>WEDG01003529.1:0-408038 GCA_017591395.1 Schistocephalus solidus | reverse complement strand
CCCTAAACCCCACTCGACGCAAAAGCATACACTTGGCTGACGGTGTGGTCTGGTGTTAAGGTCAGATTGGCAACCTTCCAAGCAATGGTTTCTGGGAAACCGTGATACGCTTCAGTGCATGCTGATCGTGATGGTGTCGTGAATGTATTGGTGAGGTTATTGTGCACTGATGTGGTCAAGCCTACGGTGGTGTACCGCAGGTTTTCATTGAGCCGCACGTGACCTATAGACCCATGCGGTGTGTGAATGTTTGGTAGCAGTGGGAGGCAGTGGAGGTGGGTGCGGCGACTGTATGACGGAGCCTACGGCACGGATTCACCAGCCATCGTGCGATGGATTCGCAGGTGAATGACTAGGCTGATGCGTGAGGTGAGGCTGCCAGTGGAGTATGGGCAGGAGAAATCGGGAGGGGCTGGAGGGTTTTCGTTCTTCACAGGGTAGGTGGCAGTGGCGGTGAGAATGGCAGGCGTGGATGGTGTACATGGGCTATCGGTGCTGTCGAAATTACGGTGAATCACTATGTCATGGATGCGCATGTGACTGAACAGGTCCATCAGGTGAGTGAATGCACGAGGGCAGTGGAGGTGGTGATCTCTGCTGTAGGTTGATGCTCCAGGCCCTGGTTCACCAGTCTCTATGCGATGGATTTGCAAGTGACCGACCGGGCCGATGTGTGAGGTGAATGTGCGGTCAAAAGGAGAACAGATTAGGACCATGCCACCATCTCTGGTGGTGGTGGTGGTGGTGGTGGAGGTGCGGAGGTATCAGGAGATGAGCATGGTTATGTGGTCCCTACGATGGTGAGAGTGGGGGAATTGATGCCAGAGGTGACTGTCAGGGCTCCGAAGGAAGTTTGGCAGCAGTTGTCGGATTGTTGTTGCATTGCGTCCAAAGGTGTCGAAGCAGGCCAATTCGCCCCGGAAGGTGCATTGGCAGAGCTGGCATTTTAGGAGGGCTTGAGTATTGGCGAGGTTGGTCCGGAGTGCTGGTGACTTTCGTGCCAAACCTTTGACCTTGGCGGTCGCGATCAGGTTGGCTTCATAGATTGCTGCCCCTATCTTTACAGTCCACCTCCAGGCCAGTCGGTTCCAGGTGACGTCCTCTCAGTTTACCGGGATGATCTGTAGTTGCTTCAGGGTAGTCATTTTTCTTCACCCTTGGGGACATCTCCATATAATAGACGTTTGATAGTCGGTCGTCGTCCCTCCTCACAAGGTGACCACTTCAGCGCACTTGCACGTCTCAAGAGCATTATGAACAACATTCAGCAATACCATTGGACTGGTGTTGGAGACGTCGTGGTTCTGGGGTTAATGTAAGTGTTAGGGGGATGCCCCTCGTCCCCGTATTTGCGACCGCTGACATGAGGACCCACTTATGCTTTTCTAATGTAAAGACCAGTTCGAAATGGCGATAGGAGCGTTGGTAGATGAATATTGCTGGCAAAGACAAGGGAGACTGGAATGGCCGTTTCTGGCTCATTAGCTATCAGCAGCCAGTCATACCCAACCCAAAGTGATGCATCATCAGATGTTTGAACCCCTTAACCCCTCGATGAGAAGTTCAATGCTCTAACCATTGAGCCAGGGTCCCGTTGCCTTGCTGGTTTAGATAGGAAATATTGACATTCGCTGCTGGCAATATTTATCTGCCTCTTCTACTACTAGCTGCTGTGCGGCTGATAGTGGGGCTCGAGAGTGAACCTCCAGGCAGAGCGGAACGAGTGAGTTCTGTTAGCGATGGGTGAGCGTTCATCAACGAGAAGCGTTGGTGTTAGAACGCGGGAGTACGTACGCTTCACGAAGGTCTGCTCAAGGCTACCTCTATTTCTGAGGGGTGTTACGGTTTCCATGTCGTACGGCAGAAAAGTAAGTACCACAAAGCAAAGTATTACAATCTATTAAAAAACGGTACTTTATGCCTCGTATACATACTATTTGAAAGAATAGTTGCTCAAAATTAAATAAACGAGAGGATATCTGTGCTTAACTGCATTATACGAGATGGCTTTTTCTGTTCTTAAGAGTTAGTAGAGGACTGACCTCATAGGCATATCTAAGATCGTTGAACAATCTTAGAAAGGGACATTTTTGAGATGGCTGGTAATGTGCATGCGTGTCTGACATACCCCCGAAGTTTTCTGTTCGGTCATCCTTATCGTGAGTCTACATAAATAATATAATCTGAACGGATACGTAGTTCAGATTTTCAGTTTTGACACCTACGCTGTGGGCACACCAGAAATACTAGGCACAGTAAAACAAAATGCATGGATTTTAAAAGATTCAATTTATTCTTAAGTCACTCGAGTGGAAAATCTCACGACCGCATTTCTTAATATAGGACTTGGGTGCCTACACCTACTGCTCACAGTTCATCGATACCATAAACAATTTCTTTGGGTCAATCAGTCGGGGTCCAACTGACGAAATCGCAGAAAATGCCCTTTCTGAGTTCATTTCCCGACACCTAAATATCCAGCCGAATAAGAAGGTAATACTGTGTTAGCTTTTTGGCTGACACTTCATGTCATATTTTATGATACACAACAACCTTTAGTTAAATTTAAGCTTACATTTTATTGTATTGAAAGTATAATAAGCTGACATATACCAGCTTGCTAAGGTTTCTATTTACAACTAGATTTCGTGGTAAAAACTGTTACTCTTTTGAAATATTCCGTCAGTGAAGCCAATTTTGGAATTTGTTACGCAACCCGAAATACTGTTCGTCAAGACCGCGTTGCGTCGGCCGAGAAAGAATGATAATCCGATGGAGCGATGCGTTGTGAATATGGCAAGTGGAGCAGGAATTCCTAAGAAAATTTACCCAAAGTTTGCTTTTGCTCGTTGAGCAAGATCTGACGTACCATTATCATGTTGTTCTGCCTTCCATCATATTCTAGCCCTCTTGTGTTCAGTGCTAGACTCAAATCAATTAAATGCATTGATATCACTCAGTAGTAACAGTTTCAGATAACTTCACTTACTCATAGTCCACCACCCCTTTCTGATCCCATCAGGTTCACAGAACCACTTTGCTTCCGTGAATATTTTGCCTTTGCATTGATTTTGATGGTGGATTAGACCTCCTCTCGGGATTTTGCGTTTAGGATACGCGTAGCAGATCCATTTTTCCCCATCAGTTACAATAAAATGCATAACCGATGTTTTTAAAGAAACGGTCAGCCCGTGGTCAAATGTGACATTTAACTACCGTGTTTCTGTACCATTCGTAAGAATGTAAATGTTTACTGCCAGAGGATCAATCAACTCGTAATTATTTTGGTACACGTAGCTCTAGGCGTCTAACCTCCACCGTGATCGATTAGCGTCTCAAATTGTTCACCTTTCTGTTCCCGACTGTTCGAACATTTTCTTACTTTAAATGTTCAAATCATCACTTTTAAGGCGTTACTTTCAATTCGTTAATGCTCTCTAGGGTGTACACACACAGCATAATCTTTCTGTAAGAAAGGATAAATTTCAGTAGTCTCATTCTTCAAAGATACAAAGAATTCGGTGCGTCCTGCAAGTGTTTTTTTGGCACGAAGGGTGCCATTTTCCTATAGTAACATGCATTAATGGTACCGCTTCAATATAATGTTCTAACCTTAATATGACGACTCTGTTCACCTTTGTTACAGCAAATGCATTTTCGCTTTTTAGTGACGTGAAAGCAGTCCTTGTTACCATATAAAGCAAAACAATACATATAAAATCCTCCACCTCATAAATAGCATGCAGCTACGCTTAATTTTAAAGCTTCCCAATAGCAGGAAAAACGCGTAAATTAGGAAATTCCGTATGAGGCTGTTGGTATGTTTGGCAATTAGGAATAGTGCCAAAAATGAAACTTTATGCTAATTCATGCAAAATCTAGATTCTCCCGAGGTTCGCTGTGAATAAAAACATTATAGTATACATTAAATTGAACCAACTAGTGCTGACCATCACAGACTACATAAATATTTGATTTTAGGTAGAAGTCTAGGGTAAGTTACCGTGGGCTGTTCTCTAAATTATGCGTATGTGTAATTGAAAAGAAAAATTGATTGTCTGTATAATTTGGTCAACCAAGTTTACATTTAAAATCCTCTTGTAGCACCAGACTGCCCTCATATGAACCAGCATACATCCCAGACGGTTTAACGCATTTTACTTGCAGAAATATAACTCTCCTCCAAAGTATTCTTGCCATGCTGCTTTCAATGTACTCTCTCTTTCTCTCAATCTCTCCGAAATCCTTTTATTTTGCTGAGTATTCTAAACTCCCGAGGTTATTTAAAAGAAACATGGATTTTAGCTGTAATTAGCAATTTAGGGATCTTATGTGATCGATTTAGAACCCACCCCGGTCAACAATATTTTCGATTTAAGATCATAAGTATAGGGAAGAACCAGCAGATCAGACCAATAAACAGGCAAATAAACACCATGATCCAGTGATCGCCTATTAATCATTATCATCTTCTTCTTTTTCTTCTTCTTCTTCCTCTTCTTCTCCTTCTTCTTCTGAACTGCTTCCTCGAACTTGCCTGTTTGCTTCTAACATAAACAGTAGACTTGAATTTTAAGGAAAGAATTGAGAGCTCCAAAGCTGCTTGGTTGGATATCCCTACCCCATGGAATATTCTTTTCCAATTTTGTGAGAGCTGCCCACCTTACATTTTACTGTCACTTGTTTTGAGGAAATCGCCACCAACAACTCTTACTCGATATCTCCCAGCAGAGCGAATTCGTCCAAGTTAGCCTCTTCTGTGGTCTGGAGCGTATGCGGAAAGTCAAGTCACTGCCAGCAGTTCTGGACCGTACGCCAGCTTGGAAGCTACGTTATTAGGTAAGTTAACAAGTCTTGCAATGCCCTGTGCAGGCTTATCTGCATTAATATAAACCCTGTATGCCAGCAATAAGGTTGAATACGTCCTTCTTACCCTCTACAACTTGAATCAGCATTAAACTTTAGAGTAGCTTACTTGCACACAGTCTAGCTCCAATATTAAACCAACGTCCAACTTCTTATCACCGTGAAATCGTCGTAAGAGATGATCGTTCAGTATCTTTACGAACCACAATCAGTTTGAAGCATCAAAGGTATTAGGCAGCTGAAATAAAACATGCTGCCTTATGTAATGGGCTCTTTTACAAACTGTAAACCTTTCGATTCCTCAGAGAAATAATCTATTATCTGGCTTCAACTGCCTGATGAAAAGGATTCCCTTTCAAGCTTTATAAACGTTCCTGTTTTAGTAGAGGATTTTGGCAGAGGCCTTTGTAACCAAGACAGATTTTTCGAATAACTAAAAAAACCTCTTACGACAGAATCAAGACCACACAAAACACACTTTGACTCAGGACTACAGGCAAAATTGGGTATAGGTGGGTATAATTTAAGCTCAGTAAACAAAACAATTTCCTAGGCAGATTGAAAAATAATCCCCAGCAAAGTCTGCAGATAGTTATTATGTGGCTGAATGGCACAGAGTGTGTGCCGAGGCGCCAGAGTAATCGGCCCTAAACATTCTCGTTCTTTTTCTAACTGTCCTTTTTGTTTGAAAGGATTCGACACCACTGTAGCTCTGCCCGGTATATTTATTGACCAGGTTTTAAGAGTTCAAATATTGATTTTACATACCTACTGTCATTTATAATGCTATTACTCGTCAGATTAGCGAATATAATTTATGGTGCAGATGCGCGATTTATAAGTCTCCAGTGCCCACTATAAGTCTACTCTATCGAACATTTGATCGATGTCACAGTGATCTCCTATTCAAACATCAGTTCCTATTGAGCCGCAGTTGGAGTGTGACTATCTGACGCTGTCAAACGGACTTAAGGTGATCAATTACTTCGTCAGCACCTCCACTCAGCTAGCAATTGCAAAGAAATCTTAAAACCTCCATGAACTTTCCGCAGTTTGTGGTTGCGGGATTATTTTAAAGTAGATCATTTGAAGCTCTTGGACACTGATGCTTTCGGGTTGTAATTCCATAGGACTATAATGAACGTTGGTCGAACATGGGATTATGCATCTACCAAAGCCGTAGCAGAGGTGACTTTATGCTAAGTTTCAGAGCCATTTATATTCCCGTGTCTTAAAGTTACCCCTAACAATAACCCCAACTAGCTTAAACCTAGCACTGACCCTAACCAGTCCTGGCATTTAGCCCAAGTCCACTTACTGCAGGGGGTGGTAGCTTCCGTAGTACCGTACCCAATCAAAGCGATTTAAATTTACTAGCTGATGCTAAAGATTATTTAGAGAAAATAAGCGGATTTCATAAACAATTAATGTGTTTAACTCATTCCTATTCTAAGCACATTTTATAGGGCCTAAAAAAATAGCAAAGCAATAGTCAGTTCTTTCCCTTTCTGAGTACTTTAATGGTCAATATGCACTCGAATAAGCTTAGATCTTGGGAACCCGAGCTTACACTAATTGATTGCCTCATTTAATATTCCCTTGTCATAGGAAGTTCGTACATCCCCGAAACAAAGTGGTGAAGGCACGCACTAAAAAGGCTTTTGCAAATTTGTATCTAATTTGTATATCACGCATCTCCTGATATTTCGACTCATTTGACGAAAATGAAAACACGAATTGAGGCGAATGTTCGCATTCCACGTATGTGCATAGGTACAGAAGAAGAAGATAAGTCGCTCGCAGAAATCATCTCTTTATTCATTTGAGCCTTTGAACACTTACTGGAGTCTATCCTCTGTGATAGAAAAACAGCAACGAGAAACCAGCAACAGTTATAGTGGGGTAAGGGGCCAATCAAACACTAGTAACGCCAGTTTGGAGGTGACGTCGCATGGCTCATATGCTAGCGCCATATCGATAAATCGCGTCACTGACTTCTTATCGGAGGCCCAGGCTGGTGAGCAGTTGGATGAAGTACATCGCATTCCGTGCCTTAACTGTTCTCGAGACTGCACAGGACAGACTGGAAGCATGCTTTGTTCGCGCATGCACGAACCTAAGCTGGTTGCGAGATGGGGTGATGGATTATCACGTGGCTGCCCACACCTACGAAACGGGTCACGAGTTTAACTTTACAACCACGAAGATAGTCACCCACGCCAGAAGCAAGACAAGCCAGGAATTGAGTAAAGCCTGAGCCTACAATGAGGACTCAGTCAATCGAGTTGTAGATCTGGCGCCGGCGTACAGAGCCATATGCAGTCACCTCCGGAATGTCATTACTAGCGGTTGATTGGTTCCTTACCCTATAGTTGTTGCTTGTTTTTGTTGCTACTTTTATCACTGACGATGGACTCCATAAAGAAGTCGAAAGGTAAGATAAAAAAAATGACGCAGACGAACGAACAACCTTCTTCTTTACGCATAAAACGAAAATACTCTAAAAGTTAATGGCAAACGCATCAACCTAGCCTCCCACCGAAGAAGAATTAAAAATATTTAGTGCTTCAAATTACTTTGAAGAAATTGCGAAGTTCTAGATTACAAATAAAAACCAAAAATGTGATATGACTGCCCAGATATCGTTACTTGATACCTTCGTTTAAGTCTTTAGATCGGGTCACTTGAAAATGGCTGGAGTGAGGGTACCTCGCACTGCCAAACTAAGGCATGGAGTTGAGGCCGATACCTTCCTAAAAATTCCTCCTGGTTAGATATTATCCAGAAGAAAAAACATCAGCCAAGATAAGGTAGATTAAGTATGAATTTCCGTGAAGTGTTATCAAAGAAGAACACTAGCGTCGCTTTGTTTCAGACAATCACATCCACAGTCCAGTAAATAAAAGAAAGGCACTTATAATAAGATTATAAATTTATTCGTATGAGGCCGGCAGGTTGAATATCACACAAAATTCTGGCTTATATCAGGCGATCCTGACGGGCAACGTGAATGGATGTTGCCGTTATGGATATAAGAAAACTGGCTGAACTGAAGCGTACAGTGAGCTGTATCTGAATATAAAATAACCTGAAAAATCGAGAGTAGGACACAGTCTAAGCATCTCTGCCTTGCACGAGAGTAAAGGTTATTTTGTATATGCTCTATGTATCTTCTATAAATAAAAGCAGATTTGGAAGACTATGTTTTTACAGGGTACTGCATGGACGGATGGGATATGTGCTTGAGCCTTTCTGAGGCCCGAAGTCCGCCATGGCAACACTGCCAAATTTTAAGGCAGTTTTGGTCTCTGGCCTCACAGAAGGTAAAATATACAAAAAAAAAAAGTAATTTCTCAAAATTTTTTAAACCTTGTCCAAGAACTTGGATATATCGCGAAAGAAGGTAATACGAAATTACAAGAAAAAGGAAAATTACCGAGCAGCGTGGAGTGTTAAAAACCCTCGGTGTCACTAACAGACCGATCCCATGCTTGAGTAGTTATTCACCGTATAAAAGCTCCGTGATAAAAGGTGCATCCGACTAGCCAGTCATCAACAAAACATACTCGCATGCACTGCAAAAAAGTTTACAAAACTTGATAATGTCCAATGAAGTTTGAGATAATACATTATTAGGTTGGTAAAGTTGAGAGATCCGGGTTGTTCATTTGAGAAATAAGGCAGGTTCACCGGAACAATTTTATTTGTGTGCTGAAGTTTCGGGGAACTTGGCCGATTCACCATTGTCAAAGCGTTAACTACAAAAAAAACTAAACAAAAGCGGAAGTGGCGTGCCGTGGCTTGTCTGTCGGCCCCGGGCTGATCAATTTTTTGTTCATTGCCTCGACCCTTCGGTGGATGTTTGACGGTAAGTCTAGACGCGTGCATTGTGCGGAAGGGGGGTGGTTGAGCCCTCTGCCGGTGTTGTTTGGTTTGATGGCTCTTTGTCTTCATCGGGCGATTTCACTCTTGGGCTCTGTGCGGCTTCCTTGGGCAGAGCGTGACCTTCTTGTCCTGCGCCTCGTATGCGTAATGACGCAAAACTTCATAAGCTGCAGGAAGGTCAAGATGCCTGATAGTGGATTTTGTATCTGAACACTAGGCCTCAAGAATTAGCCGTTTCATCTTTAAGTTACCCTGGCTTTCGATACTGGTTCCCCGAAGATCAAAAGCATTGCCAGTTTCTCCCACTTGTATTGCAAGCTGACAGTTTGAGCCTATCCTCCGAGCTGCCACGTTTTTGCTCTCACAGGCGGGCATGAACTTTTCGCCCGGTATCCGCAACGTTATTGCAGACCCCCTCGTTGCAACGTATTTTGTTTAGAAAACTGATGAGCTTTGAGTGAGTGGCAGCGTGCCCTTGGGTTGCTTTGGGCCGGTGGGCTATGTCTTCTCTGTTTGTTTGTAAGAGTCGTAAACCTGTCTAAGAGACTCCCTGAATGTAGGGAATGACCCTCCAGACTTCCGTTTGCTGTTCCCATTGCCCTCGTATATCCACTTGTTGCCTGCTTATCTCGATAAAATGTTGAGGATATCCAGAGGCTTGAAGGGGTTCCGGAGGTAACGTTGTTCAGCTCTTTTTTTCTGCTGGCGTGCTGCAATGGGTTTCGACTCTTTTGAATAGAGTGCGGATACAGCTGTGCTTGTGAGACAGAGGGACATTGCTGTTAAGGTGTAGTATTTGCAGTGTGTCGGTTACTTTTCTAAACGAGGTTTTCAGGTGTCAATTTGCACTCCAACGTACAACACATCGAAAAGGAAAGCTGGTGGTTGGTCTTGCCTTCCATCGTTAACTGTATAATCGGGACAGCTGGCAATCGGTTGTTGTATAACTTCGTATAATGTTGCAGGATACCTAGGTAGAAGTTGGAACTCTCACACCTAAGAACGTGTTACTGATGATTAATAACACGCTGAGGACTTAAGGTTGAGTTGCCTTCCAGCAGCGGCACCTATGGACAGACAGCGGTTCAAAATTTCTACTGAAAATGTCGAAAGTTGAGTCAACAGCCTATATTGACCAAAGACCATCGTAATTAAGCATTGCATGATGGATTGACTGACTTTCAATAACGAATAATAGATTGTATATCTCATCCAGAAATATGTACCCGATCCGAGAAAAGTATATAAGTAAGGGTGATAATATTAATTATTGGGCACCATAGTCCCCAATTCAGCTTTTGTACTAGCTTCTGTCTGACAGCCTGGAAAAATAACACTCTGTCAAACACGACTACTGAAATAGTATCAAGGATTTCCATTTGATTTTCAATGTTCTTGCATATTCCTATATATTTTATAGAGAAGATACATAGAAATATTCTTTCTATTAGTCATTCGGTAGCAAATTACGTGATCTTGAAAATTCTGTACTAAAACAAAGTATATCTGTCGGTTTCAGCTAGTTCCAATGAGATTTTCTAGACCGCGAAATATCAATTGATAAAGCATCGTATCTGTCTGCTATTGGGAATCAAGCACTGCGTGTTAACAGACAAAGTGACTGAAGGCTATCACTGCTAAGGACAAGGACACTGGAATGACCGTGTACAACTCATTTGACGTATCATCTGTCAAGCATGCCGACTGCACGCCCAATTACTGTACTCCGGTCAGTTGAGCATTTAGCGGCGCCTGAAATTTCGTATTCACATTCGAGCCCATCATCGGAGACAGCATCTAATAAGGACTATTCAGTCGCCTGAGAGATGCTCATATTGGTCCACCCGGATTTTAAGGCGAAAATCTATATTTCAGACATGTAGCTCGTCTGGTCTCACGCATTCCCATGTTTTCACGCTTCACCTTGTCTGCTAGCTTCTTTAGTGATTGAATTTTGACAGAAGACCTAGCAGGAGCTCTCACTCCGATTATAGTATTCCCGCCTTGTTCGTCTGACATTGGTAAGTCTGCCGTTAAATAAGCGCATACTTTACTACTCAGCAACTGAATAATCGGTAGGATGTCAAATATTCAATGGCCATCCCAGATTGTACGAGCTGTCCATTTAAAGCAGCCCAGTGTAAGCGGAGTTTCCATTCGACACTGTATGCCCCAGTTTGTCCTTTAGGCCCTTAGTCAACCTAAATTATATAGTCCCTCATTTTAGTTTGCCTCCTTAAACTCCTACGTCGTCTCAATGCTCATCAATGCTTCCAGTAATCCAATTCTTCGAGAAAACAGGTCAGAATTGTCTTCCAGACTGCCGACGCGGCGTTAGAGAACCTGTTTAATTGGAGTTAGCCAATTTTTGTTTCCAGTAAACCACTGCAATGAACAGCGTGGTAATACAACTTTGTGATTTAAAAAGCATCTTCGAGAACAAGGAAGTGCCGCTGCTAATTTTCATGTTAAGTTATGCGCACACGTCAGTCCTTTGAAATATCAACTAAAACGCTAGACTTCTGAACATACTGGTGGATAAATGTTTGCAGTAGTTCATTAAAATGACCGGGAACCATAATGAAATTTCTGACCCACAAAACGTTTTCCGTCAATTACTATGCTTAAAACAAAACTTGTATTTTAATTTATTGATTTATATTGCAAATTGTAATCATTGTGGACTATTATTTGAGGAAATTAAATGACCGATTTTGGCTAATCGGGAATACAATAGGTGACCTTATCGCAGGAGCTGAAGTTAATAGGGATACCCTAGCCGCCACGTCCTTATGAAACGATTCCACATGAGAAGAGAAGACAGTCGCCCGCCAATTTGAATCATAGGGTATTTTGTAAAGACCTAGCGGAGAAAGGGGTTAGAAGAATTTGGTAGCCAGACGAGGGATCGTCCGGAACCACGAGGGCGGCGTCCCCAAGTACGGGACAGTGGTGAGGCCACGTGTAAGTCAGCGTTGAAGGTGATAGGCTGGTTTTGCCTGCCGAGATTGGCAAATACTTATACAGTCCTTGGTGCGCACATGTAAGGAATCGCGATATGTTCAGCGTTGCAACATGTACGCGGAATTGGGCCACTGCAAGTGCTCCTTCACAGTCAAGAGTTCGGGTGAAAAATCTAAACGGATGGATAATAGTTAAATTGAGTGACTGAAATACGTACGGACCGTAGCTTTATAGATGTACATAAGCTTGTTCATGCCAATAACGGGCTAACAACACTAAAGGCACTATAACGTTTAAAAATACTTTTAACATGTATCGTTATCACAAATCTTCCCAACATTTGTCTTATATAACGCCTGAGATTAAGTCAAATCCGTTATGCCCGGTCATGTGTTGCAAACGTTTTTTAGGAGAACTGAACATACTTGTTTCCGTTTTTATATTGCCGGAGATGTATTCGCTTAAAACAAAGAAGGTTTCGCTCAAGTTCGCTGATAGAGACGTCACAAGAAGAAAAGTTGTCATAAGATGATATGTTGAAAGGCCGGTCAATAACAATTAAATTTGAATGGAATCGGCAGATGCAAATGTCGGCACACAATTTTTTTGTATGTAAGGCAAATCTTCTTTTTGGATTATTTATTTGCGAATTTGCTCACAGTAGAGTCCGGGTGTCCTTGACATATAAGGACTTGCTTTATGGTTCCTAGTGTTTTAAAACGCTTGCCCCTAAAAATAGGTTGTGCGTGAGATAGTTATTAAAACATCCAATAAGGCTTAAACCGACGTTTTTTCGTCGTTTCCGTTTGGGGTGCAGTGGGTTGACTCGAAGAAACCTACTGTAGGCTAAATCAAGGACAAGGGAAACCAAAACTTCGACAGCGAACCCGTCTCTACCAGGCTAAAATGGATTGATGGTAGCCATGTTCTAAGTTTTCCGTATAGGGGTGTATTGTGTCGATTTAAGCTAGCATAAGCATAAACCGAGGAATGGTGGATGTTAAGTAAAAGGTTTCCTTGTGAAGGTGCGATAGTTTGACTCAACAAAACCTGTCTTAAACAAAATATGCCATCAGAAACAGTCCGCGATAACACAATAACGCCAACAGAAAAGAAATAAGAGCTCAGACGGAAACCGCTCAAGTCTGAACCGAAAACAACGACCAAACTTCAATACCTCTACTTCCACCAAAGGAATAGGTACTGATTAGTATTATCTCATATTGGGTGATATACTGCATTTTTGTCAACCTGCTTATTCAGTATTAGAGATTTTGAATTTAACTCGTAAGTCCATTCGCAAAGGTCTAAACAATATTAACATCTTTAAATCAAGCATTTCCTATCATCGTTATTACTGCACTTTAAGCCACGAAATCAGATAGGCCACTTTTCTAAATCTAACCAGTTTTTTCGTAACCTCATTCATACAATTTATGGGAGACAAATATCAATTTTCAAGTGTGGCAGGTCTTCTATAGAAAAATCTTCAGGTTTAAATCTTTTAAAGAAAAATAAACGCAGCTGTACAACAAAATTCAAGGACAGTTGGTAGCATAAAGAGTAGCGTAAATGTAAGCTGAATTTATAAACTGATAAATAAATTAAAGACCTATTCTGCGGGCAAAAGTTAAAATTTCTGGAAGGAACCAGAAAAATAGCTAAAAAGCAGAGCATTTAATTGCCTGAAATTGATAATCCAAATTGGCTTCATCAATTCTCGTGTGTTATGTCACATTCTGTTATTTAACTGATGGAAATAAAAGCAAATCGTGCAGACACGAACGGTGGATCAGATTAGCGTAGCTGATTGAACGAGCCGTCCTTTTGACTCCGATGGACAAAAAACAGATTAATATTATTTTTTTCAGTTTTCACATGAAGTATACCCAATTAATCTTGACTGAGAACCAACGTCCGTGATCACGCAAAAGCCGATGGAGACCAAAACCGCAGTCAGCAAGGTTCATACCGTGAGGTAATAGGCCCACAATTTTGATAAAGATTAAGTGCAACGAAGCACATAAAGGAGGCGAGACCACTTGTCCAAAGTTGCCATGCCTAGGCTGGAAACTGGGCACAAATTTGCGTGGGACACAACCCGCATTGTTGCCTTCTGTCCATCTAAGAAAGGCTGGGAGTTTTGGAGGCCATATACTCAGGTAACTCATTCATTAACCGAAATGTCGAATTAGAACCCTGTTTAAGGCAACCTGAAGGAGAGATGGAAGAGGCGAAAATCAATCTACACGGGCGTTCACCCCACAATGACAGACATTCGCAGGAACGACTGAGAAATATCAATTTTGTGGCACTTATTAAATTTTAACTGTGTGCACACTTACTTCACGTCGAAAATATACCTTATGAGATTTCATATTGTTTATCAAAGAACTTCTTTGCTTCGAAATATTTATAAATATATAATATATTATGTTGAGTTCTTTGGGCACAAAATAATTTTATTGTGTAAATTTTCTAACCTAGAGCCCCAGTTCGTCGTCAGACAAATGGGAATGTACGGAAAACAGTTTACCTTAAACAATGTCTTACACAAGATTATATGGTTGGCTAACGTTTGAGCCAATAGACGTCCAACGTTTTAATTTACTTGGTCGATAGTGGCTGTTTTCGCTTCCACTTGACCTTGAGAAATGTTCAATTTGCATCTCAATCGATATGGCTATTAGTGCGTGCCTCGTTTGCGTGCATTGCCTCAGGAATTCTATGCCCTTCTTTGTTGAGCAGGTGCCAACGATGTAGGTATCCTCCCATCACAATTGCATCAACACTGGTACATGGTATTTTGTAGATGACTTCTTTTCTATTGAAATAACCAACCCTGTCATTAGGGTGTACAAGCTGAGTGCGCAAAGTTGTTGTAGGTTTGTGCAATATATGTATATGGTGTTTCTTGAGCTGTCTTTCAGAGAGCTCAGATACATTCTTTGCATACGGGAACGTTCGCCATTTGTTGATTTCGACGCCTGGGAGCTCGTATCTCTAGAAATACCTTTTTATTTGAACTTTTGTTCATCGCATTCATCGATTGAAAAATGCAGGAGGATATCCATTTTGGGAAAATAATTTGAAAATGTATTTCATTTCTGTTCGTTATGCTTCTTCATCACACTATGGGTTTTGCTCGACTTAGCATGCTGTAAACATAGCTGCGTTTGTGAGAGATACTTTGGTTACTCCCAAAATGTAAAATGACCTCGGCGTTTGTATCTTTATCGTAGATTGAGGAATATAGTGTCCTGTCTGACTTTCGTATGTACGAGGACCTCTAAGAAAGGGAGTTGTTTATAAACTTCTGTTTTGAAGGCGAACTAATTTCCTGGGAAAGTAAATTTCAGGAATTTGTGGGGTGGTTCAAGTTGGTCTTTTTGACCATAACCAAATGTATCGTCTGCGTTGCGAAGCCAAACTCTCGGGTTAATTTTGAGGAGAGCTGTAGCCTCTAGTTTCCACATTACAGCCTCCGCCAAAAAAACGGGTATTTGCGAACCCATTTGGGCGTCTGTTAGTTGTTGATAATAATTTTTGGCAAAGGAACATTTTCTTTCAAGGCAAATATCGAGGAGTTCCAGGAGGACGTCCGCAGGTATATCGGTAGAGTCGGTCTGTATGAGTTCTGCTGTCCAGGTTCTACGCTAAGTCCAGAGGGATAGACGAAAATAAAGAAATAACGTAAAATGACACCAATATTTCGTAATTTGCAATTTCAGTCTTTTATCTTCTCCAGGAACTTTAGCAAGTCTTGGATAGGGGATCCACAGTTCTTTGTTATTGGGTTGGGTTGATGAATTAGCTGCTTGTAAATCTTATAATTCGGTCCACCGATTAAGGAGACTATTAATTGCAGTGAATGCCAATTTTGTGAACTTTGGGAAGTCCGTATATTTTAGCAATCGGAGGTTCATTCTGCTTCAAATATTTTGCCATAACTCCAAAAATAATTTTTTTCGTTTTAGGTGTTCAATACCTTCTGGATATTTGAGATTTGGGACTTTGTGGGGTCGGTAGTTAGGGTCATGTAAGTTGAGTTTTCCTTTAAAATTGATGTCATCTTATCTTTGTAGTCCGTTTAGTTTAAAATAGTCATGAAACCTCCTTTGTTGGCGGGCAAAAGTATAATCTTTTTAACTTTCTTAAGTGAATTTAGTGCTTTCTTTTCGTCACAAGATAATTTTAAATCATTTTAAGACTGTGAACCCCCTATACAAGTCTCGCTACAGTTCCTGGAGAAGATAAAAGACGTTAAAATTGCTAATGATGAAATAATGGTGTCATTTGACGTTATTTCTTTATTTTCGTCTACCCCTCTGGACTTACCGAGAACCTGTACTGCTGAACCCCTACAGGCCAACTCTACCAATGTAACTGCGAAGTCCTCCTGGAAACTCCTCGATATTTCAAAAGACAACTTGGCGAGCATACGCGCTGCTTTCGATAACTTCTCTTCAGGCCAGTACAGTTATAGAGAAACGTTGGAACGCAGTAGAAATTTAAAACATGAAATCGATAATGTTCGTCAATTTGTGTGGGTTATCTGAGGAACGTGCATAGGGGAAGGGTGATAAGAGACAATTTGATAGGCGGCAGTAAGTGTTTGGTTGAGCCGTTCTAGGAGAAAGGGTGAGGACAGAGATGGCGCGGGGATACATGCAGTTAAGCGGCCGTTGGCCAAGCTAAGCGCGGAGCTTGTACGAGGTTCTTTTGTGCGCACAAGACCGGCTTCTTCAACCCTAATGGCAGTCAGCTTCTGCTGCTGCTAGTAGACGTTGACCCAGTGGCTTGGGGTAGTTTGGTGGGACCTTATAAATTACACGGAAAGCTTCGCTGGGGTCCACACTATGCCCGGTGTCAACAAGATGTGCAAGGATGGCGCTTTTTATGCTCTTGACTTCCCCTTTGCTCAGCCATGCTGGGATGTGTTCTTTTATTCTTTTGGATAAGCGCCGACTCGTGCGACCAATATAACCTGCTCCACAGGAGCAAGTAAATGAGTAAATGCACATGGAGGTGGTCCTCGATATTTGCCTTGAAACAAAGTTTTCCTTTGCGGAAAATTATTATCAACAACTAAAAGACGCCCCAATGGGTTCGCAAATACCCGTTTTTTGGCGGAGGCTGTAAACCACTCCACAAATTCCTGAACTTTACCTTCCCAGGAAATTAATTCACCTTCGAAACAGAAGTTTATGAACAACTCCCTTTCTTAGATGTCCTCGTACATATGAAGTCAGACAGGATACTACATTCCTCAATCTTCGGTAAAGATACATACTCCGAGGTCATTTTACATTTTGGGAGTAACAACCTCATGTCTCACAAACGCAGCTATGTTAACAGCTTGCTAAGTCGAGCAAAAACTCATAGTGTGATGAAGAAGCATATCGAACAGAAATGAAATACATTTTCAAATTATTTTCCCAAAATGGATATCCTCCTGACTTTGTCCATCGATGCATGCGACGACAACAGTTCAATGAAAAACGGTATTTATACAGCAACGAGCTCCCAGGCGTCGAAATCAACAAAATGGCGAACGTTCCCGTATGCAAAGAATGTATCTGAGCTCTCTGAAAGACAGCTCAAGAAACACCATATACATATATTGCACAAACCTACAACAACTTTGCGCACTCAGCTTGTGCACCCTAATGACAGGGTAGGTTATTTCAATAGAAAAGAAGTCATCTACAAAATACCATGTACCAGTGTTGATGCAATTGTGATGGGAGGATACCTACATCGTTGGCACCTGCTCAACAAAGAAGGGCCGCGAATTCCTGTGGGCAATGCACTCAAACGAGGCACGCATTAATAGGCATATTGATTAAGGTGCAAATTGCACATTTCTCAAGGTCAAGTGGAAGCGAAAACAGCCACTATCGACCAAGTAAATTAAAACGTTGGACGTCTATTGGCTCAAACGTTAGCCAACCATATAATCCTGTGTTAGACGTTATTTAAGATAAACTGTTTTCCGTACATTCCCATTTGTCTAACGACGAACTGGGGCTCCAGATTCGAAAATTTACACAATAAAATTATTTCGTGCCCAAAGAACTCAACTTAATATAATATATATTTATAAATATTTCGAAGCAAAGAAGTTCTTTGGTAAACAATAAGAAACCTCATAAGGTATATTTTCAACGTGACGCAAGTGTGCACACAGTTAAAATTTAATAAGTGCCACAAAATTGATATTTCTTAGTCGTTCCTGCGAATGTCTGTCATTTTGGGGTGAACTCCCGTGTAGATTGATTTTCACCTCTTCCATCTCTCCTTCAGGTTGCCTTAAACAGGGTCTAATTCAAAATGTCGGTTAATAAATGAGTTACCTGTGTATATGGCCTCCAAAACTCCCAGCCTTTCTTAGATGGAGAGAAGGCAACAATGCGGGTTGTGTCCCAGGCAAATTTGTGCCCAGTTTCCAGCCTAGGCATGGCAACTTTAGACAAGTGGTCTCGCCTCCTTTATGTGCTTCGTTGCACTTAATCTTTATCAAAATTTTGGGCCTATTACCTCACGGTATGAACCTTGCTGACTGCGGTTTTGGTCTCCATCGGCTTTTGCGTGATCACGGACGTTGGTTCTCAGTCAAGATTAATTGGGTATACTTCATTTGGAAAATGAAAAAAATAATAGTAATCTGTTTGTTGTCCATCGGAGTCTCGTTCAATCAGCTACGCTAATCTGATCCACCGTTCATGTCTATACCTTTTGCTTTTATTTCCACCGGTTAACGACAGACCGTGACCTAACCCTCGAGAATTGATGAAGCCAATTTGGATTATCAATTTCAGGCAATTAAATGCTCTGCTTTTTAGCTATTTTTCTGGTTCCTTCCAGAAATTTTAACTTTTGCCTGCAGAATAGGTCTTTAATTTATTTATCAGTTTATAAATTCAGCTTACATTTACGCTACTCTTTATGCTACCAACTGTCCTTGACTTTTGATGTACAGCTGGGTTTATTTTTTTTAAAAGATTAAACCTGAAGATTTTGCTATAGAAGACCTGCCACACTTGAAAATTGATATTTGTCTCCCATAAATTGTATGAATGAGGTTACGAAAAAACTGGTTAGAATTTAGAAAAGTGGCCTATCTGATTTCGTGGCTTAAAGTGCAGTAATAACGATGATAGGAAATGCTTGATTTAAAGATGTTAATATTGTTTAGACCTTTGCGAATGGACTTACGAGTTAAAGTCAAAATCTCTAATACTGAATAAGCAGGTTGACAAGGACGCAGTATGTCACCTAATATGAGATAATACTTATCAGTACCTATTCCTTTTGTGGAAGTAGAGGTATTGAAGTTTGGTCGTTGTTTTCGATACAGACTTGAGCGGTTTCCGTCTGAGCCCTTATTTCTTTTCCGCTGGCGTTATTGCGTTATCGCGGACTGTTTCTGATGGCATATTTTGTTTACGACAGGTTATGTTGAGTCAAACTATCGCACCTTCACAAGGAAACCTTTACTTAACATCCACCATTCCTCGGTTTATGCTTATGCTAGCTTAAATCGACACATTACACCCCTATACGGAAAACTTAGAACATGGCTACCATCAATCCATTTTAGCCTGGTAGAGACGGGTTCGCTGTCGAAGTTTTGGTTTCCCTTGTCCTTGATTTAGCCTACAGTAGGTTTCTTCGAGTCAACCCACTGCACCCCAAACGGAAACGACGAAAAAACGTCGGTTTAAGCCTTATTGGAGGTTTTAATAACTATCTCACGCGCAACCTATTTTTAGGGGCAAGCGTTTTAAAGCACTAGGAACCATAAAGCAAGTCCTTATATGTCAAGGACACCCGGACTCTACTGTGAGCAAATTCGCAAATAAATAATCCGAAAGAAGATTTGCCTTATATACAAAAAATTGTGTGCCGACATTTGCATCTGCCGATTCCATTCAAATTTAATTGTTATTGACCGGCCTTTCAACATATCATCTTATGACAACTTTTCTTCTTGTGACGTCTCTATCAGCGAACTTGAGCGAAACCTTCTTTGTTTTAAGCGAATACATCTCCGGCAATATAAAAACGGAAACAAGTATGTTCAGTTCTCCTAAAAAAACGTTTGCAACACATGACCGGGCATAACGGATTTGACTTAATCTCAGGCGTTATATAAGACAAATGTTGGGAGGATTTGTGATAACGATACATGTGAAAAGTATTTTTAAACGTTATAGTGCCTTTAGTGTTTTAAGCCAGTTATTGGCATGAACAAGCTGATGTTCATCTAGGAGCAGAATCAACTCAAAGGACACGCATTTTCCTGTTTTTGTTTCATTTTCGTTTTATTTTCATTAAAGTGGTAATTTATTTGCGTTTTTCTTTACCTAGAGATTATTTTGTATTGGGTTGGTGTTTAAGCGGATGTGTTCGGATTAATTTTAGATTTTTTAAATTATATTTCATGTGGTAGGTTTTAGTGGCCCTACCCCGCGCTTATTCGGCAAAGATACTCTCCCCGTGACTACTTGCAGGTTTGCACCAGTGACGGCGTATCCCGGCTGCGCAAACTGGCCAATTACCGTCAAGGATGATCCACACATGGCTCCGTCACTGTATCACACTTGGGATGCAACTCTCCACCTACCGGTTGTGCTCTCGTCCGGCAGTCAGCTTCTGCCAACACCTTCTCCGATAGTTCTGTACGTAATATACTATCATCCCAACTGGTGCCCCTTTAATTTTCTTCTTATACAGAACCGGGCCTAAAGGTCGTAGCGTATAGGATTATCCCTAAGAACTTACGCTGCTGCGATATTGATGACCGCAATATGATCAAGCCCACAACTGCTGGATGTGGCTGAGCTCAACCATCACGAATTTCCTCTGTTGACCTTAAATGAACTTTCCTGTGTCATTTAATGTGACTTTAGTTACCAACATCCCGTCGTGAAGCGAGATGGAGGTCATCAACCAATTTCGGCCCATGGAGACCTAACCCCAGTTCCATTCCAATCCAGTAAAGCAGTCCCTCTATCAATGTCAAAACCCAGACCTCCTTCGCAATATCCAATATCTTTACTTCTAATACCAGCGGTACTTCTTCACTCAACCCAAAAAATATCGACACGGCATACGGACGTGCCATTGACATGAAACTCAACCACGGGCTTTCTCCCGTCACCCTATCAGCCTGGATCCTTCCTGCCAGCTGCAGTCACCCACGCTGCCTATAAAGCTAGGGTTCGTACGTTTTTCAGTCACTCAATTTAACTATTATCCATCCGTTTAGATTTTTCACCCGAACTCTGGTCTGGGAATGGAGCACTTGCAGTGGTCCAATTCCGCGTGCATGTTACAACGCTGAACATATCGCGATTCCTTACATGTGCGCACCAAGGGCTGTATAATTATTGGCCAATCCCGGCTGGCAAAACCAGCCAATCACCTTCAACGCTGACTTACACGTGGCCTCGCCACTGTCCCGTACTTGGGGACGCCGCCCTCGTGGTTCCGGACGTTCCCTCGTCTTCTAACCCCTTTCTCCGATAGGTCTGTACAAAATACCCTATGATTCGAATTGGCCGGTGACTGTCTTCTTTTCTCCTGTGGAATCGGTTCATAAGGACGTGGCGGCTAGGGTATCCCTATTAACTCCAGCTGCTGCGATAAGGTCACCTATTGTATGCCCGATAAGCCAAAATCGGTCATTTAATTTCCTCAAAAAATAGTCCACAATGATTACAGTTTGCAATATAAATCAAAAGACGAAAATGCAAATTTTGTTTTAAGCGTTTTGTGGGTCGGAAATTTCATTTTGGTTCCCAGTCATTTTAATGAACTACTGCAAACATTTAAACCACCAGTATGTTCAGAAGTCCAGCGTTTTAGTTGATATTTCAAAGGACTGACGTGTGCGCATACCTTAACACGAAAATTAGCAGCGGCACTTCCTTGTTCTCGAAGAACAACGAATGTAATAAAGGAAGTGTTACTAAGATACACATTAAAAGTGCAGTTCCATCCAACATAAACGCAATCTTGTCCGTTGTTTGGTGCAATGGGCTAGAAACATTTCTTCAGCGGACTGTATCGAAGAAGAGCTCAAAAATATCCAACACCTTCATCGCGCAACTGACTATCCAGATCGATTAATTAAAAAAAGAGTTTGGTCGCACGACTAGAGAAACCCACCACACTCACTTTAGAAAAGAACACCCACCACCACCACCACAACCACCACCACCACCACCAAACCGTCACTGCCACTTAACCATTTGTCTGTTATCGCCACCCCCTCCCCTATTAACACGACTCACTGGAATGACGAGACGAACATTATTGATTATATATCTTAGCTTGTAATCTGTTACCGCATAAATTTACTGGCCCGATGATAATTTATCGAAAGCATGCGTATGCTCGCCATTTAGTATTCTAAATATATAAAGGTTTCAAAAAATAAGATTTAATGTACAAGAATATCTAAGAAAGTGCGACAATACACACTATTTTATTGTCAATTTTGTTTGAGAATAAGTAAAAGCGATCGCTGGGACAAGAGCTCTATTCGCCTGATGTTTCGGATTCAAGCTCAAACCCATCATCAGATACAGTATCCGATAGGGGTAATTCATATACAAGGAGTTGCCGTATTTATAGGATGCCATAGCTATGTTACTGCACACCTACGGCAATTAGAACCCCCCCATTCAGCGATGATGACTACGCTCTAGTGCGTTTATTGTACGATGGCCGGCCTGCGATGAAAAAGTGGAAATTCTCGCAAGAGGGGATAATCGCGTGCGCGGCGAGTTGCTTGTGCCACGGTTTACAGGCCCTCAGTCGATTAAAAAGTGCAATGACCTACCCAACCCATATTCGGTGCTGAGAATCAGTTTGGCCAGAGTAATCAGCCACACGGTGAGCACTCAAGCGAACACATTTTTTAAAGCCAGTGCCGGTGAACCAGATGGCCGAGCAATCATCACGCCACCCTCCAACACAGGTGACGATATTTAAGCTGCCAGCAATCAAACAATGCACCAGAGTGCAGTCGTCATCACTAAAGGGGGAGTTGTTAACTGCCGTAGGCATGCAGAAGCATAGCGACGGCATCATATAAATACTGCACGAAGTACGGAGTACGAAGTATCCCCATCGGATACTGTATCCGATGATGGGTTTGATGGGTTTGGAATCCGAAACATCAGGTGAAAAGCACTCTTGTCCCAGCGATCACATCAACTCCCACTCAATTGGGACCCAAGCCATCCCTCCTTGTGTTGTTGAGTTCTTGTTTTATGTTGGACTGTCGTGCGTGGCTCTGCGCGCTCTCCCATCTCCAGTCTTCTTGACTCTATCTTGACACCGTGTCCAGGTAGGGAGTGGCACATTCAGTGAGGTATATGCAGTGCAAGTCTGCTCTTACTGTAGTCCAGCGCAAGTCACTGTCCCTTCAACACGCTCCGTTGATGCATGCGGTAGATATCGTCGGACTACGACGGTCGAACTAGCATGTTACCTAGACTCGGATCTTATGTGTTTCCAACCCGAAGTTCAAAGCAGATGGTATGCATCTTCCTGTACCCAAAATAGTCAATTAGCCGGCATAACTGAATACAAAATTGAGGGCCTGGTGTAGTAGTCACTAAGGTTTTAAACAATCCAGATTACCAATTAAAATTAGAATTATGTGAGGTAATGTGCCTGATACATAGGTTTAAACTTATTTCAGCAATCCATGTGACTTCCCGGATCTGGACAAGGTGAAACGCATTCTGCAGCTGAAGAACATATCTGTCAACTGCAAGGTTTACACTGCGCAAGTTTAAACGCATAACTTTGAAAAGTTGGTCGGCTTGGGATACGTTAAATCAATTAAAGTGCCCGACTCTGCAGGATCTTAATCATATTCACACAAAAGTGAACCGCAAAATAAATGGGTTGGTCATACTTTAGACAACTTTAGTAACCAGACTAAAAATCCGAACTTGATTGACAAAGCAAATTATCTCAAAAAACAGCTCTTTCAAAAAGAAGATTACTATAAATGGGCAAAACTGCTAAATTTCTGTTACGTCATTGGTTGTTTAGGGCGATGAGTGGCAGACAGACAAAAGCACTGAGTTAAGTTTTTTTCCCCATTTGCAATATATCAAGCTGTTATTAACACCGCTTGATTTTTGCCAACCTGGCAAATTTTAATGATAGAATTTGAATTCACGGTTTGCCTCCAGACTGAAGGCAGCAGCGTGAAGACGAAGGGTCAATATCTATAGCACCAGTTTATTTTAGATTTTTGTGGGTTCCTTCTGCCTGCCGACTCACCTGCATAATTTGAGGGTCCATTGGCGACGTGCACATGGATCAGCAAACATTCTAGTATTTAGCATGTCTGTTTAAGCACACCCTATTTTGAGACTTTATAAGGTTCCATCGCTTACTGCTTCAGGGTCTACATCTTGGTTGCATTTGGTGCTACCACGTTCAAACTCGCGAAATGCTAGCGCATGTTATGACGTGTGAACAAGTTTAAAGCTTACAACACACATCGAGATCTTACAAAATATGCTGAAAATTTTGAATTCAAATTCCCTTAAAAGTACTCGGGGACCAGCATCATCCTCTGGATGTGTAGATGGAGAGCAGTGTAGGGTGAGAATTACATAAGTTCCGTTGTTCTAAGTCACACATGGGGAGAAGATTAAAACCAAACTATTTCATAATATCCAAAATTATGGGCTCTATTTTCGGAAGTTACTTCCTCGCTAGTCAAACACAAAAACTGCTTTTATAACATAAGGTCAGAGCAACATTACTTGACACACTGTTGCCAGTAAGTACTAAGCTATTTGTTTATTCCAGTGTCTCAAATGTGTATCTATTTGACCTCGGCTGGTGTCTAGATTGGCCTGTATCGTGGATGCCTCACGCCCAATCTGCCATATCACACTCCGATATCATCTTACGCACATCTGCTGGGAAATCTTCTTCCCCTTCTTTTGTTCGCATATCTGAGCGGAACAACCATTTTATAGGACAGAACTGAATTCCCTCCTTCCAACCGCAATTGGCTTGTCTTTGTAAGAAAACAACAAGCAATTGTGCTTGGAAAGCGCTGCTCTTTTGCTTTATTACCAAAAGGTCTGAAAAAACAACTTGGGTTTCCAAACAAGGTCAATAATGGTGATCCTCGACTCCCGTTGATGAGCAGAGCAAATACGTCATGGTTTCACAATTTTTCCACTGGATACACTAGTTCTCATTTTTACTGACCTATGTTAATTTCTTGTTTTTTTATCAGAAGTCATGGATTAAGTATTGGTTTGTTGTAGGATGCCAGGTCTTCCTGCTCTGGAAACATTCTAACACACACACGTCTGTTTATAGAAAGCCACCTTGAGCTGCAATGGTTATTTTATCCGCTCAGTCTGTAAAATGGAAGCGAAGCTGATTTTTGAAAATGTCCCCATGTAAAGTATTAAAAATGCTAAAACGGACATATTAACTCTTAAGTCGCTGATCCCATCTTCACGATAAAAACTAAAGTGAGGCCGGATAAGTAATCAAATTAGAAAGTATCACTTCGTGGCTGACATTAGCAACATTGGCAGGTTCACACCAAAACTTGAGAAAACCTTGGCTTATATTGCGCATGCATAGTTTTTTGGAGCGAGTGACTCCCATTTGCAGTTCAGAGAAAACGTCAGGAAAACCTAATTCCTTTTTTGCAATTCGCTTATGCATGAGGAACAGTACTTGCCTGGGGGTTTCAGAAGTGACTGGAAGAAAATTTTACTAAAATCTTGATAGCCCAACTGCTGACTTTCAACATTTTTCAAAACATCAGCTGTGCATATTGCCCGAAAAGAACTCTAACCTTATTAAATTATAACTTTCTTAGGTTAAAAATCGGCCATATTTTATAGATAGTAAATAAAACTCGATCTCAGACAAGTTATATTCTAGGGATTCCTATCCAATTCAACTTTGCAATAAATAGTAAATTTTAGATGACTACACGAAGATTTGTGTGGTCAACCATTCGGGGCGCAATTACGTCACACAATTAATGCAAAACGATTTTAGTATATGAATTATACAAATTGTAGGCGATCTATTTCTTGTCAGTGATACAGTCAAGTGTATAGTATAAGGAGAATGTTCAAAAATAAATTTGGAATAAACTTAAATTGTGTGAATGCGCAGGTTTCGACGTACCCAATTGTTTGAAAAAACGGAATACCCCTTCCTCTAGACAAAAAGCTGAAGAAGGTATCATTTCCCAAAAAGATATTCCTTAAAGATGAATTT
Source organism: Schistocephalus solidus (assembly GCA_017591395.1). Taxonomy (NCBI): domain Eukaryota; kingdom Metazoa; phylum Platyhelminthes; class Cestoda; order Diphyllobothriidea; family Diphyllobothriidae; genus Schistocephalus; species Schistocephalus solidus. Next base: position 382,025 of record WEDG01003529.1, on the reverse strand, counting down.
CGTGCGTATGCTTTCAGTGAAAAAGAAAGTATTGAAAAGCTACGAAAGAGGCTTTCATTAGGCATACATGTTTCCCAACAGATAATTTGCATATAATTTGATTTGCATTTGTGATGCCTATGGATCTGAAAATATTCCCATGCACGAGATTAAAAATGGTTTTAATAATCACGTTTTCTCCCCTAACGCTCATTCAACCCTAAAGATATTTACCGAGGTGAGCTAAGACAGGTGCTCATGTATGAGGTATAAATTCCTGACTGATATTAACAAGTTTGAGATGGTTACGCCAAAGGCCTTAGTAAAAATTTGTTATGCAGTTCAGAAGTGGACACAATTTACCTACTAGGTATTTGGCTGTTGCGACTTTAATCTTAAGGTTTTAACAAAATTAACGAAACCCCAATTGATGTTCTTCAATGCCCCTGCAATTAAAGGAATGTACTTAAATGAGGATTCATATGTGACCATATTTAAAAAATACTCAAATATATTTTCTGATTTCTTAATTGCTCAAAACTCGGGTGCATATAATGCATCAAATGAGAAGTACACTAGAGTAGTACGAAAGCCAGAATTGGCATATCCTGAGAATGAGTGAAGGCGCAGTTTTCAATGTATTTGATTATATAATTACATTGCAATACTGCAATACCCCTTACTACAGACCATAACCCAAATGTATCTAATTTCCAATAAAACATTCATAACAGATGAAACTTCGATGCATTCTTTCGAAAATTACGCAAAGACACATCCTGTAATCATTTACCTTGACCCTAGGGGCGTTACCTTGGTATGACATATAAGGTGACTTGTAATTGCAATTCATACTCATAGGACAATCCATCTAAGTTTAAGTATTTCCGTTTCCGTTAGAAAAGAATTTCATTCGCCGGACTTTCGTGTTCATGCTTGAACTCATCTTCAGATACATCATCGCCTACGAGTAATTCATACAAATGGAATTGCATTATTTTATAGAATGCAGTTACTATGCTACCACATACCTATGACAATTAACGGCACCTCTTTCATCAGGGATGTATGCGGGCTTTAAGAGTGCTATTTTCTAACGGTTGCCGAGGAAAAAATTCCTTTGGAAACGCCGGAGGCCTCAAAACTCTTCGCAGTGGAGACGTCATTTGGTGCAGTCCTGCTCTTGTGTTTGAAAAACGCCAATTATTGATACTTGGTATGTATTAATGCATTTATATGATGACAGTTCGACCGTCGATGTCGACGAAGTCCACCGTTTGCTCTACACCAGGTGGTGCAGGGACGGTGACTTTTGCGTGAATTAGTTTAAAGTGATAGTAGCCTTGCGCTGCAGCTACCGCACTCTCTCCTCCTCCCCCACCTGAGCTGGGTGTCAAGACAGAGTCGTCCATTGCGCACAAACGCAAGCACTATACTGACTATGCGGTCAGAGTTATCCCTTTAAATGGCAACCTTAAAAACCATGGCTTTAGCGCACCTTGATAGCTTCAAGTGCGTCGGATTATTTATAATGAGGAAAAATGCGATGAGCCATCGACCTCATTCTCTCCTCAACCCAAAATCAGACCATTTTCCGAGGCGGTCATTTGTCTGATGCGAGAGTGGACACATTGGCTGATGGGCCGGCGTACCCGTCTTCGCGCGCCACAGCACGACCTGGCCCCCAAATACACATGGCAGGATTCAATAAACCAGAGGTTAAGAAGGAGCCATCACCGTTTGACTATCAATCCACTGGTCAGCCACTCAACGCACAACATACACTTGGCTGACAGTGTGGTCTGGTGTTAGGGTGAGATTGGCAACCTTCCAAGCAATGGTTTCTGGGAAATCGTGATACGCTTCAGTGCATGCTGATCGTGATGGTGTCGTGAATGTATTGGTGATGTTATTGTGCACTGATGTGGTCATGCCCACGGTGGTGTACCGCAGGTTTTCGTTGAGCCGCACGTGACCTAATAGTGGGGTTGACAGGGGCGTTAAGAATGGCAGGAGCGGAGTGTGTGCATGGTGCACCGGTGTTGTCGGCATTGTGGTGTATTCCGCTGTCATGGATGCGCATGTGACCGAATAGGCCCATGCAATGAGTGAATGCGCGAGGACCGTGAGGACAGTGGAGGCGACGATCTGCACTGTGTGTAGCAGATGCAGTCACTGGGTCACCAGTCTCTGTACGATGGATTCGCAAGTGACCGACCAGGCCGATGCGTGAGGTGAAGGTGCGGTCGCATTGAGGACAGTTTAGGAGAGAGTCCCCATCGCTGATGGTGGTGGTGGTGGAAGTGAAGGCGAAGGCGGTGGTGGTGGTTGTGGTGGTGGGGGGAAACAGGCGATGAGTATTGGGATGTGGTCTCTATGATGGTGGGAGTAATGGAATTGAAGCAGGGAGTGAGGGTGGGGGAGTCCAAAGGAGGGTTGGCAGAATTTGGCGTAGAAGTTGGAATTGTCGGATTGTTGGTGCATTGCGTCCGAAAATGTCCAACCAGGCCGATTCACGCGCGGAAGATGCGTTGACAGCGTGGGCATGTTGGCAGGGCCTGAACATCGACGATATTGGTCCGGGGCGCTGGTGAATTTCGTGCCGCTCTTTTGCCTTGGCGGCGGCGATCCGGTTGGCCTCATAGATTGCTGAACCAGTCTTCATGGATCTTCTCCATGCCGATCTATCCTGGGTGAGGTCCCCCTAGGTCCCCGGGTTGATTTGCAGTTGCTTCAGCGATTTCTTCAAAGTATCCTTGTAGCGTCGTTTTTGACCTTCCTGTCGGCGAGCACCCGTAGCGGCATCTCCGTAGAAAAGGCGGTTGGGCAGTAACTCGTCGTCCATTCTTACCAGGTGGCCACTCCATCGCAGTTTCACTTGTCCAAGCATGGCATGGATGCTGAGGATTCTGGTCTACTCCAGGACTACCGTGTCTGGGATCCTGTCTTGCCATCTCAGCTTCAGTCTTCTGCGGAGGCAGCTAAGATGGAAGTGATTCAGCTTCCTGGCTTGGTTCGAGTCGACGGTCCAGGTCTCCGTTAAGGAGTGACGTCAAGTCAACAGCCTTGTAAATCTTCAGTTTGGTGTTTAGGTGAATACCATGGCGATTCCACACGGAGGCCTGCAGCCGGCCGAAGGCTGACTAGCTTTGGAGATCCGTTGGGCAACCTCGTCATCGATTTTCGTGTTGCGTGACAGCGTGCTTCCTAAATAAATGAAGTTTTCCACGTTGTTGAGTTGAGCACCGTTGACATCGATTCGGGGAGCATAGTATTCCGCGCTGGGTGGCGGCTGGTGCATGACAACCGTTTTGGCTGTACTGATTGTTAATCCAAAATCGGTGCAGCCTTCGGCAAATAGGTCCATGCTCCTTTGCATGTCCTCCTCCGTCACGGTGTTAAGGCGCAGTCGTCCACGAAGAGCAAGTCATGAACTGTAGTCATAGACACGCGCGTTGAAGCCTGCATAAGCCGACTGTTGAGAAGGTGCCCGTCAGTTCTGTAGGCGATGCGGATTCCAGGATGTTCATGAAGGTAGACGTCCATAAGCATAGCAGACAGCATGAGACTGAACAGGGTGGGAGCCAAAACGCAGCCATGTTTCACTCCGTTGGTCACTGCGAATGCTTCGGATACCGTCCCGTTGTCAGTGACGCGCACCGTCATCGCGTCATGATGCTTTCGCACCATGTACATAAACCGCTCAGGACAGCCGAATTTTTGCGTGACTTTCCACAGTCCGTCGCGATTAACCGTGTCAAATGCTTTTGTCAGATCCACGAAGGTAGTGTATAGTTGAGTTTGCATCTCTTGGAAATTCTCTTGTAGCTGGCGGGTGGAAAAGATCATATCAGTTGTCCCGCGGTGTCGGTGGAAGCCACATTGGCTTTCCGGGAGCAGGCCCTGCTCTAGGTGACAACTCAGACGATTGAGAAGGATACGGGTGAAGATCTTGCTGGCGATGTTTAGCAACGAGATGCCTCTGTGAGTATCACAGAGTTGCCGGTTCCCCTTCCGCTTGTAGAGATGGACGATGGTTTCATCTTTGAAATCGTGAGGAACTTGTCCGTGGTGCCAAATATTCTGAAAGAATTTGTGAGTTTCGCCATCAGCCTGGGCCCAGCGTGCTTGTAGACTTCCGGTGGGAGTGCATCGGATCCCGGTGCTTTACCACTGGAAATCTGCTGCACGGCCCGGATGGTTTCTGGTAGGTAAGGCGTCAGATCCAGGTCATTGTTCATGTGCACTTGAGGGAGCCGGTCAATGGCAGCATCGGAGATGGCTGATTAGCAATTGAGGACACTTCTGAAGTGCTCAGTCCAGCGCTTCAGCATTTTCGATTTCTCTGTCAGCAGTGTTTTACCGTCAGAGATGAGCAGCCATGCGGTCCCCTTGATAAACAGGCCGTAGATGGACTTGATGGCTTTCAAAAGGTTTTTCATTTCATTGCGGTCCGCATACCCCTGGATTTCCTCAGCCTTTTGGATCATCCATGCATCCTGCATCTCCCGCAGCCATTGCCGTACAAGGCGCCGGCATCTGATGAAGGCTGCTTTGGTGGCGTCAGTCGGAAGGTCCATGTAGGCTTTGTATAGTCCATTCTTCTCCGCAAGTAAGTTGCTGATGTCGGCTTCATTGTTGTCAAACCAGTCCTTGTGTTGACGGCGTGGGCGTCCGAGGACTTCGAGGGAGGTGGACTGGATGACATTTCGCAGTTGACACCATCGTGTCTCCACGGTAGCATTATCATCTGGAGCATTCAGGTTCTCCAGTTTCTCGGTTATTTGGTTGCTGAAATCAAAACAGTGAGCAGGCAAATTTGATAAAAGAGTATTTAACTTACCTGGCGGCCTCTTACCTTGGGGCCTTCGTCGGGGTTGAAGTCGGAGCCTCATCTGGGAGATGACGAGGCGGTGATCCGTCCAACCATCGGCATCGTGGATCGCCTGGCTTACCTGCACGTCCTGTTGATCTCACCTCCGGATGACAACATAGTCCAGCAGATGCCAGCGCCGCGACCGAGGGTGCATCCACGTGGCTTTCTCCCGCTTCGGAAGGCGGAAGAAGGTGTTGGTCAGCAGGAGACGGTGTATCGCACACGTGCGCGGAAGGAGGCCGTTATCGTTACAGCTACCGAGACCGTGGGGACCCAGCACTCCCTTCCAGGCAGCGTGGTCCGTCCCGACGCGGGTTTTGAAGTCACTAAGGACAATTAACTTGTCCTCTTTCTCCACAGTCGCCAGCAGGGCGTGCAGGTTCTCGTAGAATTCGTCCTTCGCCGCATCAGAGCTCATCATTGGGGGAGCGTAGGCGCTTATGATGGTGGCGAACTGGCCTCTCCGAAAAGGCAGGCGGAGGCTCATCAGGTGATCATTGATACCCAGTGGCAGACAAGGCAGACGTCTCACGATGTCTTTCCGGATGGCAAAGGCAACACCAGCGTCGCGTCGCTCTGCCTTTGGCCGGCCGCTCCAGAAGAAGGTGTAGCCAGCACCAAACTCGTCCAGCTGACCCTGCTCAGAGAATCGGGTCTCGCTGAGAGCAGCAATGTCCACCTTGTAGCGCGCCAGTTCCCGAGCTACTAGTGCCGTCCTCCGTTCCGGCCGCTTGCTCCTAGGATTGTCTAAAAGGGAACGAACATTCCAGGCTGCTAATGTGAGTGGTCTCACCCGAGCAGCCTGGAGGGTAATGCGAGGGGGATGGGGACGGGGGTATTGGTGTTTGTTTGAGTTTTATGACCACGTATTTTGCGATCTGTGAATCACGGCCGGCTTCAGAAGACGTGATAACAAGCATTGGTTTAGGGCACCTTTTCTAAGCCCTTCCTCCGCGAGGAGGCAAGCAGTGCTGTCCCTAAATAGGGCTGCTCGGACATCCCAGACGGCTGCCAAACTCCACTATGGGTCATGGATTTGTTTTAGTGGGAGAACGACCCGATTTAGCCTGGACCGCCTTCGGAGTTGCTGTCGCCGCCACCGTAGGACTTTTTGAGAAGGGGAGGTGGGAAGTTCGGGAGTCAGACATACTGGGTGTGGATGCACACACAACACCGGAGACCGTCAACTGGTTTAGCCCGCCAGTCGTGACGTTTGTCCGGGGTGTGGCCGCTTGGAAGAACCCAACTTTGAGGAGCCACAGGTGAGAGTTGGGTATTAGTTAGAGAGACAAATGAAGCGACCAAATGCTATCTGTGTGGTACTACCCCTAACTAGTACCCCTAACTAGTACCCCTACACTCCCTTCACCTACATTTCTATAGGAATACATATGAACACTTAATGGTAAGGTAAAATTTAACTAATAGTTGCAAATATTACTATCGAATACTTTAAAAGACAATTTTCCGAGCATAAATTAGCCTTCGGTAAATTCTCGTCAGACCTTTACATTTATATCACTGTGTAACTAAGTCTAATATGCATGTATATAGAACAAATCGTTCGGTTGCTAGGGTGGGGAAGGGGGAAAGAGACCAAATCGTGGTTTATTTTCTGATCATAAAAAAACTATACAGGCACCAAAATTAATGTGACCGAAAGCCACCAATGCAGCCGGCCGGATCTAATTACCTGTTACGGTGGCCGCCATCCCTCCAATGATGATCCGAAGACGGACCGCAAGTTTGTCTCTCCCCTCCCAACCCAGACAACCATGTGATTTTATTTAAGTACGTTTATATCCCTTCGCATCAATCTTTCAGGCCTATTGTTCTTATTACCGCCCTATTACTTCCCAGCCTGATTGGCGCACAGTCGATCGTGTTTATCCCGATTTCTTCACCATTGTCCCTTTTACCGTTTCCAATGGGCTTCATAGTTCACAGTCAGTTTCCTACTGTTCAACGACAAGATAGCCAAAACGTTTGATTGTTGTCTCCTTATGTCACCAGCTGTTAATCCGATTTAATGTTTCAAGCTGTATACCGATGGAGTCGGGGAAATTGCAACTTGCCATTGGTGAACACTGCGTCAATTTCTTTAATTTCGTCGCCTTAATTCCCTCCTGGTCCGGCAAATGGAGCCTAGGCCGGACATCGCATTAATCCCTCCATTTTCCCTGGTGGTCAACAAAATCAGGCAGCGAGTGTCAGTGAGCTTCTTAATCCTTCGGTTTTGTACTGTCAGTTACTCACGTGGTCGATGGACCTCATCATCTGCTTTTCCCCCATGCCGTTGCCAATGTCGATGATATAGACCTCTCTTTTATTTCCTATCATTACTCCCGTTAGTGGCTTTGTGCCACAAATGGTGAGTGTACGGCTTCTTTTCATGCTTTACCTTTCAGTTTTAGTTGTTTTTTTGTATTCTGTTGGTTTTCGCTTACTCACCTGCTTGGGTGCTTGAATGAGAAGGCACACATAACTGGTGACCTCGTGTGCCTACCTACAAGACATTATATGAGAATATAGTTCAGGCGTGCTTTTCTCATTCCCCGTAAAGCGCCTTTTTTAATTAAGCCACTTGTCTTAGAAACGTTGTTCAATCATTTATTTTTTGGCCTAATTAAGTTGTTTACCACCTCACTACCTAGGCAGATGTCTGGTTTTAGGAAAGCACGTACGCAACAGTCATTATGACAGATCTCAAATACTCGCAACTACACGCTATGGAGGAAGAGAATGGGGGATACATTTTGAAATCTTTCTTGTAGGTTCTTATATTTAAATAATTACCGGTGATATTGATGAAAATTCTTTGCTGGAACACCCTGTACCGTATAGAAAATTGTATCAGAAGCAGAGTGGCAAAGTTAGACATTTTACTTAGGGCTTGAACTACTGAAATGGACATCTTAGGAAGCATGCAAATAAAACTATTCGTTCAGGTTGTTAGTATTAATCTTGATTACGGTAACCTAAGTAAATGCAATGCACTAATAGACATATCTGAGCAAACAGGCACAAGGAAATATAACGTGTTTCTCCGTATCACGCTCGTGAGGTGGACAATTTGGAAAATGTTCGAAAAACAAATACTATTGAATTTTGAAAGTAACATTTGGGTATAAACACGACTCATCTCTTTCGTACTGCATTTGTTAAAATGGTGATTTTCCAGATGTTGGTTAAAGCAACAATGTAAGTTCAAAAACACATTAGATTTTCCGCTTCATGAAATCGTAACCGAAAATCTCAAATTCGTGTTCGCTTAGAAGGAAGTACTTACAGTCTATGACGTACCAAATACAATGCTAAAATTCACGAAAAATGGATAATCAATCGCAAACCCTACCCAGGGAAAGTACCGAAACTTTGAAATATTAATGAATAACCTTAAGGGAATTTAAAATATAAAGAAAAGGTGAAAAGTATTATTACTCTGTTGAGAAATACAAAACATTCTTTTAAAAAGGCAATTGTTGACAACGTGACAAAACATGTAAACGCAAGAAATAAATTTAAATAGAATTTCCAGGTGATGCTAAGCCTACCATTTTAAGAATATTAAGTGAACTATTCTTGGTCAAATGTCTTTATGGATATTTCTAGTTTTAGCTTACAATAAGTTTCAACGCGTCCTTGAAAACTGGGGAATATTTTGCTATGATCTCGCCTCAAGCCTTGATGGTCACCGCATAATAACTCGATCTAATCCCAGAAGGAGAACCCAACAGCAAGGGTGAAAGAATAGAAGTCTGTTGATTTCTTATTATAGCGTATTTAAGGCAAAAAAGAACGTACGAGTGTTTACAAGGTTGGACTTCGATTGAACCAATCCAATAGTGTCCGTGAGGGGTTAGCATCTCGACTGGCCTTCCGACTTATCCGAATGATTGAGTAGAGCTCTAATCCGTGTTGGCAGCTTACGCGATATCATCATGCGCACGGCCTATAGGTGGATCGATAATGCACCGTGTGAAGGGTCGTAAGGGCGGTGTGTGCGTGCGAATCGGTCAAGACGGCTCCTCATAACCTATTTAACGATTTAAAAAAAAAATTAGATTCTATTTTTTATGATTATTAAAACCTTCACAATAAGATATTTATGAAAAGCATTTACCAAAGAAGTGAGCTTTTGGATATTCCTTCTAATGAAAACGTTCGATGGCATCATATTTGCAGATTCACCCAAACATTAAAAAAACCAATTACCCAGAGAAGTGAACGTCCAAAACAAAATTCGACAATTTATATGCCTAAAATCGGTTAAAGAAGTTTTATTATAACTTGTCCGTTAAATTATTGCATTAATACGATACTTCGCTGGCGAATATATGCGAACTTTACCCTTATCCAGGGTTAAGAAAATATAGTAATTTTATTGGTTTTGTGACTTTCCCTGAGATTAATGTGATACATTTTCTGCTGAAAATGAGCGTATTCTATTTTTGGTTTATATTGGAGCGTTGATTGCCGAATTTGTTCATTTTAATGCCCGTTCTAAGGTTACAAATACACAAATGGTTATCATAATATATACTTATATTTTTGCAGAAAACTGCTAATGCTCTGTTCATTGCGTTTTTAAATTCGGTATTAGTGGAAAAATATATTATGCAAAAAATATACTATGGCATACTTCTTATTTAAATAGATAATTCTTCTGTCCATCTTTATAATATCTTGTAAGTATTTTGTAAGTGGTCTTCATTTTCACCGTAGTAAAACAAAAATGCCGGTAAACCAGTTTATTCCCGCGTTTGCAATTCGAACAAAATAAATTCTCAAGCTGAATTCCTTTTTTTTCTCGAAACTAATACGATTCCTTAAACGTGGCTGCATTTGATTTTCATTGAGCTCAAATCCCATTTTTCAGTTCCAGAAGAGATATAGTTGAAACCTTACTTATATAAATGCTCCTTGATAGCACAATACAAACAATTGATGGACTTTGCTCTGTGACATTTAATAGCAAAGCAAATTACTTAAATGTACGGCAACCTTCGATTTCACCGAAATTCTACCTGTTTTCCTTCAGTAAATAAGAATGAACATGTAATGTTTTTTTAATAAAAGGCATTCTGAGCCTCAAATCCACTCAAGAAACCAAAATAACAAGACAAAATGTACGCTTAATTACTCACTCAAATTGTGGTCATACATTGCATGAGTTAGGTCACCTACTGTACGTCTGCATGCAATAGTATTGATCATGAGTCAGGAGGCCAACTTTTGAATTTACTTCTTTCCGACCGCCTGCAATTAAGCACATCGTAAGAACTTAATACTTAAATAGTGTAACTATTTTCTGTGGAAGTTCCATATCCCTTATAGATTCAAATATATGTTATAGTAAATAAGCATATAACAATTCTTTCTTCTACGTATTTGGTGGACGATTAGGTCACTTGAAAATGTTATACTTTAAAAAAGGGAATTTTTCCGTTTTTAAGAAAATATTTTGATTGCCTAAGCAGATTTACCTTGACCTGCACTTCCTATTGCATTCTGAATTTGCAAACTACGAACTGCATACAGTCTATCTAAGGAAAACCATTCATTTTCTACGCTTTGTCATATAGATGTCATAAAGGGCTTATATAATTTTGAAATAGATATGGAACATTTTGTACGCTTTATAACCTGCATTTATTAATGTACAGACACAATGTTTAATGAAAGAACATTTACCGTTCCTAAAAAATATCATAGTTAGAAACAATTTTCAGACCGATACTTTTTCTTAAAAAGTCAAATCAGAAAAACGTATTTGTCCGCCAAATGAGTACAGAAAAGAAAATGTTTGTAACTGTTTTCTGTGTAAAATGTGTAAATTTATGAATGTCTGGGAAATCGATAGTACACTTCCTACTATCTAAACAATAATTTATGCAGCGTGCACTTTTCACAGGCAACCAAAAAGGAGCTCGTTGAAATTTCGGTATCTTGACATGAATAAAATGTTAAGAGAAAATGCTGCATGAAAGGTAATCTTACAACGTTACTTAAGTGATATTTTGTAATCGTAAATAAATGGCTAATCTAAGAGCCCAAAATTGATTTACCGGGTTTCACAGCAGTCAGAAACTTTCAACTCCCTTCTCGACTGATCATAAATGCCCCAGTGGCTCCAATAAAAATTTGCCATTGGAACCAAACTCTCCATCCTGAGAGGAGAAAAGTGTTTTAATTTGAGTTGGTGGCATTTCAAGCCGAGATTTCGGCGCATCGTGCTAGCGCGTCAGAATGTTAACATTGAGGAGTACGCAGTGGGTGCTGGGGTCACGTAAGCTCAGACCCGACCTCATTCTCTCCGATCTATCCAAGAAAGAGATGTACATTTTAATTTGAACGTATCGTTTCAAAATTTTTAGCCTCGTCGACAAAAAATGGGTAAGCAAAAGAGATAATACTAAAAAAATTAAACGAATCAAAGTGATCGGGAGCTTCAATTGTCGGCATCGTGAACGGTCGTCCGTGAATGAGTGGCAAAATTAGCCCCAGATTTTCTTTTTCTAAAAATGGCCCTGACATCGTTTGGAGTTGACTCTAATATTGTATTTTAAATAAACGAAAATGGGTATGTAGCAGTTTCTAATGAGCAAAAATGGACCAGTCAATGTACATACAGTAGATTTCATAACTCGAGAAATGTCTATATCAAAATTTTAAATAGTAGTAGGACAGGCATTTTAAGGTGTTAGTTCTGTTTATTATATTAAAATGATGCACGAAAAGCTCTTTTATAATAAAGAGTTCACTTCAGGTTGGTTTATTGATGGCAAAAGTGGGCTACATGGGGCAAACTCCGATGTTTCTTAATATCCAGGAATTGTTCTTCGCTATTAAAAGCTACGGACCAAAGAATTTCACTTTTGTGAGCGGTACTATTAATGAACATTAACACATGCCGGAAAGTTGTGGAACATATCCCTTCGGAGAACGGAAAAATTTGTATTGTTTTACGAAAATCAGGTGAATGCAGTTTTCAGAGATCAAATTTGTTCAGACGGATGAGGGCGGATGTAGTCTAAAAAGTTTTTTTTGAAAATTTATGACGTTTTGTACCATATCAACGCTGTAATAAACATTTGTGAATGTACTCTGTTTGACCGCAGGGATAATTAGGGCCTTAACCGCGCATATATATGAGACGCGATGATACCACCACTTTTTGCTGTCACGGCATACGTGAATCCTGTGAAGAAAATTTCGGTTGCAGTTGACTATAAATGAATAAGGAAACTTGAAATGGAATGGGCAGAAATCTGAAATTTTATCGCAAAATCTTAGTATATAATTGGCCATTCTCTTGTGCGTTTGAAATCTTAGAAGTATACTGAGAAGTAAGCAAATATATCGAAAAACGCTCCAATAGAAAGAGAAAAGTAAGCTCTTTAATTGTCAACAGAAATTGTATCCCTACCTTTCAGCGAACTAATTATAGGCATATATTTTCCCGAATTTTTGTGAACGGTCATTTTTCACGGCAGCGAGTTTTCATGTTTGAGTGATTCTACACATTTGACCTAGACGACAATCTGCATTAGAAAGAATGTCCAAAAAAGTAACTACCTGGGTAAATGCTTTTAAGAAGTGTCTTATTTTTAAGGTTTTACAAACACATCGAACGGAATATAAATTTATGGACAGTTGTCTGAAAACACTGAAAATCGTAACTAATTCACCACATTTTCAAAGACGATCTGAAACTCATCGTAATAGAAAAGTCAAAATGGTAACGGAGAAATTAACAATATAATAGTCATCTTTATATACGCAAAATGGTACGTTAACGATTGCACCTGATGATTTTATTTAAATTTATTAGTCAGTGACCTGCGTGTTAACATGTGGGCTTATGAAATATTATATTCCTGTGACGTCTCTTTCAGCGCAATCAAGCGAAAAAATGCTTGCCTTGGTCAAACGCAACTAAGACAATGTACAAGCAGAAGAAAAACTGTCCATTCACGTGAAACGGTGTTGAAATATACAATCGCATGTTAGGCTTTTTGATGACGGAAATACTTTAAGTTGTGCTTAATCTAGATAAATATGTATGTGCAAAGCTCTGAAAAGAATATTTTCAAAAGTAATTCTACTGTTTTTGCTTTAGTCTTTCGTTTTATTTCACGAACAGGCTTCCTATACATTTAAAACTTCAGTTCACTCAACTAGATTGATTTTCATCCTTTGGGTAATCTTTATCTTTCCTAAAATAATAAGTATTTCTAGACAATAAGCGCTATTTTTCCGAACAAACGAATATTTATTTAGTAAACCTTCGGTGGACGTAGCATGCCCTGATTTCCCGTAACGTGCAGTAAATCACGAAATCTATAAGATTTCATGAGGTTGGACAGCTACTGTATAAGAAACTTTGCACATGAAAAATGGTAAAAGAAAGGGTTGGCTCGATTTACTAATCCCGCCAAGAGAAGCAATCTACTCTCCGAGACGCTCAATCATCTGATGCTGAAATTGGATGTAAATTTCTGGCACTGCATGAGTCTGCACCTGGGCGTACCACCAAACCATCGGGTTTCGCAATTGTGTTGTGTGCGCAGCCCGATTAAAGGGCAGCATGTCGTAATCTGCCAACCTACCTGCCTTGGTGCAATTTATTGCAGTGAGGCCGTTTTAGGGCCACACATATAATATTCACAAACACACTTTTTCAATCAACATTCCATATTCTTCTACCTATATGCTCTCTGAACTCAACGTTTGTTTCTCATTCACTTATCCATCCTCTTCCTCCTTAATTGTGGTTCTTCACGTTGATTTCATGTGAAGACCATAATTAAGTGTAGAGGTTTGTGTGAAGATTTCTCGTGTAGGACCACATATCCAATAGTGCACATCGTTCAGTGGGCTGACACCTTTTCGAGAGCTTGTTAAACAGGTTATTCCTATAACTTTTTCTATTGAATTAACTGCAGGATGTGCCAAATCTCATGAAACAGTTACAGACATTCTTGTTATGCTCTCATATTGAAAATATTAAAAGTGGTTTCCGTAAGGTAGCTTATAAGATAAAAATATCCCGCGTTAACTCCTACAGATGAACAAGTTGGTCTCTGCGCAAAATTTTATGAAGCATTTTCTATGGTTTTTATTCTTTAAATGATTTTTGCTTTCTTCATAAATGAGACCAAAATTTACGAAAACCAAAAGTTAAAGTATAATTATCTTTATTCTTTTTAATGAAAATACGTCCTCGTCAGGATTTACGCTCGAAGAGGACTGATGTGTCCATTCTCAATGCGCAAATTCAGATCTGCTTATTTTGCAAACAGAACCTGCGATTTCGATAATTCATGAAGACAATTTGTTTCTCGAAAATTACTTTGAGCGGATATGTCAGTAGGAAGAAACCGTGATCCTTATACACATTTGGAAAATATATTGATTGGGTATCCCATTAATCCAGTAGTGTAGACGTAGAATTTGTCGGCAGGATATACAGATAAGGAGGTACAAGTCCCAATAACTTCTTTGATTGCAAGTCTTATGAAACAGAACTAGCTGGTTTCTGTAAGTACATAAGTTGCGTATTATAAACGGAGACAATTTATTGTTCCGTTATTGGCTTCTATATGGGCTTGAAAAGTTCATGTGTAGGTTACTGTTATTTTGAGAGTAATGGAAGCATATGGTTGTTGTGCTGTTGTGAGAGGGGGCACTTGATTGGAGGTAGATGTAAATAGAATTCGCAATTGAAAAATAAGTTCAGCAAGTGATTTATTTTGTGAACTGGATGCTGAAATCGAGATAAAATGCCTTGAAAACAGGGCACTAAACCGAAGTACGCAAATCAAATGATAATGCTGTCTTTACCGCAAGCAACGGATCTGTACATGCTGCACATAAGGCTGTGCAAGTAAACGTTTGAATGCAAATTCACGTGTCTGAACATCATGCTCTAGAGCAACCCTCGGCGCAATGGACATGCACTATGTTGCTTATCCCCGGGGAGCGCTAGTAAATGCGGGGGATGGTTATAAACACAAATAATCACGATAGCATCCTTAAATTCCCAATCAATCTAAAATTCGAGAACTGCGGTAAACGTAAAAGCATCGGGCGTCATTTACCGAACAATTAGCATTGGCAATAATTTTGCATGCGTCTTTTCAATAAAATTTGATTAAGGAAAATGCATATATCCAACTTCTACTCTTTCGAGATGAAATCGTCACAAATAACTGAATGAATATTCAGAGAAAAATTAGCATGTTAATTTAAAATATTGATATGAAATGCATTTCACGCCTATTTTTCTATCTTTTCCAACTAAACTTTTCTCTGTGAGATTAACTCGATTTATTTCTGTACTTAGGGTTGGCCGATCTATTTGTGTGCAGAACGCAATACGCGTGAAGCCTTTAGCCCGAATTATTACCTCAGCAAGGCTTCGACATTAAGAAGTCGCAAACTCATTTACTCCGTAGACATGAGACACTTCCACCTTCTATAAATCTGTTCGAGTAAAGTCGGCTTCACATAGCATACTTACTTTGCAGTGTCAGGCTCTTGTGCATTCACACAGACGTACTAATTTTGTCTGAGGTGATGGAGGTAACACTCACTGGATCTTGCAAGCGTCAAGAAAAGTGACAATTAAAGACCCCCTGTAGCCTCGGAAATGTCTCTAATTAACCACACAAAACCGGAGGATAACGAGTGTATTACTAGCTTCAGCAAGGAGCAAATTAGAAAGTGTGAAAAAATTTAACATTCATGGAAAGAATACGTCCAATAAGCGGAGCAACAAGTCGTTTTCACGGACCCATTTATAGTAGGTGGCCTTAGAACGGGCCACGTCGGAGATACAACGAACGAACAAGGTGAGCAGATTAGCGTATGGCATGTTTTAGTCGGTCTACGCATCCGTACGAAACTGTAATCGATGACAATGCGATGAATCGTCCAGGCGTTGTCTCCAACTGCGCTTAGTTCTCGCATCAGATAGAGGACCAGCTCCGACAGCGGACTGGTGTATTAGAAAGTAAGGAAAGAGAATTCTAATAGTTACGAACAAGCGAGTTCCAGGAAGCAGTTCAGAAGCAGAGGATGTGATCACAGAAACAAGAAGTTTACTGGCCTGACGTTCCAGATTCTCATTTAAAACCGTCATCGAAGACAGTAGCAGCTACTGTTACTGCTATTGCTACTGCCTCTAGTGATAGGTTCAAGTGAGAATCCTAGAAAAATCAGGCCAGTAACCATCTTGTTCCAGCGACTGCATCTTCCACTTCTGAAAAGAGAATTCTATCAACACTGCAGCACCGCACCTCAGTAAATTCCTCACCCTTAAAACCTTATACGCTCTCAAACCTCCAGGATGCGCTAAAAGCTGTGGTTACGACGACTGCTAACTGACGGATAACTCGGTCAGTCTCTGAGAACGAACAGTAAGGCTGCAATGTCTGCTCCTAAATGTGAGCTCTATTGTAGTCCTGAACAGTTGGGATGTGAGCCTCTTCACTTTCTTATTGCTGTTAAAAACTTGGAGCAGCATGCACGGCCACTTCAGGTATAGCACTCGTAGGTGGATATTTTGGCCTTCTTAATCAATGAGCCAGATGCTGCCTCCGGTCTTCCTGACTTGGTTTAGACATCGGGACATGTGGGTGAGCGAGGATTGAGTGCGGTAGGTGCTGTGCACATCTGATATCCTTATAAACTAATTCAAACGAAGGTCACTGATATTGGTCTGACATGCAGCGAAGAAAAGAGAAGTGGGCACCGTCGTTTGCGATGGTCAAAGAGAGAGTACATGCCGTAACGCGTGCATTATTCGCGATCTGATAGCAAGTGGAACTGGGAGCTAGGGGGAAGTTTTTTGAGCAAACCACGTAAGCCAGTAAATTTAGCTCTCTCACTCATACTGCAATCTCACTAATAATGCGTGATCCTCCTCCCAGTCAAGGAAGCGTGATACGGGCGCGTGCTAAGAAGTGAAATAATTACACACTCATTAATGTTCCTTAAATGCATTTGTCACTGATTTCAGGTTGATCTCCAGAAAAATACTGCGGTTGTCATAGTTTAACACATTTCGCTAAGCCGGATGCGAGGTTTAGGTCAGTAATTTTGAGGGTAATATGTCCTAACAGGTCAGACACATACGCCTTACTAATGCAACCCGACTAACTGGAACATAGGTAGATGAATAAATAATGGAAGACATTACCAGAAAATAATGCCAGCTATTTCCGGGGAGTAATTAAGGTGAGTCATTTGAAATTAGACACGAAATCACTGTCATCTTTTGCTTCGTTGAATGGCGAGAAGGAGTTCATACTCGAGTTTCTGCTGCAAAAGTGCATTTTTGGGTTGGATCAATTTTGCTTAAGAAAAAGGTGATTGCGTATTTAATGGGTGAAATGAAAATAACTAAGGGCCCACAAACCAGGAAACTAGTTGTCATCGAAAAATGTTGAAGTTTATGGGAAAATATTAGCATCCGCTTTTGCCCGATGAACACAAGTTTACTCTCCCAAGATAAGTGTATAAGTCCAGCTGTATAATTTAAGGGTGCCCTCTTCAATTTCCACTACTTCACTTATAATTTGTGTTGCAGTACTCCTCATACTTGATAAACGTTCACCCTCTGACGTTGGCATGAGTTGAGCGTGTTTATCATTGACCTACTAGCTGTAGAATATCATGCACCCAGATAAACATCCAGATCAAATATGTTGACTTACAAAGTGTAGTCATAATCAAAAAAATTGAATGCTTTTCTAAGAGGAAACTCAATGATCAGGTGAGTTTTCAACACCGAAAAAAAATTTAAAATTAAAAAATTAAAATTAAAAATTAAAAATAAAAATTAAACAATTACTTAATTCATGGAGCTTCGTCATCGTCTCTCCCAGTAAACAAACTCGCTATTCTCTCTCCTTTTATCCAGGATGTCAGAAAGAACAATGGAAAATGCCCGCTAGGAGTAGCCGGAATGCACAACGGACTAAACTTTTAAAGTCATACGAATAAATATAACGCAACTCGGTTTTGGGCTTCTAGCTACTACGTGTCTCATCGGTATGGAAAGGGATTAAAAAATGAAGTTGAACATGTGAATAGGGACCCAAGTAATCCGAGTGATTCAGCGCTAAATTCCTGTAACTCGAGTGCCGACAGCAATCCTGACCAGCGCATTAAGGCTAACCCTAAGAGTTACCCTAAGCCTAACTTCAATATCAGCCCTAATGTCACCGACATTTAGTGCAAGACTACCTGTACTATGGAGGTTCCCATTCTCCTATCTTACCAATAAATGAAAGGTCGTTTTCACATATTGACTGCGTTTGTTGATAAAAAAGGTGCGCGTAAGCATACCTCAGGCATTGGAATATAAAGAAATATCTCTTTTCCCATGCATGAGCTTGGTTTTTGGTTATTAAATAATTCCAGAGAATACTCTGCACGATAAAGACGCCTCGTCTCTTTGTTTACGTCAATAAATAAAAAGGACAACTTATAAGTGTATCTTGCACCGATCTTCTGACGTTGGGTTAGCACACACCTAGATTCACTGAGATATTTACCAGTGATTTTCGGCCGTGTTGATGTTTCTCTGAGTCACCTCTGTTCCGGTAAATTTCTAAAAACTTACCAAAACATGCATACTGATGATTCTAATGAAAATAGTCTTCCTTATTTTCTGAAGAACAAATGAAACTAAGTGACAGATTTTAAATAATTTATCTATAGAGTATGATCAAAATGATTGGCACCTGTCTTCGATGTCGAATATTATTGACGGAGCTATTTGTTTTTGCTTTTCCTTTCTCAGGTCTACTGGGCCTTAGAACCTTCTGCAATGGTTACATTTCAGAAACGGACATCCCACTTTGCAGTCAGCCAACAAAGGTGTTTGGTTGTACAGTGGCGTATCTAGATTTCGGCAAACCCAAACACAAAATGAAAGCACCCAGTCCACCATTGCTTCTTTAAAAGCCATGCTAAGTAGATAAATATGAAATTGTTTACCAAAAGACGTGGCGCGGTAGCATTTCATTTAATGTCTTGTCAGAGGGACAGAGTTTGGTCACGTATTTCATTCTATAAGACAAAAGCTGATCAAAACACTATTCAAGGAGGTGTAGACTTTCACTGCTTGACGGTGGTTAGTGCAGTGTTTTCGGGGAAGTAAATGGTCCTGTGTGTTTTTAGTTAAGGTTCTTGAAGTACTACTTGAAAGTTCGATAAGTTAAAGTTTACAAAGGCCCTTGCTTAATATGAGTATTATATGAGGTTTATTGGCTAATTTAATAGGAAATATTTTTGTTGTAGCCTGTGACATGAATGACTCTGCTTTATGGTTCATTAAGTAGCGAAAAATGTAAGTAGCATTTTTATCGAGTTCAGAATGATACCCAGGTAAGCATTCAAGAAGTTTTTATCGGCAAATGTACGCGTTTGATAATTCATAATCAGACTACTGCAGCAATATAACGGTGGGCAGAGTAGCAAACGTGAAAACAGGTAGTAAACAGTAAATATGTGGAGGGAGGGGCTGACCTCGTTCGCAGGTAAGGGGCTATAGGGAGGGGGATGTAAAAGATGCCCCTGATAACTAACAATATCTCCGTTTAGTCGCTGGAACGCGATGTGACAGGTGTTCATCTTGAGTCAGGTATCCCTAAAGACTTGTATAAAAGCTTCATGCACGCACAAAATCGGGCTGGTTACTGCCAGTTAAACCGTCTACTCTGTCCCTCCTTATATTACTGCGTAAAAATTTAAAAGCGTACTTTGCCGAATGTGACTGTTTAAATACCTTTTGCTGATTTCGCAAGGCATAATAAACAGATAGTTCTACTTATTCAGTTTCCTCAATCCTTTCTTACTCCACCACTTGCACGAGTACGTTTTAACTATTTGTTCGTGGCGCAGCACTGAAGCTGCGTTTTCCCAACCCGAAATGGATGAAAATACGCACTACTGGAGTAGTGCACATTTCTAACTCGTGACGATGAATAAATGCTTAACCGAAAACAAGCGCCTGATGTGGGTGTGAACTACTATGAATTGTATAACATAGCGATCAGTATTGCGAATTTGATCAAGTAATGCTCTTACAGTCGACCTCAAGCTTTAAAGTGTCAGAGCGGGCTCTAATCTCCTGTTATAATTTATTTTGTAGTTAATTATTTTGAACCTTCGGCCCGAGAAACGATATCGGTCTGCGTGTGACTCTAATCAGCTCCGTTAATCACCCACAGTCACGTCCTTCTCGCTTACTCTGTTTACTTCCCCATTTTTCCCACGCCAAATGACTTTGTTTTTCGGGGTCCACTGATAGTTTTGAAATACCCATTTTTTTCTCAGACGCCAAACCATACGAAAGAAAAAACCATATGCCCAACTGCAGGTAGAAGTGAATACAGTAACTTTAGAACTAAAAGTAGACCTGCAACATTCCCCCTAAGAGATTTTTAAAGAGGGTTGATTGAAGGTGCCTTGCTATGCGATCTCGGTGAGAGGTCGTAATTTTTAGGATTGAAACATTGTAAAGCTGTGGCATTCTCAGGCATTTTGGGAAGAAAACGCCTCAAGACTTGACGTTTATTATAAATATGAAACATTGGTCAAACGTTCACCATCGAGTTTTAAGTGAAAAAAATTACTGGTATGTACGAACGCCAATCCCCACCTCCTTCCCTGAAACGTATGCTTATATAGCTGCCGCTTAATTTCATTGGCTAGATATCTAGATTTTGATATCTAAATTCAAAAAATGCATTTGACCTGATGTTCGTTCGTTTAATTTTCTAACTGACTCAGCCAAAATTGGTCTATTTTCCCCGAAGTCATATATTTGAAGGAAATTACTGTACATACTCCATTTGCTTCGTCACATCGTATGCCATAAAGCTGTAGAAAAGGATGCGTCGTAACTGTATTAGTAAATCTAATAATTTGTTTCTGTTGGTACGTTACAGTATTTAAAATATTGACCGATAGTCATACCGATAGGATTCAATAACTAAAGGGTTTAAGGTTAAGAGATGCAATTGAGAGAGTTCCGAGATGAAAATCTGCGAAAACCTTAGTGTACAACATGTTACCAACAAGGACAAGAGAGATCAGAATGGTCCCAAGGCACAACAGGACAAGTCTGTTCCATAGTCCGGTTGGCGAGCGTCCCTTTATCACAGATAAAGTACAAAGATCCCGTGGTTCATTGGTGTAACGTTGGACGGAATCATACAATGATCCCGGGTTCGAATCCCAGACGATTCGGTATGATTGGATTATGACGGCTAGTTAACCAAAAATAGCCATTCCGATCTCTCTTCTCATTGTCGGTAGCATCTTATCTACTTATGTCACTAGTCGCCATGCGACTGTCTGCAAGGGCTCTAGATTGAGCCCACAGGCAAAATGGAACGAGTATATACCGGTACCCGATTGTTGAGGGCCTCTCCGTCCCCCACAAATTGAAGTTGCTCAACGTAAAATATTTAAATGCTGGCTATCCTTTCATAGAACTTAGCCGTCTCTTCATTCCCAAAGCGTTTAATGCCAAATATCGATCAGAATTGTAAATGACTGGCCGAACTATTCGGCCTTGGGTTGATCAAGTTTTTTCCTTCTTGCACCTTTTAAAGAGTGATTGTGAGGATTGTAAGCCACATGCATTAGCCATCGTCAGCTTGATGGATGATGCTTGCATCCGTTTCGGGTGGGTTCGTCGTGGGGCCGTGTTTGACTGGATTTCTTAAGTTCATTGTTAGCATTTTGGCCTGGTCTTTGTGAACAAGATGACGCAGGCATTTATACGCAACAGTGGGATCTAGATGCTTGTTGCATAATATGGCAATGAATTGTTGCCTGGAGTTGGTCGGCTATGCCTACTCCAGAGGACGGAAACATTCGAGAGACTAGCAAAACCGAGGCAACGGATAAGTTGTCTGAAGTGTTCACTTTTCTACCCAATATAAGAATTCATGATATCTTCCCCACATTACTTTTCCGGAGAGTTATTCACGAATGTTTGTGTGAAATTCGTAAAAAAGAGAGTATGTTAATGGAAAAGGTTTGGCCACTGATTATGAAATCTGTTATTCAATTTTTTAAGCTTGCATTAGCGTATCCGAGATTTCGTTGTCGCAAAGGTCGAGCGGCTGATGATGACTAAGAAATCTGAAGTGGTTTATCCGGTTTCTCTTGTCATTTTGCATGTTTTGCATATATAGGCAAAACCGCCATTTATATCTTATTGTCGGCCATCAGGTATCCATATTCAAACTCCAATTTGTAATCCTTGAGGTTTGAACCCGTATTTTGTTGGTCAGAAGTAAAATGCCAAAGATTCTGAGATTTTCTTCTCTGTGTGGCACAATCGATTTTGGTATGGCTCACCGATGACGTCTGGTGATCGAGAAATGGTCAATTCCTTCTCCTCTTTCTTTGTCGGTACACAATAATCTACATACAGCAGATTTTCTATCGCATCAAATGTCCAAAACTGTAAAAGTATGTTTTCCTTTTGAAACTGTTACTTAAATAGCAGTGAATAATTGGTATTCCTGCAGCATAATCTCAGATATTTCGGTCATGTCAGGTGGCCGGCTTTTCCATGAGCTTCCTTCGACCGCTTGCTAAATCTCTTCTCTGTAAAAAAATGACTTCTTTCGTAATGTGTCATGTTCTAAATGATTTTGGCTTTCCGCCTTAGTTAAAAACATCAGAAGAAGAAGAAGAAGAAGAAGAAGAAGAAGAAGAAGAAGAAGAAGAAGAAGAAGAAGAAGAAGAAGAAGGGGAGGAAGAAGAAGATGAAAACGGGGCATTCACCTTGGGAGGCTATTTTTTGTCAGAACTTTTGAGGGTAGTGTTTATAATGCAAAGAGTGGCATACAATGAGAGCTGCCAAAATGCCTCCTCAAACTCTGAAGATGGTTGGACGATACAAATACCTTAAACATCAGACAAACATAGACCTATTCTGGTGAATGCCCATTCTTCTTATTCTTCTTCTTCATCATCTTCTAACTTAACACTGGTGAATGAAATTTTCTCTGCTATTCAAATTTAAATATATTTTATAGAAAACTTTTCTCTTGAACCTATATCCTATCTTATTTTATCTTCCAATTTTACGCTCACTTGCTCTGTTTAATTCTCTATTTTGCCCACGCCAATTGACTTTGTTTTTCGGGGTCCACTGATAGTTTTGAAATACCCATGTTTTTCTCAGACGCCAAACCATACGAAAGATAAAACCGTATGCCCAACTGCAGGTAGAAGTGAATACAGTAAATTTAGAACTTAAAGTAGACCTGACACAAGCCACTAATGTATGTATGACTAGGGTTGGCTGAGGGCGGCTAAGAGGTGAGAAATGGCAATAACAGTCTATCTTGTCGTTTTCGTTAATTGTATCCAATTATGAGTGTCATGCGCTTGTTGTTTCATCCCTTCGTAATAAATAAATTTAAAAATCTCTGTGTGAGTCGATGGTAGATACCCTTTTAAATGAGGAGGCGTGAATCGCATTTCGAGGTTTTAGCGCTGTCCTCTTAACAGTATAAACGACAGTTTTATTGGCAGTAAGCCAACGTGTTTGTCGACCCAAAGGCCGTTTAGTACTTATCGCATCAACAGCAAGTGTATGAAGATGGAACATATAACTTAATCATGTCACTTATAAAGCAGTACGAACTTATTCGGATGACTGGGCTGCCAACGAGGGATGTTATCCAATTTAAATCAGTTTCACTTCAAAAAAATGATGCGTAACTGACCACAACCGTTGCACATGCATGTCATTCAATGTCCTGAATTAATACTACGTTGTATTCCATTTGAGCTCTACTTTTTATTTTTGTCATACATGTCAGGCACTAACAGTTATCGTTGAAAAGGGACTTCAATCACTGCAACATGAGTTTTTGTTGCACGCGAGAATCTAAAGTGAGATATATTATCAGGTGAGTGTAATATTTGTAAAATGCTGTATTATTTTTAGGATACAGGGACATAGTCAATAGCTACCCATCACAATCGCTGACTCGCACATCTACAGCAACTTGTTATAATTTGCGCTTTACTGCACGCAACCTGTGTGGTTAATTGCCGTTATTTCATTATTCGCATTGGCTCTAGGTACGATAATGGTTTGACGATTTAATTTACTGCAAAAACTGAAGTTAGTTATGGCTAAAAATTAAGAACTGGGTATTTCAGTCTCCCTTGCCTTTGTTGGCCATCGCATTCTGGAAATGGTGTTTGGCTACCTTCTGAAAAATGAAACCCAGTTCCAGTTAATGATGATTTATTTGGATCATGTCTCTGCATGGCCGTTGGAAAATGGTCTTCTGCCTGATGATAAGCCATCAGTCCGAATTAGGTTTGAACGGCAACCCCCGCCTATTTCGTAAATCTTTGATATTATTCCTAATGAAATATCATATTTTCAGTATCGTGTACTTACTCTATCCTCAAATTTGCCAATTCTTTTTTCATACTGAACACAATTTTACGAAAAAAACGTCTACAACTTTGTCAGGTACGGTCCTCCTCAGGCAGCCTAGCCCTTAATCTGAAGATTTATAGATGCCTGCATTCTCCCGGTAAGATTTAATTTTTATCCTGTCATTTCGCTTGCTTTGTTTAAAAAGCTCTTCTCTTATTCTGTTGGTCTTTTTTATGTCCTTTACGTGACATTATGATATAAGGACGGTTCACTATGGTCGAGCAATGTGTTGATCGTTTTCTGAAAGAGAATTACCATCCACTACGCTCTGGGTTGATTATTATAACGTCTCCACACCATTTGTGCCATGGCCTAGGGCATATATCGTGCCATCTTCGGCATACCTATCCTCCTTCACAATATCATGTGTGTAAAGAGACTAATATACAGAAACTCTGTCTTGAAATGTCCCCATATGATTTTACAGTTTTTTGTAAACACGTGTACTCTCTTACCATTTATAAATTTGCATTAAGACCACAATGAATGTGCTTTGTACGTGAAACCTATGGTCTGGACCTGTCGCCCCCGTATGCTACAAGGCAACTTTTAACGTCATGAATGCACCATTGTTTTGACTGCTCACCCTTCAGCATGTGATATTCCCGCTTTGCCATATACCCTGCTGTTTCCCGTCCTCAGTACAAGTCTTTTTACAACCAGCCTATTGCGCAGGATACATAACAGAATGGAGGATAGTTCTGATGAAATGTTAGAATAATACTTTCACAGTAAGGCATATTCTCTCTCTCTCTCTCTTTGTAATTTTTAATCGATTGTGGGGCAGTGCACCATGACTCCAGCAGCTTGCAGCACACGTAATTGCCAACTCTCCTACGAATTTCAACTTTTTTGAACATGAAGGTGTGCTCGATTCCCGTTGAATAAGACTCGAAGTGGAAGCTGGCGTCATGTCGCCTCACTGTTGCTGTGTTTCCGGCGATTCGCGCGCGAAACATATTTGTAATTTCTCCAAAATATTAGCACGAAATCAAACGATAACGAGGTCTTTGTCATTCCTGAGTTCCCTTAGTGCGTCATGTTAGGGCAGTCGGAATACTTTGAGTGGCGCGGGAGCCATGGCAGAGGCAAAACTTGTTGGATTGCGCTCTTCCTCTCCTTCCATGTCTTCATCCCAGTTTTTCCTCAGCCGAAGATCATGGTTACTTTAAACTGGCTGCTGCAGTCTACTGAACATCTAATTGCTGTTGAGGTCCAAATTGCAAGTTCAATTTCAATATTAATGTGCATTGAAATCGTACTTCTCAGTTGAGCTTATAAAATTATAGGTGCGAGCCGAGTTTCGTTTACACTGATCCTGGGCACGCTAAAATCAGAAGATTGGGTTGACTGACACAATTACATTCTTCTTTGTGCTAATTGGCAATTTGGAGCTTGTGCAGCCGGAGGCAAAGATATCCGTACTTCGTCACAGGTACGACTCGGTCGTGATGTTGAGAGTGGGGTCATCCGCGAATAAAAAAAGCACAGGGATCATTGAGACTAGCTTGAATGATTGCATGCGTCAGATACTGATAAATCGTCCTTCAGTTCGGTAGGCCACGTTCCTCCCGGCCGCTCATCGAACAGCATGGTGAGTTTAAATGACGACAGTCTGCCCATAGATTCCCGTGACGTCCACAAGATGTTCTACTGTAGGGTGGGCGCAGAGACGCGGAGTTACGCATGCATTACATAATATTGATAGTAGACTAGCGGCTAATCTGCTGCAGCCCATCCTCTCACAGCTGGTCTAGTGTCATGAGCAAGTCAAGAAGACCGGAGGTACAGAAAGCCAGAGATGTCTCGCGCGGCGTGAACCTGAGTATCGGTGTGTCCCCATGCCGTCACATATGTGACATTGTTATGTGTCCGCGCCCCCTTAATGCATGTCTTGTCCTTGAGTGGCTTGTATCGGTCTGCTTCCGCGGTCAGTGCCTCCACAGATGCCTCATCCTGTCATCGCCTGCCAAACCTTGCGTACTCGCGCTTGGCAACCTTTGTCTCACGCTCTTGGTCGTTTCGCTGCTGGAGCCGCGTCAGACTTGGTCTTGGCCTCTCGAGAACTCGTAGTCAATTAAACTGCATTAGTTCACGCAGTGGCTGCAGGCGACAGAGGGCACACGGTTTGGGTAAGATAATCTGAAGACCCACAACAGCAACTGTCCTGAAGGGACAGCTAGCGGAAACTTCTTGCAGAGATCTTGTACGCTCTTTTACTCAATAAAGCTTGTCCTACCTAATCCGTTTTCCCTGACTTCTGATTTGGAAAACCTTCGTGCGATCGACGTCACAACTTTGACAGGTGGCCATGTTGGTCCAAAGTATCTACCACATTGCCCGTGCTGGGGAGTAAATAAACAATCCTTCGTCACCCCGTGGGTCATTAGAGTTGCCTGCTATGTGTGACATGAACCATAATTTGGACGTGGAGTTGTCGCATAATTGGACATCTCATTTTAGTAAGATTCTCCAGAGTGGATCATGGAGCATTATACCGAAGGTTTGTAGTAAAATTTACAAAGGGAGTATGCGACCCGTCACGCAGTTGTAGAAATTTCTCTTATAATTGGCGTTCAGTGAGGGTCATGTCGATAGGTCCACGATTTCTTCGAAATCCACATGGATATTTATTGAAAGGTCCTTGCTACCGCTGTAGCTTTAGGCAACTTAGTAGGACGCGAGCGAAAACTTGACCTACGATGTTTAAGAGGTGGAGGCGTTTGTGGTAATCAAAATGTCGCTGGTCTCTTTATGTAAGTGAACAATGGTAACCTTACTGACGTCCTGGAAGATTTCTTATAACTCCACTTCTAGGCATATATGGCGGAGTCTCTCCACGGGTTGCGAGCCTTCATATTTGTAGATTTCACTTGGAAGGAAGTCAGCGCTGTTGGCTTTAGAGCACAGCATGTGGTGTGCAGATCTGACCGTTACTTGAAGTGATGGCGGACGGACGAGAATTGGATAGTGACCCATTTGCTGAGGTCCATTGAAGGTTTCGTTGGAATTTTTGGACGACCGATTTAGAACACCTATGAAGTTTTCAACCTAGCGCTGGGGTTATTCAATAGAAAATAAGTGGCAACAGCCTCTCTGATTTGCAGGCCGTAGACTGTTTTAATTGTTTGGAAGAAGTTCTTCATTGCACTATGTTCCACGATTCCTTAGGGTTCTTCGTAGGTGTGACTCATACGAGGATATTGAATCGCCCTTAGTTGTTACTGCAATAGGCTTCGAAACCCGAGGAAAGTTACTTTGTTGACATTGGATCTCTGTTGGATATGACCCATGCACAATCTTTTCTTAACGGAGAGCACATTATAAATTGTACTTTTACAGGCCTGCTTATATTTGCTTTCAAAGAAAGCACGATATCCCTCTTGATCCCAAAGGTGACTCGATCATCTCATCGCTGGAGAGTCGGATCACCAAGAGCACCGCGATGTCTCCCTGGTAGCTTGATAGCCATCAGGTGACCAGAGCTGTTCCCCTTTTTTTCGTGCTCAATTGGTTGTACAAAAGAGAATGGTTATTTATTTTGGGGAAGCAAAGAGGTGGTGACTATAACGTCGGTTATTTCTTGTAGAGTTTTGGCTGCCTTTCTATGTCCACGAGGCCTGGATACCATGTAGACGGCTTAAATACCTAGCATTCTTTTAAAGCAGCACCCATAGACCCGTCTTCTGTAAGGATCTAAGCTTTTATATCCCAAATTGGGTTGATTATTCATTACAGACAATTGCTGAGTTCCACTTTGGGTGACAACTAATTTTTTGTGAATATATTACCCGCAGCAGGGTGGTTCGGGGACGGTGACGTGTGCTGCATTATAGTGAAAGTAGACTTACACGGCATCTACCTCTCCCACTCTCCATCCATCCACTCCCTTACCTGGACCCAGTATCAGGATAGAGCCAAGGAGACTGTAGACGGGAGAGGGCGCAGGGCCACGCATTTCGGTCTAACGCAAAACAAGAACTCAACATAGGGAGGGGTGGCTCGGATTCCTACTGAGTGGGAGTGCCAAAAAGGCCACATTAAGAAGGAGCCATTGCAGCCTGACTCTGAGTCCGCCAGTCATCCATTACGTAAAAACACGAGCGCTGAGCTGAACACGCAGTCCAAGTCATTCTCGTTAGTTGTTAACCTTCAGAGCCACTGCTTTTGGTGCATCGTGATAGTTACAAGCGCATTCAATTTTTTATAATGAGGTAAAATGCGCTGAGATGTCAACCTCCCTCTCCCCCTCGCCCCTACAATCAGACCACTGTCCGAGCTGAACATTTGTTTGATGCGGGAGTGGGCACACTGACTGACAGCGATGGCGTACAAGTGGTCGCTTACCATAGAACGGCTTGGTCTGCTTAACGTGCACAGCACGATTTCCAAAATCAGGGGGATGGGTAGGAGCTATCACAGTCTGACTCCGTCAACTGGTCAGTCACTCAACGCACAACACACACCGGGTCGACAGCGGGGTCTGGTGTAAGCGTCAGTTGGCAGCCTTCCAAGCCACGGTTTCTCGTAAGCCATGATATTCTCACTTACGGGATTATGGTAAGGGTGTTTTGTATTTATTGGCGGAGGCATTGTGCGTTAATGTATTTAAGTCTACGGTGGTTTACCACAGGTTATCATGAAGACGCAAGTGATCTAATAGGTCCATGCGGTATGTGAATATGCAGGAGCGGTGAGGGCAGTGGAGGCGGGTGTAGTGATTGTACTTGGGAGCCCCAAACACTGGTTCACCAATCTTCGTGCGATGGATTCTCAGGTGACCGTTCAGACCGATGTGGGAGGTGAAGTTGCGGGCGCAGTGTAGGCAGGAGAAATCGGGAGGGGCTGGGGGGTTGTTGCTTGTGGTAGTGGTGGTAGCAGTGGCAGTGGCGGTGAGAATGGCAAGAGCGGAGTGTGTGCACGAGATATCGGTGCTGTCGACATTGTGGTGAATCCCGCTGTCATGGATGCACTCGTGACTGAATAGGCCCGTGCGGGGGATGAATGCTCGAGGGCAGTGAGATCAGTGGATGCGGTGCTCTCTGCTGTGAATTGGTGCTTCAGGCACTGATTCACCAGTTTTTGTGCTGTGGATTCACAAGCGACCGACCAAGCAGAAGCGTGAGGTGAATGTGTGGTCACAATAAGGACAGGTTACAACCAAGTCCCTATCACTGGTAATGGTGGTGGTGACGGGGGCGGTGGTGAGGATGGAGGTATCAGGTGATGAGTATTGGGATGTGGTTCCTATAATGGTGAAAGTGCTGTACCTAATGCCAGATGTGACTCTCGGGTGTCCGAAGGAGGGTTGGCAGAATTTGACGCAGAAATTGATGTTGGCGGCTTGTTATTGCACTGCGTCCGAAGGTATCCTATCAGGCCAATTTACGCGCGTTGACAGTGTAAGCATGTTGCGAAGGCTTGGGCATTGACGGTGTTGATCCGGGGAACTTGGGACTTTTGGGCCGCCGTTTTGGCCGTGGCGGTGGTGATCATGTTTGCTTCATAGGTGGCTGTTCCTATCTTCATTTCCCTCCCCCAGGCCGGTCGGTTCCGTGCAAGGTCCTCCCAGTTTGCCTGTTTGGTCTGTATTTGCTTCAGGTAAGTCTTCAGAATGTCTTTGTAGCATCGTACAGGATCCCCCTTTCTGTGAGAACGTGTGGCGACATTTATATAGAAGAGTCTTTAGGGTAATCGCTCGTCATCAATTCTAATGAGGTGGCCACTCCAGTAAAGTGGCAGTTGTCTCAGCTGGGCGTGGATGCCGGAAGGTCTGTTCATTTCAGCCCTTCTGTGTCCGGGATCCTGTTTTGCCACCTCAGCTTTAGTATTCTGCTGAGGCAGCTGAGGGGGAATTGGTTGAGCTTCCACACCTGATTTTGGTAGACCGTCCAGGTTTCCGCTTCCTACAGCAATGTCGGCAAGACCACAAGTTTGTGTATCTTGAGTTTGGTGTTGAGGTGGAGACCGAGTTGATTTCAGCCGATGTTTTGCATGCGTCCGAAGTCTTGGCTGGCTTTGGCAATCCGGTGGGTTACTTCATTATCGACTCTGGTGCTTCGGGAGAGGTTGCTGCCTAGGTAGGTGAAGGTGTACATGGCTTTCTGTTGAGCGCCATTGACATTGATGCGACCTGCATTGTAGGTGGCATTGGGCGGTGGCTGATGCATGACCACGGTTTTCTCCGTGTTGATAATCCGTCCGAAGTTCTCTCAAGTGGCAGTAAAGAGGTACATGCTCCTTGGCCTACCCCTTTCTGTCGTTTCATTGTGAGTGCAATAATCAGCGAAGAAAAATGCGTGCATGGTGTCTGTCCACGCGACTGGGAGTGCACCCGCCATTGACTGAGGAGTTGGCTATCCATCCGTTAGGCGATGTGGATCCCGCGATGTTCGTTACGGTAGGTGTCCATTAGAATGGCCGAGAACATGAGACATAAGAGTGTAAGCGCGAGGACGTAGCCCTGCTTCACTTTGTTGGTTACTGCCAATCCCTTTGAAACGGCTCCGTCGTCCATGATGGGCGCCATCATGGAGCTGACGTACCATGTTAGTGAATCTATCGGGACAGCTGAATTTCCGCATGATCTTTCACAGTCATTCGCGATTAACCATGTCAAAAGCTTTCGTCAGATCCACAAAGGTTGAGTAGAAGTGAGTCCGTATCTCCTGGCAGTTCTCCGGCAGCTGACGCACGACGAAGATCATATTGATGGTAGCTCGGTGATAGCGAAAGCCACATTGACTTTGCGGAAGTAGTCCTTGTTCCAGGTGGCCGTTGATGCAATTAAGGAGAATGCGTGCGAAGATATTCTTTGCGATGTTAAGCAGCGAGATTCCTCGTTGGTTGTGGCAGGGTTGGCGGTTTACCTTCTTCTTATAGAGATGGACGATTGTGGCGTCCTTTAATTCATAAGGGATCTGTCCTCAGTGCCAAATCACCTGGAAGAGCGCTGTGAGCTGATTCACCAGTTGGGGGCAACCATGCTTGTAGATCTCAGCAGGGAGCGCGTCCGATCCAGGGGCATTCCCGCTGGAGAGTTGTTGAGCGGTGCTGATGGTTTCTTGGACAGCTGGGCAGGAAATAGAGGTTGGCGTTGGTTTCCCCGTGAAGCGGTTGGTCAATTACGGCGTCGGAGCTGGTGGAGGACCGATTGAGAACGCTTTTTAAGTGCTCGGCCCAGCGCTTAGAGATTTGCGTACTCTCAGTGGGTAGGGTAGTTCAGTCAGCACTGAGAAGAAGAGGGGTTCCTCTGACGGGTAAACGGTGCAGAGCCTTATTGGTGGCGAAGATGTTCTTACATTCGTTTCGGCCCGCAGTAACTTGGATCTCTTCGGTCTTGCGAGCTATCGATCCATCCTGTATTTCACGCAGCCTCTGCCACACAAGACGGTGACTTCGATAAGCTGCCTTGTTTGCATCAGTAGGCCAGTCAATGACAAATTTGTGCAGCTGGTTCTTCTCAGATGGACGGCTGTGTCGTTGTCGTCGAACCAATCCTGGAGTTGAAGGCGGCTGAGTACATCCAGGGCTGTGGATTGAACCGTGTCCCTCAGTTGGCGCCAGTGGTTCTCCACGAACGCATGGAAGAAGAAATGGAGATGTTGAGCAGGCAAATTCAAAAAAGTATTCAACTTACTTGATGGTCACTTACGTTGGGGTCACCTACGTGGCTGCAGACGAAGCCCATCTTGTAGATGATGAGGCGATGATTCGTCCTTCGGCATCAGGGATCGCCTTTGTCACCAGCACGTCCAGTCGATCTCGCCTCCGGACGGGGACCTAATCCAAAAGGTACCAGTTTATCGAACGGGGGTGCACCCAGGTTGCCTTTCGCCACATCGGGAGGCGGAAGAAGGTGTTGATCATGATCAGGCAATGTTTGGCGCAGGTTCGTAGGAGGAGAGGACCATTGCCATATAAGCCTTCGAGAACATGGGGCCACAGCACTCCACTCCACGTGGTATGGTCTGTGCCGAAGCGGGCGTTAAAGTCACTAAGGACAATTAATTTATACGCCTTACACACAGTCACCAGGAGGGCGTGCAGATCCTCGTAGAATTTGTCCTTTTTCGCATCAAAGCTCGTCATTGGAGGGGTGTGGGCGTTGATGATGTTGGCGAACTTGTCTCCCCAAAGAGGCAGGCGGAGGCTCATCAGACGATCATTGATACCCTGCGGCAGACAGGTCAGACGTCCCACGATGTCGTTCCGGATGGCAAAGGCGACACTAGCATCGCGTCACTCTACCTTTGGCCGGCCGCCATAGAATAAGGTGTAGTTGGCACCAACGTCCTCCAGCTGACCCTGTTCAGAGAATCGGGTCTCGATGAGATCAGCAATATCTACATCGTAGCGCGCTAGTTCCCGAGCGACTAGCGCCGTCCACTGTTCCGGTCAGATGTACCTGGGATTACCTGAAAGGGAACGAACATTCCAGGCTGCTAGTGTGAGAAAGCTCACTCGGAGGACTAAGCAGACCTATTAAGGGACAGCACTGCTTAACCACTCGCGAGAGAGGGGGCCAGAAAATGTGCGCTAAATAAATGCTGGGTCTAACGACAGCTGCAGCAGACTGTGGCTAACAGACTGCAATTGCATGCGGTCGAACAACGCTAATCCATGCCAACAATAAAAACACCAACAACAGCAACAACGAGTCGTTATTGGTATTGTTTTGAGTTTTTCGACCGCATGCCATTGCAGTCTGCTAGCCACGGTCTGCTGTAGCGGTCGTTAGACCCAATATTTGTTTATCGCACTTTTCCTAGCCCGCTCCCCCGCGAGGGGGTAAGCACTGCTGTCCCTAAATAGGGCTGCTGAGTCATCGCAGGCGGATATCGAACTCCACTATGGGCCACGATTTGGGTTAGTGAGATAACAACCGATTCGCATGGGCTGCCTACGTAATTGCATATCGCCCTCGGCGTAAGACTTTTTCAACTGTGGAGGAGGATGGAAGGCTGAGGGGAGAGGGTGAAGAGAGGAGTGGAGAAGTATGAGTAAGAGAGAGGAGGGAAGAGGGAGGTGGAAAGAGAGGAAAGAGGAGGGGAAGGAGAGGAGAGAGGTAGGAGGGGAGAGAGGAGTGGGATGGGAAGAGGAGAGAGGGCAAGGGGCAGAGGGAGGAAGTGCAGGGAGAACAGGAGAGGGTGAAGAGCAGGGTGAAGGGAGCAGACGTACCGGGTGTGGATACACACACAACACGGGAGAACCTTACCTGGTTTAGCCCGCTGGTCATGGCGGCTGCCCGGGGTGTGGCCGCTGGGAAGACCCAGCTTCAAGAAGCCACAGGTGAGAGTTGAGTACCAGCTAGAGGCGGCCACAGGAGCATTCACCACTTATACGAAACAGAGGAAGCGACCAAATACTACCTCTGTGATGCTACCAATAAATAGTAACCCCTACATCCCGCCGTACATACGACAATTTGACCGTCGTAGTCCTACGATGTCCACCGTATGCTCCACAGAAGTGTGTTGCAGGGACGGTGACTTGCGCGTGGATTCGTTTTAAGTGATAGTAGCCTTGTGCTGCAGCTACCATACTCTCTCCTCCTCCCCCACCTAAGACAAAATAAATAAGACCGGAGATGGGAGAGGATGCAGGTGGTTGGCGCAGCCGGAGCAGCCCCTAGGCGTGCCACAACACCCGCCAAGTTTGGCATCTGTTGTGGGAGCGCTTCCCGAATAACGCCTGCCTTGCCCTGATATGACCCCCGTGTTGGTCCAATGCATCTACCACGTGGTCCGTTTAGGGGCATGGGTCACACAGAATATTCACATGCACACATCCACACAAGACCACCAGGTCATGGTGTTTACCGGAATATGGCCTGTTAACAGGATATTGCTTCGTAGGGCCAGAGGTGAAAGCTAGTTGCCAGGATGCGGTCGTGAACAGCAACCAATAGGTTTACCGAGCTTATGGATAGACCTGTCATTTTTACACGGTACTCCTCTCTATTCCGGCATTAGTGGTAACTGTGCAGTCAAGGAACCTAGTACAGTGGTGTGTTAGGTTGATAAGACGATACTGGCGGCGGTATTTATTGACTGCTTCTTGCTTCGTTTTAATCCTAGCGGTGGCGTTATAGGCCTCACAATCCCCAGTCGGTAATCACAACACTTCATAGGATTTAACATAAGGCAGAGGTATCGATCTGTTAATCTCTTTACCGCACTGAGATGTCGACCCGGCTAAGCACTACTCAGTGGTTGAGTCGGAGTTTTCGTACTCCCGAGAGTTTGGCGGTGCTAGTAGCTTACTCGGTATAAGATGCCTCTGTCATAAACCTCAGATTCGGCCAAAAAATGCGCATTAATAGTTCCACCGTCAAATGGTCTCGAGTTTAATTGGATTTCTCAATCACACCCATATAGGGGCGCTTGCGAAACTGGGTGCTGAAGGCATTGATAAGCATTCGTTGATGAACGCTCATCGATTGCTACCGGAACTCACTCGATCCGCTCTGCCTTGAGGTTCACTATTGAGCCTCGCCGGTAGCCGCACAGTGGCTAGTAGTAAAAAAAGGTAGCTGAATATTGCCGGCAAAGACAAAGGAACCTAAAATGGCTATTTCTGGCGTATTAGCCGTCGTCAGCCAGTCATAACCGACCCGAGATGGTGCACCACCCGAGGATCTAACCCACGACAATATTCCTCTCACATTGAGAAGGTTATTCTAGTCTCAATCGTTTTCGGCTCACACAGTACTGCCAGTGGAAGATCACGCTGACACCGAATTCTACGAGTTATAGAAAAACCTGGTTGGATAAAAAATTACTTTCATTTTAGCCACGTCATGCGATTAGCGCTCAGGCGGAATAACTTCTAAAAAAACGAAGTAAAGTTCTGTTCGTGACATCTCACTGGCCATGTTCAACGTTGGTGATAGCCGTTAACTTTTTCACAATGTTTCCAAGTGCTCGAAAAGTGAGACGTAACCCTGTTGTCAAATAAAAACCTCTTCAAAGACAATTTTGTGAGCATACGTTAGCTTTCGATAAATTCGCATCAGGCCTTTACATTTATATCACTGTGTAACTTAGTCAAAAATGCGGGGAAGTAGAACAAGTAGAATAACTAGGACGTCACATATGCCGACGTGCAGCCATACTCGACCACCTAGACAAAGATGAGAGACAGGAATTTAAGAAATATGTGGTGTGGTTTGGGGAAAAACGTGGAGAAATAAAAAAAGCTGCCCTGCTTCGGAGTGTATACGAAGGCAGACCACAATCGAAGCTCCCAGAAGACCCAAGTCGGCACGTACACAATCTTTTGTCTATATCTCTTTATAAAACGTCGATCGAAGCCTTATCATTTAGTCCTAAGTTTTGCTGCCCTCGTCAGAAACAGCCAATTAGAGCTAGTAACACAGTTTGCAAACCTCCTTAATCAAACTTACGACCTCCAGCCAGTTTCAAAAGACAGCGTACAATACACTAAGTCTAGGTTGGTTAACTGTTCTTATCAATATTTAAACAATGGCCAGAAATTTCGAGGCTTACTAACAAAGTCGCACGTGGAGAAATTAAAAGATCTCCGGCAAAACAAAAATGGCCTCATAACCAGGCCAGATAAGGGAATGGGCGTGGTCTTAATGGACACAACAGGCTATATTATGAAACTACAAGCAATTCTGTCGGTCAAGGAAAAGTTTAATAAAGACAGAAAAGGAGAAGGATCAGACTGATGAGGTGGAAGCACAACTGACTGACTGTTTGAAAAGACTTCAAACGGAAGGTCTGATAAGCGAAAATGACCTAGAGCGTCTCCGCCCCGTCAGCACGCATGTACCTCGATAGTACGGCTTACCAAAGATCCACAAAGAGGGCACACCCGTTCTTCCCATCCTAGATATGAAGAACTCACCGTACCATGCTATAGCAAAATGGTTAGCAGACAAACTAAAGCCCATACAGGATCAGCTAGCGCCACATAGCTACCGAGATACTTTTGAGTTCGTTGAAGGCGTGAAAGACCTCAACCTGAACGGCATGACGATGTTTTCACTGGATGGCCCGTCTCTTTTTATGAATGTGCCAGTCACGGAGACAGTCAACTATATCTGTGAATTAATTACTTCCAGTCAACAAGATATAGAAATACCAGTGAATGCGCTCAAGGAACTGTTATTACAATTTACCTTGAACGTGCAGTTCCTATTTAACAACAACTTGTACAGACAGATAGACGGAGTAGCTATGAGCTCACCCCTTGGCAAGCTGGAAGCTTTACAGCTTCATCCGCAGATAAATCGTTAAAATATTATGGGCACTACGTGGATGATATCTTTGCGGTTCTATCTGAACAAACAGGCATTTCAGCTGTAATGGATACCATAAATCAGGCGCACCTGTCAATCAAATTTACGTTGGAAGAGGAACAATCCGGATCGCTCCCTTTCCTGGACGTGCTTCTGAATAGAAGCCCCTGACGGCAGTATTCGACGTAGTGTCTATCGTAAGAAGGCATGGTCTGAACATACACCCACTTTTGAAGTTTTGTACCGCTAAACTTTAAGCGTAATTTAGTGCGTTGTCTGACACAAACAACAAAAAGGATCTGCTCGGCCGATAGCAATGACGAAGAGCTTAAGGTTGGAGAAAGCACTTTTCGACAGAATGGATATCCAGATAGATTTATTGCCAAGAGTATGACCGAAAGACCACCAAAGCTGCCGTTGCTAACGGCAAACAAGGAATAATTATTCATCAGGGTCCCATTTAAAGGGGACGCAGCAAGTGAACTCCTACGAAGGCGTCTTAGCCAAGCTGTGTCAAGCATTTTTCCAGCAGCTGATGCCCATGTACTTTTCTCTACTACTCCCGTCCTATACGGAGGGGGTAAGGACAAACTGCCAGCCCAGACCACCTCAGAATATATTGGTCGCACGAGCTGGCGTTTGTCCAAAAGAGTACGAGAACACCTACCAGCATATTTAGGAAAAGGCCAGATAAAGAACATAAAAAGCTCTATCCTAGCGCATGTGGTAGACACAGGCCATCGTGTAAATGCCAAAGAGGCCTTCCGGCTAATTTACAAGGTCCCCTCAACCTATTCAAAATTCCTTGGACAGCGTCTGTTGGCTACGGCAGAAGCAGCTGCAATCAGGATACGCAAACCGGTCCTGTGCGCTCAAAAGAACTTTATACAGACACCGCAATAACCGTGGCCGAAAGCCACCAATTTACCCGCCCACATCTAATTACCTGTCCCGGCGGCCACCATTCCTCTGACCAGGATCAGAAATCGGACCGCAATTTTGTTTCTTTCCCCCTCCCTCCCCCCACCCTGACAAACGTACAATTTATTCTACTTATCCGCATATTTGACTTAGTTACACAGGGATATAAATGTAAAGGCCTAATGAGAATTTATCGAAAGCTAACGTATGCTCGCCAAATTGTCTTTAGAATGTTTTCAATGGGAATTTTCGCTACTCAAAAATCTCTTATTATAATGGAGACCTAACTTAACTCTGTCCAAATTTGCAATTCTCCTTTAACATCACTGCATACATTCAAAATATCATGCTCAAGATGGACAGGGAGAGAGAGAGAGAGAGAGAGAGAGAGAGAGAGAGAGAGAGAGAGAGAGAGAGAGTAGCCGCCGGATATTACTGCCCGACTCATGTATGACCTATAAAACAATTATTTCTAATAATATTCCAGATCTGAGTCCGCTGAATGCGGTATTCTTCGAGTAAGATAGATGTCGAGGTCACAGTGGGAGTGTAGGCGATTGCCATGACGGCACAACGAGCCTTCTTTGTTTTAGCTCAAAGATGCGTGCACATGTTTCTTACTTTTTCTAGGTCATCCACCTTCATTGCTAGCGCTGTTCCTGCAAAGTCTCTTATTCAATTTTAGATGCACCGAATAGACCAGACTATACGCTTGTACACACACGCACTCAAGTTATCCTTGACTGCTTGGCACAGAGAATTATTGATCACAGAGCGATTTCTCTCTGATAGCCTAACAAATACTCCTCGAAAGCAATGACCCACGACATTAAATTGAGAGAGAGAGATCTACACGATTTATTTGAAATCGTTATTCAAAATTTTCAGTAAAAATGAATCCATTCCCTAAGACCATAGAAAAAATATACAGATTACGCAAGAATCAGAAGGTAAACAATGGAAAGCTATTTGGGATACAGTTTGAATCTCCATTTATGTATTGTTGTCTCTTTACACGTGGCTGCTTACTATCAATGGTAATACATAGGGCTGTTATTCTAATGTATGGCACGTGATTCATCGGGAACATATACAAGTGAATCAATAGAAGATAACAAGGATATATGAACACCAATTTTGTCTGCCATGGCTCTACAGTGTAAGCTCACCAGCTCCCGCGGCTGCCCAAGATAGCTGCTCAGGGTTCTGAGCAGAATGAAGCCTTTCAGTCTAGCGTCTTCTATTTTTATGGGGAACGTGACTCGATAGTTAAAGCACAGCCCTACTCTAGCTGGCAGAGAGCATTAAATTGAGGTCTCCAGCTGACGTGTGTATGACTCGCTCCCAAGCCTAACACCTAACTGTTTAATGGCCCCGTTTGGGTCAAACGCGGCAGCGCAGCTCGTTTCGGGTACACTAAACCTCCAATTACAGGTGTTAAGCCATGACCACTCACACAATTCGCATACACCTGCACACGCGCCCCATTGATATTTGAGGAGTACAGGGCACCTAGTGTCTCTTGTTTCATTCACTTGCTGTGAGGATGACTTCGTTTGGCACAAGCGGATGGTATGATGGGGATGGCTCCAGGATTGCCGACGGTTAGTTTCCAATTCGCTTTAATATAGCCAGCACCTGTGATTTCCTTTTTTACAATTGAAGCCAAAATTAGCGTCTTTACAGTATTTGACGAAATAAGGGTACTATAACGGTGTTTAGAAATGCCAGCTTTTATAAGAGTGGAAAAATCTGCAAACTTCAAAAGTCATTGTAACTCAGTTTTATATCTACAGAAAGCCTGTTCGTGGAAAACACTGAGTAAATAAATCAGCGCAAGTAGAATAACGTTTGAAAATAGTCCTTCAAAGATGTTTGTTTTACATATCGTTCAAGAATAAGTGAAATATCAAGTATGACCCATAGCAAACGGTCTTTAGTATGAGTATAGATTCAAGCATGATTTTACGAGAATTGATTGCAGTGTTTCCCGTTTTTTATTGCTTGTGATGCTTTTGACTAAGGAAAAGAGGTTTTGCCTTCCGTTTGGCCGATAGGAACGTTATACAAATATACTTCTTAAAAAGTTCAACTGTTGATGGGCCGGTCACTGACTAATAATCGTAAATAAACTTGACTGGCGCAATCGTTAACATACAATTCTCAAGATTTTATGCGAAATTTCCTTTTGTAAAATTTCTTGATAATGATTTTGGCGTTTGGAGTACGGTGAGTTGCAGGTCGTCCCTGAAATAAAAGTGAAGACTTCGCGGTTTTCAATGTTTTCAATTGATTGCCCATAAATGTAAATTTTGTTCTGTATGCTGATCAAAAACTTCAAAACAAGATATAACCTAAAAGCATTTAACGAATTAGTGAGCTCTGGGACATTTTTTCAAATGTCGATGGTCGTTTGGTAGATGCACCCAAATAGAAAACGTAAAAAGCGAAGTAAATGAACGATCACAACACAAGGTGGCAATGAATATGACTTGAATAAAGTCAAACATTTTCTAGAATAATTTAACCCTTTAAAAAGTACTTAAATGAGATTTTGCAGTGACGGACTTCAGCGTAGTTTACCTTTTTCCAAGATTAAGCCAAGGTAGAAATTTGAACATATGACTTGTTTTTCACTTCCCTGGTAATATACTATACTTTTTCTACTACAAATGAAGGAACCTTCTTTGCACTTTAAATTGAAGCCATTTTGCTATAATTGTTCACTTTTAAACTCCATTTTAAGATTCTTAATGCACAAAATAATTGCCGTATAAGTACTAAGCTATTGTGAAAACTTCTAATAATCTGCTCGTTCCATTTCTTAATTATACATAAGCGGAAAGTCGATTATTCCAAAAGTATTTTAACATAGTTCTTCGTTGGGGGTCGGTTGTCAGTAAGATATAACAGTATTAGTAAATGGCAAAAGAGT
The DNA here is from genome assembly GCA_017591395.1 of Schistocephalus solidus. NCBI lineage: Eukaryota > Metazoa > Platyhelminthes > Cestoda > Diphyllobothriidea > Diphyllobothriidae > Schistocephalus > Schistocephalus solidus. The sequence continues at coordinate 341,545 of WEDG01003529.1, read as the reverse complement.
ATCGAAATGTTTAAACAAAGACTAGCAAGTAGACGTTACTATTGCGTTTTAGGGCATCAACGCGCAAAGATATGCAACTATTAATTTTTCAAGTTGATAAAACGTCCAATTTTCTCGAAGTAACCTGCCTGACTGTACCCTACTTTATCTGATTTACGTGGACCAAAAAGCAATCTTCATGGGCAGAAACTTCCATTTGGTAAACCTAGGGTTAACCTTAGGCTAATTGCATAGAAACGCACGCCTGTATGCGCAAACGTATCCTAGAATAGCTAATAATATGAGAAACCGCCAGAATACAAGGTAACTCGAATTTCGATTTACGTGTGTAAACATTTTGACCGATAAAGTTATTTATAAACATAGTCTGTATGTAAAAATTCATTTTACGGAATAGGTTAGAAGAATAACTTAAATATGCAGCACTTTTCTTCTCGACAATTGGTCGTCACAATTTCCGTTATCACTTCTCGTGAGATAGGTCAAAAAGTACGTAAAATGCCTAAAATGTCTGGCAGTCAGGTTGCAAAATATTCTTGCAAACTATATGCTCTCAACATAGAGATGAAAATGATAAATGGCTTGGCCTTAAATAATCTAAGCTAACTTCCTTGTTTTTTAAAAAAATCCTGGTAAGGGCAGGTTATGCAAGCACCCTTGCTTTAATAAACACAGCTTTGTGTTTTAGAAGGCCTGGTTTGGTTCGCTATTTTATAGCTAAAGGAAGTAACCTTCTGCGCGTTAAGAAATAAATTCATATGATGACATGCCCAAAGTTGATTTGTTTTGATATTTGTTATTCAAATACATTAAGTTATTGAGAGTTCTTTTTGATAATCGTTCTATTTTCACGCTCAATTTCGCTGCCTTATATGTAGGCCTAGGAGAATAAAGGTGGTGGACATTTATTTCTTTTTATATTTTCTTTCACACATTTCCCTGCTTGTTCGCGGTGAGGCTCCACTCCTAAAACCCCTTTTACCAACATTCCCGCTTTAAACGATCCCGAGGTTAATTGCGGCTAAGGGGACTTACAGAACCTACTGTTTTCAAACGCCTCAGTAACTCTGAGAGAGGAGGAAAATTTATGAAAAGAATTTGAAATATTTACTTTCATCCACCAACCTTCTTAATACTTAAATTTTCCTTAACAGATTACATTTCTTCCAAGGATGGAGTGCTGTTCACAAAAGCAACTCGTGGGGGTAGAGTTTTGCTTCTGCTACTTATATATTTGCATCTTTAATGCATCTGCTCAATAAAACAAAATGCGCTTTTTTGCTTATCATAAAGTTTAACGGCATTTACTCGAAGATTATTTCAAGCCTATTTTGTGTAAAATATTATAGAAAATGTGACTGGTTATTCCACCCCAGGTGATAATGGCTGTCCGTGGTTCGGTGGGTATAAAATACTTAATTTTTTACTTTTATTCATTAATTGGCTTCAAGGCATGTTAAATGCCAAACACTTGCTCAAATTATGCATCCTATTATGCAGGTCAAGATTCGCGCCGTCGCGTAGACCGTTGCGTCCGTGCTCCAGCGTTTTGTAGGTGGCAGTTCATTTTGTTCACTACACCTCAAAATTATCATTGATTGTAACCCCATGACCAAAACCTCTTCGTAAAACTACCTTCTTGCATGATAGATGATGTTACAAAGGACTTAAAACCAGGTATCATAAAACGGTTGACGGCTGTTCTTATTTTAGTTGTTATTTCCTACTTTTCCTGCAAATTGGTGCTGCTAGTGGCCTTTTGCCGACTCCTATTCAGCATTTGCGAGCGAGAATCTTACCTTTTTGCTCTTAAAATATTTGAATATTTTTAATCCTCTGTCCGTCTTTTGAAGCCACTTATCCCATCCACAGTTTCAGACGTTGCTCCAGTGGCAGTTGTTTTCTATATGGTCTCCGTTGACATTGGCACCTTAATCACGCTCTCACTTTACATTTGCACCTCCAACCTTCATGTTTTGGTTTGCCTGCAATTGCCTTCCACGTTCAATTGTTAATTCACATTCTTACTCCTTCCTTTATACCTCATAGCTCGGAAATTCCGTGATGATATTGACCTGCCGATAATTCCACTGTACCACTCAAGACAGTCAAGTAGGTCACGCAGGTTGAAAAGTTTTTATCTGTGCCTTCTGGGGACCCAAAGACTCATCCCTTCTTCTTTTATTCTCTTTTTCTCAAAAGATTCCCGAAGGAACAAACACAGTCGTTCATCCTCAACGTCCTTATCTTCGTCATCGTCATCCTCCTCTTCTTCGTCATCATCGTCATCGTCGTCGTCTTCTTCTTCTTCCTCCTTCTCCTTATCGTCCTCATCTGATAGAAGCTTCGAAAAATGTGAGTTTGCACGTTGTCAGTCTCTGAGAGGAGGTCATTCATTCCCGTTTATATCGTCTAAATAATTCATACTCGAAATTGTTTTTAGGTGGACGATGTCCGGACTGTAGGCAAATGAGTGGTAAGATTGCTAATTTTATGTGTGCTTCCACATTCTATCAGGCCAGTCAAAGATACCTCATTATCCATTAAGACCCTTAAACACGACTGAAAAGGGTTGAAACGCAGTTAATTTACAGCGGTAATAATCATGCAGATGACATTCAAGAAGTCAGCGTTGACATACGTAAGTTATCCATTATTCATCTTCTGGTCTGTACAAGAAAATAAGGGAGGATAAAGTAGCAAGGGTAAACAACCAATAAACTTTAAATGTGATGAAAACTTTGGAGGGTGTTCAGACGTCTAGTTCTGTCAGGGGCATAGGTGGGTGGGGTTTGTGGGTGAAGTGGGAGAATGGGACTGGGAAGGAGGATCTGACAAGTAGCTACGTCTCTGTCTCAGTTAGTTTTCCCGAATTTCATCTTAATAAATTGTATGTTGCAATAGTATTTTTTGAAATTTCCCACTTAGCTCTGGCTTACTAAATATCATTTTCTGTAAGAACACTGCAACTTCCCAGATATTATCCCTTTTCCTATCGTCTTTAGTGTTGTCAACTTCAAGTTGCAAACCATTGTTTAGAAATATTACGTTATGTGTAATGTAATATTTAAGTTTGTAGGTAAGATAAGCTCGGTGTTTGGGTAAGGATTAAATTTAGGATTAGAGGTACGCATAAGAATACTTGTTAATTAAGGGTTACAAGTTCTTGATTAAAATTTGATTTATTTTTAGTTTCCACCTGCCAGTACTATGCGGTGTCTGACAAAGAACTTCATAAATGCATAATAAACTGTCCTTTACAAACTTATCTCAAAGTAAACAGAGGGTTGTTGACTGGAAGTCGTGGTTCCTTTGAAAATGTAGAACGATGATAGGCTACTGAAGGCGCCTTTAATAAAACCTTTTTTTACCTCTACTCCCATGCATTATTGTTGATCCGCCCTCTGTTTCTCTGCTGTCCTTTACAGCACCAAAGCGCCGGTCTGGTAAGCATGAAAAGTCCTTTTATCTAACCCAACTGATTTCCCTGGCCAACATGATTACCTCAACATTGGGTTATTTTAACACGGTTAGTTATTGTGGGGCGGATCGCTGGCCAATCTGGCCGTACGTGCGGCAGACGCACCTTCGGTTGTGCCATGAAGTTCAGTTAGGAGTCCTCAAAATCAGTCCCACAGTGATCACTGTTAATGTAGAACAAATAACAACCGAAACACGGGCAGGGTAGAGCGTTGCTTCTGTCTTTTTCTGGTCAATATTCGGCTGCCTGCGTGAGGTCTATATTGAATTCAATGACATGACGGAGAAAGCACGGGCTCTTATTTAAGCACATCAATGAGTTTCTCTACCAGAATAGTCGATATGCCTTACATAAACCGATAAAACAATGCACTCCTGACTAACTGGCAGAATGCGATCAGTTACCTTCTCAGCGGCAAGGCATTAGGGGTCAGAATCTAAAGCTCTCGAAAGTTGAGGTCGATGCATGCCTTACCATGACGACGACCGCTAAACCGGCACGAACTTTGCCAGAGCCACTGGTGGTTGTTGATTTTTAGTCAGCAAGTTTTCCAATGCATCCGGATTCCAGACCGGTCTAAAGGTCCCTCTTTCAGCCCTTGGAAGATAAATTACTGTTTATCTTTAACGGATATTTTTGATTTTTCCTGTGCATTTTCCCAACACGCCCCTTCATAGGACGTAGGCCACGAACTATTAAGAGGCCTTTTGGGCAACATCAAAAGCCAGGAGACTTCTAACCTGGGGTAAAAAAACCGAATAGACCCATCATGCTACTCATTTAGATTGCATATTTGGAAAAAACGTATATTCTTTTTCTCCCGTTTGTGTGTGTGTATGTGTTTCTTAACACAGCAGCAAAAAATGATGTCATAACTGAAGAGGCTGAGCACTTTTATAAGTAAATATTTCACAGAATTCTGTGAGGCGCTCTTTGGAAGGCACCATTTTGTCTGAGGCAGATACGTCTTTGAGACCAGACCCATACCCTGCTTTGAAGTAAACCAAAAAAAACTCACCTATTTTGGGTGCGTTTGGTAAGTTACCACTTATAGACGCCCAACTGGCAGGACACAGGCACAGCAACCGTCCTTAATAGTGGGAACGTCGCGTTAAATTCCAGAGGAATTAAAGTTAAATATACGTTTAAAGTTAGAGTGACGACTAGGGCTTAGGTAAGTGCTGAGGTTAGAATAAGGGTTAAGAGAAGGGACTTAGGCTTAATATTAGGGTAACGATTAAGGTTTAGGTTAAGCATAGTGTTAGGTTTAGGATACGGGAATATTGACCGTTTCTGGAATTTAACGCAAAACCAGCTGTAGGACAAGGGAGACTTCATTTTTCCGTCCTTTCTGATAAGGTAACATGTAAGCGACTCAGGGCTTCTTGTGCTTTTTTCGAATTTGATTGGCTAAAACGTTTCGGCTCATTCTCGTTTGGAACGATTTAGCAAGTGTTATGAGCAAAGGGCAAAAAAGTACTTTTTGTTTATGGTAGCTAAAAGGTCAAAAAAGCATTTCCTGAAAGTTTAATAAAGAGAGGAATCGTAAGCAAAAATATTACTACCGGAGCATACGTATCAAAATATAACACATAATACGAACAAAACACAAGCAAAGTACAGTGTACACGATAGTTAATGACATACTCTTTAATATACATATGTGAATAATTTAATAAAAAATATTTTTTTTATGCATAAACAATTCCCAAAATTATCATAACATTAATGTCTCAATAATGTTGGTATTCTGAAATTTAAAAGGGGTTTAACAATTTATATAAAAACAAGTAATTACGTGATGTTCTATTTTATATATATTTCCTTATAGCTTCAAGAAACAGAGTTAGTAAGTAAAGAAACAGTTCTTTATGCGTGCATATTATCTCAATGATTCCTGAGGTCAAGCACATATTTTTCAGTAAGTACTTAATTCATTTTTACCCAATGGACCCTCTCATGTAGGTGGAATGCATATGAAAGGCCACTTTTAAGTGCTCTATAGTAATACTGATCCCAATTTTGAAAATCCTAGGTAAAGCGCTCATCTGATGACCAGGTAGACTCCAGTTTAACTGAGACGTTAGCCCAGATGGGTCTTAGATGGTGGATAGCCAACCGTTGACATTTCAGAGCCATCTAAAAGCCAATGACATTTTTTAAAAATCTTAACGATGTCATGGAACTCATAACCTTAGCAGGGTCCAACCAAGGAAAAAAACTGCCAAATCTTTGTGATTTTTAATCGCGAAGGGGCCAGCAAGTATCGTCAATTGAATTTCATACCCTTTTGGTAACAGATAGCAGTAAAACTGAACTTTTTGCTATCAGGAAAGCTTACAAAGTTTAATTGTAACATACTTCGATGCATATTAAATTGCTTGTTCGTCCTCTAGCATCTAAATCCAAACGAGGTAAGTATAAGTATTTTCTTATTAAAATGGGCATTGTTTAATAACCAAACATTCAACTTACCAATGTATAATTTGTATAGCGAATAAACTGTGTTATCTCATGAAATGTTATGCGCACTTCAAAAATTACAAAAGATTATACAGTTTTATATAAGTAGGGTCGGAAACAGGTCTATCCCACAGTACAATCCCCAAATATTACAGGTGCAAAAGGATGTGGACTACTACTCGAGCTTCTTTACTGTCGCTATAAAAGATAAAACGCTGTAACAATGACTGCTTACATAATACGATATTGCTCATTTAATTAAGACGTGGTTTTGAATCCCAATATATTGTCTAATAAAATCCTACACAAAATGCTTTGTACTCATATGGGAACATTTAAGTCTTTTAAATGCTAAGATTAAAGAAAAGTTAGTTTTTGTTTAACAAAAATTGATAATTATAACATTTCAAAAACCTTTCAATGTGCATTAAGCAAAAAGCATACCGGTTTATTTATTAATGCTGCTCATAACGTATACAACATGGTTCACATCATTAAAAATCTTATGAGAATTTTATAACGCCTTCTTAATAGAATTTATGGACTCCACGCTTTTACCTTGCATAAAAATATAAATTTCTGCTTTAGTAGCCCTAAAGGTCGAGTTAAAACTGATTAGGAAACTGACAAAGGTTGTTCAAACCTGAAGGTAGCGATCCTCCAACATACAAATAAAAGAGTAAAATAAAGGGTTTATTGTGCGCGTCTTCTATAAGGGGATCAAAAATAAGTGGATAAACTATGCTTTTCATTTCTGAAGTTTTTTTCAGGTGACAGAAAACGATCTCAGTAGCATTCCGTCGTGAGTGAAGTAGCTTCGAAATATGCTACACGATCAATAATTTAAAACCCTACCTAAGTAATATTTTCTAATTTGAAACGTATTTGAGAATTTCACCCATTATTAAGCGGGATAGTATAGTGCTGAATAACTATGCCACGCAGGCTTTTGCGATTTACGGTCGTAATAACGCAATACTTTGTTGGGACATCGCGCGTTCATCTTTAAGGGACAGAGTTCTAATGAAACGTTTAACTCTGCATGTATCATAACTTCAGTGTCATTTACATTGGTAATGTTGAAAACGTTACACTTTTCCTCAACATACTGTTTAATATGCGTACTTCAATCCGGCCTATGCGGGTGGCTTGGTAATAAGGGCAGATGCTAGGAAAGTTTTTATATTTCAATACAACTGAGGTCCATGGTTTAATAGGTTGACCTAATTCCTGACTCAATTGATAACGTCAAATGGAAGTCAGTTTTCGGTGGCGTTGGTGGCATTGGTGGCTTAATTGGCCTATTTATTGTCTTAAAAGGCTATTTATTACTAAGTATTTAACTGATTTCTCCATTTATTAAATTTGTAGAGAAGTCAAAGAATCGACAAAGGCGTTCAACCAGCCAACGTTCGTCCACTACTTTGTGCAAACCTCTAATAATGAATTTTATGTGACATGCTATTACACATACGCTTTTTATTTTCAGCCAAATGGGAGCCAACATACGACATGTCTCATTCCTGTAAGCCAATTAATGTTCTAAAGAACGTGTGTATTTCTGCTAAAGTGTCAACCACCCAGCCTGTATGCTAATCAATCCTTCGACGGCAGGCTTATCTTGCCGTGGCAGGTCTGATCTTAGAATATACTATATAACAGCATTAAAGGCTATGCTGAAAATGTAGTTAAAATGCCTTTTGAGGGACGCAATTCGGTTGGGGGTTAGATTGACGACCATCAGACTGAAACTGAAAATTTCCGTCCACCAATAGTTGCATGCCTAAGCTTAGACTCATGCAGCACTAGAAATCTGCGCCCGATACCATCTCTGGTTTTATTGACTTGGCCAGGACGTTGGTACCAGAAGGGCGAAGGAGAGGAGAGTTTGATAGATGCTGTAAAGGTCGACTCTTACCATAAGGAAATCCATGCGCAAGTCACTGTCCCTGCGCCCATCATACTATGGGGCTCCCAGTGGATATTGTCCAAACAAAAGCCGAACTGTAGTGTTTTCTCCTGCAAAATTAACCCTCAAACATTTAACCTGTTCTCAGTGGATTCAGGTAGATAATTATTTTCACATCTCACATCTTCGGAAGGGTAACGCCTTATAATCACGGTGGCAACAGAAAAGGAGCCAGTTTGTTATGGCAATTAAAGCCAACAAAATTTCATTCAGCCCTGAAATTACTATAAAAAAAGAGGAAATAGTGCCATACATATTTATTGAAAGCTTAGTCATTAATCTGTCTGTTCAACGCCTCTTCAATTCCTTTCTTTCCTTCTTCAACAGCAAAGCATCGGCAAGGTATGTCTACATGTTAGTCTTTAAGGGAAGAATAACTGCGTTTTAAACTGGCACAAGACTACCTGCCTCGTTGCAGTAGAAACATTAGCAACGAGATATGTGCTAAGTGAACTTATGTGAACGCCATCAAATTTATTTTCTGCAAAGTATTTCATTGGTACACCGTTTTACTTCATTCACAGAAAAAGTGAAGAGTCGACAAGGGCGATCAGCCAGCCGGCGTACGTGCACTTTGTGTATAAAACTCCCTTAGTGTGGATATTATGTGACATGCTTGTATGCATAGGAATTTATTATTTTAGCCAAACGGGAACAAACTTGCGATATGCGTAAGCCATGTAGGTCAAATTATTTTTCTAAAGGCATGCACTCGTCAGATATCCAAAAGCTTTCGTTAACCACTCTCACCTTTCTTACCTACAAGGCAACTTCCAAAGACATCCTAATCGAGGTGAGCAACTCTTTCCCCTAATGGTAGCACATAAACTCCTTTTTCTGTTGAAAGAATGTTTTGGTAAGGTAAACTATGGTGCTAAGTAGGCTTTTTCGGGGTGCTAAAAAGACCACGCACCAAAGGCAGCTTGACTGGTATTTATTCAATTTGGAGTAATTTTCAATAAATAACTTTCCAGAGGTTAAACACAAGAGGGGTAAGTCTGCTGTCCACCAGTTAACCGATTGTTTAAAATGTTTCCTGTACATCTGCTGATGCACTCACATTAAACCCTGGTTATTACTAAAGGTCACTGTGACATCTGCACAAAGAAACATCTCAGTAAGTCCTGAATTTACTCAGGCACTCAAGCCTTACGCTAGGAAAAATCATACTTTATGCGTAAATCTCAGACCTTTCGACAACTTATAAGAAAATTTTATTTTGTCACATGCTTACAAAATTTAATAAATAAAACAATACCTCTACAACCTAACTGGTTATAACTCACGTTTTTTTTACATTAGACGTTTGTGAGAACGTTACAATCGCTAATGGCAGAAGGAGTAAGCGAATGCGCTCTAACATCAAGTCTCTTTAAATAATAGAACATTTATGGACTATACATAACTGTTACGGCATTTTTAGGCACCAGCCGATCATACATAAAACCCTGTAAGTTTTATGTTTTAACTGGCTTTGGTGAGAGTTTCAATTAAGCAACGTTGGTTGTCGCTGGGTGAATGTTAGAAGCAAACTTCGAAGATCGCTGTTTTCATTCACAAATAACTTACGTAAACATAACCCGAACCTTCTGCACACTAGATCAAATTTAATTTACAAAGGAAGCAAAAATTAGCCAGTCCCGTGACGAGTGATTGTTTTCCGGTGGTACCCCGATCATCCTTGTTTTTAAATTCACCGTTTTCACAAAACACGCGGTGATCAAAACTTTTTGTAATAAGAGGAATTAAGTAATGCTAATGAACCATTTCATTCATTTATGAATGTTTCGTTAAAACATAAGTTTTCGAGGGAGTGCTATATAGGTGGGAAGTTAAATTGAAAATACCAGCAGATGGTGAGGTCGAAAAGCGTTCGAAAAAGTTCAAAAAAGGACCCACAGGGAATCTTATCTTACTGATTTTGATTTCAAAAGTGTGAAATTGCTTATTGAAACTGGGAAAGTATACTTATGTGGCAGAAATCCTATGTTCAGGGGCAGCGCAGTACAAAGTTAACAGAAAACTCATCGACTTTTTATTGTTGTTGCAAGATTTCTGAATGTTCAACAAACAAACAACCAGCCTACTAATTTTAATCCCCACAAAACGAGCTCATGGTCTTTGACCGAATGCGCTTGTGTGTTGTAGTGAAAAAATCGGAGCTATATTAGTATTGGTTGTTCTGGTAGAAATAATTATAAGAGGTTTGATTAAAATTGCAACTGCCTCTGGTTTAGGCGAACCCAGTCAAATATCGGGTATCTTAAGACAACAAGGACCTAATGAGATAGAATTTATCTAAAAAACGTTCGCAATGACCATGAAACTTTGAATGAAAATATCTAGCATGTTTTTCACTATATATTTATTGCCATAACCGGGTCTAGGTACTGACTATCCTGGAAACCTAGATAAGTTACGCAATAAACTAATCGAATGTCAATGGAAAATCTACCGGCCAAAATATTATGCAATGATGACATATTCCTGCGATGTAATGCTTTTATCTCAAATCGGTTAACTTCCATAGAAAAGATCAATCTAAGGCGCATTCCGTATTGGAAATAAACTCTTCGTTTAACATGCATATTCAAAAGCCTGGTGTATTTCTAGTAAAAAAAGTTAGGATATGGGTTCCGGAATATTTTACTATTTTTGCATGCTAAGGGATTGATAACTGCACTGTTTGCAAAATTGCTGAAAAAAACCTGAAATATTGGAATCAGTACGTAGAAATTGGTTGATGTCGTTTAGCAGGGAAGAAAAAGAACCTTTGGTGTATTGAAGCAAAGATTATGTGAGTTTTACACTTTAGGAACTTTAAACCCTAAGCATATGGTTTTGATAATTAGCAGTTTTTTAAGAAAACAGAGGGTTCATTCCAAATAGCAGATAAAAAAAACATTTCTGTCAGTTTTTGTGCAGTCGTAGTTTGCATTTTAAAATAACCAGAAGTTTGAGGTCAAAAGCTATGCCTTATTTTTGAAAGTCAGTATAAGCGAGGTAACTGAGTAGACTTATCCACAAACAACAGCTCTTTCAATGCCAATAAAATCCCAAGAAAGCGTGATATTTTTAAATAGTATTTAACGATCCTGCTACATACGCTTTGGCATATATTCTATTTATTTTGTTTCCATGTTATGCTTATTAAGTAACGTAGCTCATCTCCCAGAAAACCATGAAACTGCATAACAGTTCAGTAATACTTAATGGAAATTGATTGAAATATTGCAAATTATTTTTTATCCCTTAATATATTTCCACTTTCAAATCAGATTCCCACCATCGCTGCGAAACATACAGGCCGAGTACAAAAGGTAGGAGACAATACATTTATGTTGTCAGATGTTAAATGTCATTTAAATATTTTCATGTACCACACAGCGCTCCCCAACATTTTTTGTAGAATCTGCACGTTTGTGCCTGGACGGAGATTGTGGTAGGCCCTCAGGTTAGTTCAGGAGGACTCAATATTTATCCTTAGTGCTTTGATTAACTTGTTTTTTTAAGTTCCCTAAAGCTCCTTTACGTACATTTACATAACAATAGTCAGTTATTGCGTTAACGAGAGTATTTTTTAGTTTGAAATCTGTTGATTTAGGCCTTAGAAAACTGGTAAAATATGACATCACACCTCACTTTGCTCATGTCATGTACTCTCCCTTTTTTTTCCTTAAAATGAATGTTTGGACGTCTAAGTACACACTGTAACAGCAAGAATTCCTAAGCAGTTTTCGATATGTTATTTAAACTACCGGCTTTTGAACGATTTTACTGTCTATATTTTTGATTCATGGTAACTGGTATAAGGCATTGACGTTAAATGTTGTGTTTATGGGTTAGAAGTAGTGAAATTGCTTCAAGTTTATTTCCATTTTGTAAATAACCGTGATTTTTCGATTCTTCATTTGAGAAGACCAAGTCAGCAGTGAAGCTACTATGCGAAATAGACTGCTCTAAATCATATTTTTCTGCCAAAACAACACTTCTGCCCTTTGAAAGGGTGCTCGTACATCAGGTGATGAACTAAACGATTATGGTTTCTTTGTAGGCTATGGTGGAATAGCGACCTCGTCAGGTGAGCGAAAGATTTTCCATTTTCAAACGTTTTTACCATATAGCTAGAGGTTGCACAGATGTTTATAAAAAAAACCAGTCACGTTAGATTTTGAATGCAGCAAGTTCCGTTTGATTATTTTGCACGCCAAAATCGGGACAGTCTCAGCGTTTTTAGGGCCTAGAACAGCACGAGTTGCTTCTATAGCATTTTAAGCAACAAAAGAAAAAAGTTTGAATGCATACCTTTTACATGGTATGCAAAGTAATTTTGAAAATGCTTTTCTGCATTAAATATTCAGCCTGGATAGAATGTCTGCCAAATAACATAAAAAGCATTGTGATAATAATGATCACGGAAGGAAGTTTTTCCACCATTTCTCTGAGTACAATAATGCTTATTCATAATCGAGTTTCCTATAAAATATGTAGGAATTAACAAGAACCTATAAACGAAATGGAAAATGTCCCAACTCTTACTGAGTGAACCTTTTTTAGCCTGCCAATATCCTGACATTATTGAACTGTCTTGGAATTAGGCTGCACGAAGCTTCATAGTACAATCTCACTTAAGTATTAAAACCATATTTCAGAAAGGCTTTCAAACTTCAACTATATTGGTTACCGACTAAAATTTGTATTGTTACATTATTTGCTCTATTATTTGCTTTCTTAAGTCACCTAGTGTAAGAGTAATTTCATAATGTTTCGGGAGAATATAAGCCAGCAGGGAATATAATTTTGAAAACAATCAAATTTCAACGGATGAGTCCATGTTTCACAAACCTGCTGTTAGGAAACTGTCACGTTAACCTTGTCGGTTGCAGCTCGCATGCAGGCGATGGAAGCTCTCGGATTAATCAAAAGATTGTTGCCCCCAAGTCCCACACTTGTCTCCATTGAAAGAAATGCATAAGTGAGAACAAGGACGTTCGCGAACTAGATGTTTAAGTAGCTACCTTTCTGCAGACAGAGTGAGAAAGCGGATCACTCCCTGTTATTATGGTTTTATTATTGTCAGTCCCAAACTTCCAAGGAACGTTTTCAAACGTTTTACGAACTAGCTCCTTTTGCGCGTGATTTAGTAACACTTCTATCGCAACTAACAACGTTGCGATCATCTACACTGTTATAAACCTGAATTTGTATGCCTAAAGTCTAATTATAATAATGCCGTCCTCTTTATTTTTTTTGCGCGTCTAGGAGATGACTTCTTCTTTGAACGTAATTAATTTTGGTGTTTGACTTCTCACGGCTTGAACTAACTTATCAGCGCTTTCTTGTTTTAATAGCTAACGCAAATATATGAAATCTGATTTCCTGCGAAGCCATAGTGCACGTGGTGCTAACAAGACCAGCCTTCGTATTTGATTTGAATAAATACGTGGAACGATAAATTTAGTAAGCAAGTAAGCAATTTATTAAGTAAGCAAGTAATTCTGAGCTCATCATACGGCTTTTGGTGGGGAAAACTCTTAAAATAAATATTAGTTCTCTCATTGGGAATAGTGGAGTTTTTAATCAACTTGCAACACATACTCATATGCAGGTAAATTTAAAGAGTGCAGACAATAGAGAGGTAATCGAAAAACAAATGAAGAAGGGTGATACAACGCATTTACCCTCTCTGTTCTCGTTTGGCTGAATTGGTGTCTGGCATTTTTAGTATGCCCTGCACTTTAGGTTTCTTAACGGTTTATTTGAAAAACTAAAACCTGCTCTGCTAACTGTTATTTCTGTTAAAAGCAAGTGTATGCGTTATCGCAACGGTTTCTCAAACAAAATCCTTGGAAAGATCATCTAAACTCTATCATTTTTCTTCAACTTTAGCTGCAGAATTAACAGCAACCATGAAACCTGGCCCTCCTGAAAGTAAGCAAGTATTTCTAGATTTGTGCAGGCAATATCTGCCCATTTGACAATCCAGCAAAACAATCAACTTCACCCAAATATTCATTGAAATTTCGGATCTGACCCTTAAAAGTTATTTCCGAATCACCTGACTCCATGTCATGCACTTTATAATTTCAGAAACTATTTCCCCGATTATTATCTGCAGTCCATATACTAGAAACCGCATAGAGAACGCTGAAGGACCCACTGGGTTGCCGAACCTCTCGTTGCTGTGTCACGCAGCAGCAGAAACATCAGCGAAAAACTTGTCTGGGCTTTGAGCTAGTACCTATGTCGGAAGCATGGTACAACGTCTTTGCCATATATATGCACATTTATGCCCGGTTTCCAGTGTGCGCATGGCCACTTAGATGAAATGGTCTCGTCTTCTAACCGCTAAATGGCGCACACCGATCTAGTGGCTTCCCGACACAAACAAGCTCCTTATGCATGGCAAAATTCACGAACAGGCAACCAACAACCAGGCCGAATTCGATCAAGCCAAAATTGTAGATAGGAGAAACAACAAAACATCTGAATAGATTGATACAGTCTGGTTCGTGCTTATTCTGCCTCTATTCAGCTAATCGTAGCCCTGACTACCAGCTTGGACTGGTAGATCTAGTTTGTGGACTATCTGCACCGTATTCGAGTGCATGTTTGTGTTTCCAGTTAAATGATCAGATAACGGGACCTGCTCATCACCTTTCCTCTTAAGGCCTAGCCTAAGACCCTTGCAGACAGTTGAATATTGGCAAGGGAGACGGAGATTGCGGATTCTAGCTTGCTACTTGTCATCAACCGGCTCTATCCAACCCCAGATCTGAATTAATAGGGATTTGAACCAGCATTCTTTGGTCCATGGGCGTTAAGTTGTCCCAAGTTCTGCTAGTAAGTCATGAGTTCCGCATCCAAGAAGCCAATTTATTGTCTAGAAGGGTGTTTCCTGATTTGATTGTGACTTGTGATATATTTGCTAACTTCAGAATGTTTACCTTAACATTTTCTCTGTGTCTTATATTTCGGAATTCCATGCTTCCTTCCTGATGCCTGAATTCTAATTTTCTTAAAGGCGGTTTGTTCACCGAAGAGGACCTGGCAAGAATTTACTTGAAATAACTGAGTAAGTAGCCACTTGATACAAGCATTGAATATTGAAATCCTGCATGCTGGAAATGACACACAAAATCAAATAATTCTTGAGGTCTCCTTCAAACTAAATTTTTAGCTCTTTTACAAGGAAAAAATAAACCACTCCCACGCATACATGCCTAGTTGCAAACAATGACATGTAAGATAAATTTGCCATTTTGTAGGCTAGCTTTCCTGGAATCAGTCAAGGATACACGACGTGAAACCAGTCCTTTGCCATCGAGATACCTTTTCGCCAACTCCGCAGATATCGTGTTTTTCATTATTGTGTCATGTACTTCTGTTGCGCGCACTGCTTTGTTTATAACTTACTTAATAATAAAGATGGTGGTGGGATTCAGGTCCTTTTCTCTTTTACTCGAGGTATCCTGTAAGCTTCCCGTTTACGTGAACAGTGAAGCAGCTTAAATCGTAAAATGGGATGCATGTAAGCTCAAAGGACACGTACTTATGAAGTGTTTACGCAAAAAACGCGCTAATTTGACAGCCTTCACCTAATATGCTCCATGAGGTGACGATAACAGTGAATAGCGTGTAAACGTGTTTTGTTTAATGAGTTAGGCTTGCACCGAATCTCCCTCGCTCTCTCCTAATGGCAAGAGGTTGGCGTGGACTTGAAGGCTAACAGAGGTAAATAGCCCGTCTGCGCAAAGTCAGTCATAACATAGTTCTAAATTCTAATCATGCCTAGCTTCACCTAGGAGGCCAGATATCACAGAAGGGAAAGGTACCATAAAGGCAAAGGACCGATTTATTTCATTAGCTATGAATCTTCCAAGCCTAATTTTTAGTGCATTGTTATAAATTCACACCGTGTTTGATTCTTCTAACGCGAACCGTAAGTTTTCTATCCGTGATCAATCTTTCTCAGTCTATCATCCTTCTGCAATGCGTACAGGCCCGCCCGAGTCAATTCGAACGCGGGTGGTGGCATGAAGTTGCTTATATCCCTATGAAAAAATAGAAGGAACATGGATTCTCGGAACAACCATTTTGTTCTCTTTGCGCCACACACCAAGAGACCTCCAGTGTAGACGATGCGGCGTAATTAAACTTCTAGTATAGTCTTGGATCGGCATTTGCCTGCGGTTAGTTAATGCGCCTCGACCAAAGGGAGATAGGAATATTTGCATTGGACATTGATATATCGCTAATATGGCTTGCACTTGGTGTGGTCTACAACGAGGAATATTTGTGCGGACTCAACCTCATATAACTTTTCCAATCGCGTGGTGATCTAATGTCAATTAGCGATAAGGCAACAGTTGCTGATATAGAATAAAAGACCCATATACGGGGGTCCCAATGTGAATGGCTTATTTCTAAGTGAATCAGGCCACACAAAAATTCGCTAGTCGGTAAGAATCTCCCGATGAACCCCACCTGATTTCAATCACACGTCAAAATGAATGCAAACATGGGTTTATTTTGTGTGGCGAAAGATGATAACTACGTGCTGGGTGCAATTGATATGCCATTCTGAAGGAAGAGATATGATCGCTTGAATAATAAGTTAATGGACCGGACGTTTCGAAGTCACAGTCAAACTCAGTATCAGAGTCCCTTACCCACGGCTTGCTCTTATGATGGTTTCGAGCAAGAATCCGAGAGATCAGGCTAATAAACTTATTGTTCCAGCAGTCTCATCTTCTGACCTGCTTCTTTGAACTCGCTTTTTCGGCCCTATTGGTATGCAACGCCCACCCACAGCAAGAAATGTAATGCGATTTCGAAGTCCCTAAATTCATCATTTCATTCAGGATACATGTAATACCCACTTGAACGCAGAGCTTAATCGACGTCCAGCATACATCAGTAAATGCAGAAGGGCAGGAAATCATTTGCAGTTGACTGAAAACCTTTAACGATGTAATGCAGTTACTTTAACTATCGGAAAGAACCAATTCATAACAATGCCATTCCCTGTTGGAATAGAGAGCAGAAAGTTGCGCACAACAGTCGCATGGCCATGGCGCTCACAAACTAAAGGAAAATTGACATCGGTATATCACCCAGCTGATGGCGGTGAACACAACAGAATGACTATGCTAATTTCCTTGACGGTAAAAATCACCCAGTGCCTCCTCCTTCTATAGGAAAGTATTACTGGTATCATTCTTAAAACTCCGCGGATGTGCATGGACTTTTTGAGGACTACTAACTGACGTTCAAAAAGTTTTCATGTTCTCACAACTATAAGACTCCTTGAAAGAATACGAAGCAGGTACAAGCCAAGTGTTTCAGCACCGAAGTAACAAATTTATAAACGGTAAATATAAATGTATGACAAATTATCAAACGGGTAAACACAACGGGTCTGTTAATATTCCTCGCCTTCCTCCTCTTCTCCTTCAAACGTGTCTGCACCTACCTCCTCGTAGTCCTTCTCTAGGGCTGCCATATCCTCCCGGGCCTCTGAGAATTCACCTTCTTCCATTCCCTCACCGACATACCAATGCACAAAGGCGCGCTTCGCGTACATCAGATCAAACTTCTGATCTAATCTAGCCCAGGCCTCAGCTATTGCAGTTGTGTTGCTCAACATACAAACAGCGCGTTGAACTTTAGCAAGATCTCCGCCTGGCACGACAGTTGGTGGCTGGTAGTTTATGCCGACCTTGAAACCGGTTGGGCACCAGTCTACAAACTGAATTGTCTTCTTCATTTTTATACTGCCGATAGCACTGTTCACATCTTTCGGCGCAACGTCCCCCCGATAGAGCATGCAACAAGCCATGTACTTTCCATGACGAGGATCACATTTGACCATTTGGTTTGCGGGTTCAAAGCAGCTGTTGGTGATCTCACTCACCGTCAACTGTTCGTGGTAGGCCTTCTCCGCGGAGATAGTGGGGGCGTAGGTGGTCAGGGGAAATGGATTCGCGGGTAGGGTACTAAATTCGTCTGGAATTCAATCAGGTCAACGTTGAGCGCACCATCGAAACGGAGTGAAGCTGTGACAGAGCTCACAACCTGAGCTATTAGGCGATTGAGGTTGGTGTAGGTTGGTCGCTCAATATCAAGACTACGCCTAAATAAAAATAGTCGAATAATGGCCTTTACAGGGACAGATGCGATTTTCCTAAAACAAACGACATGCATAAAGAATTATAGAATAGATTTCTGATAAATCAGCGATAGTCAGGTCTCGCTAGCGTGGCTTTAGCTACGTACAAATGCAGACCTTATCAAGTTCTCACCTTTACACTGCGGGTGATCATGAAAGAAACCAGAATATACTCGCTCCCACCACCATAAGGAGGTCTCCGTGAACACCGTGTAAATCGTTATGATGGCTTTGAGAGTATACCACTGACAAGGATAAGTTAAACTGCCCTTATCGATCTTACATATAGTTAATGAGGTCAGGATTTTGCAAGATGAGAAAGGAGAATAGAGATAGAAATCAGAAAATTACAGGGCATATAAGCTACGCGACATAATAACTAAATTTACAGATTACGGAAATAAAGATAACGCGGAATCCAGCATGAGGTACATTTCCACTGAGCTCAGCTGACTGAAAAGAGATACATATTTTTCTTGATCCTTTTGATATCACCTAGCCTTTCATTTTTGAAGGATTCCCACTTTTATACTGCCTTTCAGAAGGCAAGAAGGTTCTTTGGGACAAAATAGGAACCTTTATTAGTAAATTTTCGACTCTGGTTCCCAAGCTCGTAGTCAAAATAGAGTAAATGTGCAGAAAACAATTAACATTTCCAAAAAGCCCTTAACAATCGATAACTATTTCGTGTTTGCGCCAATGAGCGACCGCCGTGTGTGTTAGTCTTGATTGATTGGTTGTTGTCTCTTCCATATTCCCCTGAGATTTTGTACACGGCATCTAACTCAATGTGCCAATTTATGCATAAATCATCGGAGGGCATGGCCTCAAGAAACTCTCGGCATTTCTTGGAGGGAAGTCTCCGATGAATGTGAGCTTTGTCCCAGGCGAAAGTTCTCTCTGTATAGAGGGTTTGTTTGGTCACTTAGAATAGATAATCACGCCTCTTGACCGCAAATTGAGGCCCGTCAATGCGTGTGGAGGCAGATGTTCCCATTTAGCCACAATATGCAGCATTATAGGCATCGCACGGGATCTTGTAGACGAATTCTTTCTTTCAAGCTACCCAATTTTATCCTTAGAGAGTACAAGCGGCGTGCCTAAAGAAGTAGTCGGTTTGTGCGCCACTTTTATTTGGTGTATCCACACGTGTTTTTCAACGAGTTCAGACAAATTGCTCATATAAGGAAGGATTCGCCATTTATTTTTTTTAGGCTCCTGGTAGAAACTATCTAGTTCCTTTTCTTTCGGCTTCTGTTGCTTCATGCACCGATCTACAAAAACTTTAGGTAACCATTTTGGGTAAATAATTCAAACAGGTAGTTTAGCTCGACTCAGAAGCTTTCCTTGTTAAAGCAATGTGTTTTTGCTCTGTGTGGCAGAATGTTAACGGTACTCCTCTTGTGAGAGATTGGACTGTTGCTCTCATAGTGTAGAATTACTCCCGCATAGGTTTTTTTGCGGTAAAAGGATGTGTATAATGTCCCTTCAGACTTCCGCCGTACGAGAACATCCAGAAATGGGAGTTTATTGTCATCTTCTTTTTCAAGTGTGAAATTTATCACCGGAAAGGTTGCGTTAATGGTGTTGAGGAGCGTTTCTAGTTGGTCCTTTCTAACAACAACAAACGTGTCACCTAAATATCGTACCCATTACCTAGGGTACACTAATTGAAGGGCAAGAGATTCCAGTGTGTGCATTGTCACTTCGGCAAGATAGCCAGGTATAGATGACTCCATTGGAGCTCATTTTAGTTGTTTATAGTTTGTACGATCGAACGAAAAATTGGTTTCTAAACAAAGATCTATGAATTCAAGCAAGAAAGCTGCGGGAATGTCCGTCTCATAGGATAGTAGGACTTCCTCTGTGCATTGTCTTCCTAAATCTAGTGGTATCGATGTGAAAAAATAAATAACTCAAAGAAGACCATTATCTAATTAGCGGAGTTTGTGATTCGTCTTAATCTCTCTAGAAACTCCATAGAGTTCTGGATATAAGTTTCACAATCTCTCATATGTGGGTACAGTCTTCGGAATAGGCACTTAGAAATTTTCTAATTGGGTGCACCGATAAATGATTCTATCGGTTGCAATGGGATTTCAGGTTAATGAACTTTTTCATTTCTCTGAACACGAATGACAATTGTTCGGTTGTGAATGAAATAACTTTCTTTTCTTCTTTATATTTGAGTCTTTTTCTTTTTATTATTTTTCGTTAAGGATCCCTTCTAAGATTGTGAATGTACAACAGAGTGAGCGACGACTCTTAATCTTCTGCCCATTCCGATTTTAAATTATATATAAGCGGAAACTAGATCATACAAAATGTATCTCACCGCATGTTTCAAATTTTACATAGCTTCTGGTTTGGGTCCATCCATAGTAGCCTATGAGTAGATCGAAAAAGCAGAAAAAATTAGGGACGTTTAAACATCGATGGCCAATAGACTCTATTGCTACGTTTTAAGGCATCAAAGTGCACAAATTTGCAAATCGACATTTTCAGCTGTGTGTGGACTGTCTGCGCCGTACTCGAGTGCATGTTTGTGTTTCCAGTCCCAGCTGGTAGTCAGGGTTATGATTGGCTGAATGAAGGCAGAATAAGCCCGAAAAAGACTGTATCAATCTACCCATATTCTCTGTCGTGTCTCCTCTCTGCAATTATAACTTGGCCGACTTCGGCCTGGTAATTGGTTGCCTGTTCGTGACCTTTGCCACCCATACGGAGCTTGTTTGCTTCGGGAAGCCACTAGATCGGTTTGCGCCTATTCCTGTTTGAATAAATACCCGATCTGCAGCGACAGAGAATGACAGGTGGTGAGGCACTGATGAACTTCGGTTCAATGAAGTGCTTATGACCCATCTGCTAGACCCAGTGTGTGGACTGTCTGCGCCGTACTCGAGTGCATGTTTGTGTTTCCAGTCCACAGCTGGTAGTCAGGGTTATGATTGGCTGAATGAAGGCAGAATAAGCCCGAACCAGACTGTATCAATTTACCCATATTCTCTGTCGTGTCTCCTCTTTGCACATATATATATATATATATATATATATATATATATATATATATATATATATATATATATATATATATATATATATTGAAGAAGACGGGAAGGCGTTCTCTGGGACCAAAATTTTTATTCATCCGACGTTTCGAACTCTCACGCGAGCCCATCGTCAAGGAATAAAAAGACTGTACAGCTCAGTGCTTATTTAACTCACCTCTGCCGAGTATGACCTTCATCAGCGCCATTGATTTTGTTCGCGCAGGGCCTGATATGCAGCTGGCAGATCGATATGTCTATTGATCGATTCCGCGGTCGAGTGCCACGATTCCTGCAGCAGGCGTGAAATTCGGTCGTCTGACTGGCCCAATATTCTCACGCTGCCAAAGTCAAAAATCGTGCTCTGGCGAGGATGCGTGAGCGGCTACCAAGGAGAGTTTATCCTTCCTTCTCACAGCGAGCTCGTGCTCGTGCATTCTCGTGCAAAACCCGTTTACCGGTTTCGCCAACATAATTTGCTCGACCACAACGGCAGTCTATCCGGTAAATGACGCCAGATTTTTGGTTGAGGGGGATTGGGTCTTTAGGTTGCA
This sequence comes from Schistocephalus solidus, assembly GCA_017591395.1. Classification (NCBI taxonomy): domain Eukaryota; kingdom Metazoa; phylum Platyhelminthes; class Cestoda; order Diphyllobothriidea; family Diphyllobothriidae; genus Schistocephalus; species Schistocephalus solidus. The sequence continues at coordinate 319,860 of WEDG01003529.1, read as the reverse complement.
TGAGTTGCCGGCCCTGCGCGAACAAATCAATGGCGCTGATGAAGGTCATACTCGGCAGAGGTGAGTTAAATAAGCACTGAGCTGTACAGTCTTTTATTCCTTGACGATGGGCTCGCGTGAGAGTTCGAAACGTCGGATGAATACAATTTTGGTCCCAGAGAACGCCTTCCCGTCTTCTTCAATACAATTACCTGGGCCTCGCATATTCTCGAACATTCGGAATATATATATATATATATATATATATATATATATATATATATCAACTAAAGAAAAGAGAGCATTAAAAGGTCTGAAAACCGACCAAGACATTGCCATTCTCCCTCGCAGACAAAGAAGACATAACGGCAATATTATACAAATTAGACAGCAATCAGAAGATGCTGTTGCTTCTAGAAGATAGCTCAACGTACAGGCCCACTTCCACGGACCCTACTAAGGGACAGATCTAATCCATTGTCAAAAAGCTGAAGCGTCTTTCAGGGACAAATCAACTGTGAAGGGAAATTGCGAAATACTTGAGATTATCCAAACCACATATTACCACGATCTATAGATCGCCGAAAGTTCATTAACCTGAAATCCCATTGCAACCGATAGAATCATTTATCAGTGCACCCAATTAGAAAATTTCTAAGTGCCTATTCCGAAGACTGTACCCACATATGAGAGATTGTGAAACTTTTATCCAGAACTCTATGGAGTTTCTAGAGAGATTAGGACGAATCACAAACTCCGCTAATTAGACAATGGTCTCCTTTGAGTTATTTATTTTTTCACATCGATACCACTAGATTTAGGAAGACAATGCACAGAGGAAGTCCTACTATCCTATGAGACGGACATTCCCGCAGCTTTCTTGCTTGAATTCATAGATCTTTGCTTAGAAACCAATTTTTCGTTCGATCGTACAAACTATAAACAACTAAAATGAGCTCCAATGGAGTCATCTATACCTGGCTATCTTGCCGAAGTGACAATGCACAAACTGGAATCTCTTGCCCTTCAATTAGTGTACCCATAGGTAATGGGTACGATATTTAGGTGACACGTTTGTTGTTGTTAGAAAGGACCAACTAGAAACGCTCCTCAACACCATTAACGCAACCTTTCCGGTGATAAATTTCACACTTGAAAAAGAAGATGACAATAAACTCCCATTTCTGGATGTTCTCGTACGGCGGAAGTCTGAAGGGACATTATACACATCCTTTTACCGCAAAAAACCTATGCGGGAGTAATTCTACACTATGAGAGCAACAGTCCAATCTCTCACAAGAGGAGTACCTTTAACAGTCTGCCACACAGAGCAAAAACACATTGCTTTAACAAGAAAAGCTTTTGAGTCGAGCTAAACTACCTGTTTGAATTATTTACCCAAAATGGTTACCTAAAGTTTTTGTAGATCGGTGCATGAAGCAACAGAAGCCGAAAGAAAAGGAACTAGATAGTTTCTACCAGGAGCCTAGAAAAAATAAATGGCGAATCCTTCCTTATATGAGCAATTTGTCTGAACTCGTTGAAAAACACGTGTGGATACACCAAATAAAAGTGGCGCACAAACCGACTACTGCTTTAGGCACGCAGTTTGTACACTCTAAGGATAAAGTTGGGTAGCTTGAAAAAAAGAATTCGTCTACAAGATCCCGTGCGATGCCTGTAATGCTGCATATTGTGGCCAAATGGGAACATCTGCCTCCGCACGCATTGACGGACCTCAAGTTGCGGTCAAGAGGCGTGATTATCTATTCTAAGTGACCAAACAAACCCTCTATACAGAGAGAACTTTCGCCTGGGACAAAGCTCATATTCATCGGAGACTTCCCTCCAAGAAATGCCGAGAGTTTCTTGAGGCCATGCCCTCCGATGATTTATGCATAAATTGGCACATTGAGTTAGATGCCGTGTACAAAATCTCAGGGGAATATGGAAGAGACAACAACTAATCAATCAAGACTAACACACACGGCGGCCGCTCATCGGCGCAAACATGAAATAGTTATCGATTGTTAAGGGCTTTTGAAATGTTAATTGTTTTCTGCACATTTACTCTATTTTGAGTACGAGCTTGGGAACCAGAGTCGACAATTTACTAATAAAGTTTCACATTTTGTTCCAAAGTACATTTTCGCCTTCTAATTTTATTTCGTTGGATGCCTATCTTCAAATTCATCGTCCCTTTTCGACAGGAATCAAATTGATCCGAAATTCATATATTGTTTGGAGCGGAGGAGGTTTTATGCATAAGAGCTACCCATTAGATCTTTAGTTCAGAGCATCTTTAGGATAATAATATACTAAACCCCACTGCCTACCGACTTATCTTGACCTAAGGGCTTTTAGCTTAAAATCTGCTGCTGATTAGGCTCGAGAAGCACAATTAAGAAACACACGCCTACTATATGCTCATTTTAAAACAGGACGGATTTTGCCAAATGTGCGCTGGAATCTAGGATACTACTACCCGTGAAAGCTTGAGGCACGCACTGTGGTATCACGCATTCTGAGCTGCTCTTCATCGCTTCGAGTTCTAAGTCTCTGTCGTTCTCTATAGGATATAGTTCAAATTTATCCTCCATGCAACATTAAACATCGAATAATTGCTCTTTTGAGCGATTAATAGATGAGGCAGCATGCGAAAATACCTGAATGTAAACGGTCATGACTCTTTTCGAAATTTGTTTGACACTTGTTCTAAGAGCAAACAATGGTCATCGTCTTAAGTCATATGTTAAGGTTAACCTAAGAAAAAGGGAAAAATCCTTTTTCCTTTCCTTACCGACACACGTCGTAGATGGCCTCATTGTCGAACATGAAGCAACAGTCAGAGTGTTCCAGTGTACAATGGGTGCAGAGAATTGAATTGTATGGCTCGACTACGGCAGTAGAGACTTGAGGAGCGGGGTATATGGAGAACTCCAACTTTGACTTCTTGCCGTAGTCTACGCTGACGCGCTCCATCAACAGGGAGGTGAAGCCGGAACCGGTGCCGCCCCCAAATGAGTGAAAGAAGAAGAACCCCTGCAAACCGCTGCAATTGTCAGCCAGTTTACGGATGCGGTCAAGAATGAGGTCAACCATCTCCTTGCCAATTGTGTAGTGGCCACGGCCGTAGTTGTTAGCAGCGTCCTCCTTGCCAGTTATTAGTTGTTCTGGGTGAAACAGTTGGCGATAGGTTCCTGTTCGAACCTCATCTAGATGATCGAGCGAAGATTAATTATACTTGCAACAGGAACGAAGGCCTATGTTGGCATTCATCAAAGAATTATTTGACATAAATTCGCCAGTTTATGCTCTCTAACCTGACCGAACAAGAGAGGCTTGAATGGCCATTTCTGGCTTATAAGCTATCATCAGCCAGCCATACCCAACCCCAGGTTTGCGGCACCCGAGGCTCTAATTCACAACCTTTTCGTTGGTGGTCATGTTATTCTGCCTTTATCCCTAGTCACTGTGCGGCTGCTGGCAGGGCTCGAGAGTGAGCCCCAAGGCACAGCGGGACGAGCGAGTCCAGTAACCGATCGGAGAGTGCGTACTTCCTTAGTTTATGCTCTTTATCCACCATTTAATCTCTAGAATAAGCGGCATGGTAATTACTTAAAGGCGGGGAACTGGAAATTTTAATTTGATTTGTTGATCCGTATCTATGCCTTATTACTACGATTGAATTCCTTCCAATCCGGCCTTTGAAAGAACTGTACCCTGGAAAATAATGGCACTTTCGCGTTGAATTTGACCTGTTTGTATGTTAAAATTTGATATCTGTAGTAAGATATATGTTTCTAATCACTTTCAATGTTTCAATAGTTTGCTAATGCGGAACTAGTTTCCATTGTTTAAAGGCTTTTGGGAACGTTAACTTTAATAAACCTTCAGAAATATATTGTTTTCACGCGCATATTACTACATTTTGTAGTCAGGGAAACAAATTCTACTTCTATCGGTGTCAAGTCTGCCGTCCAGGAATATTCCAATAAGACATCGAACAACATAATACAGAAATTATTTTGAACATTTTCAAGTGTTTGATAGAACTCGTAAATTATCAGACGTCGCAGCTTGGCGCGATCCAATGAATCTGCACTACTGTATCAAAAATTCTACATTAAATTAACAATCATGAGTCGAAAAGCAAATTCGAAGTTAAACTGTCTATTTTCACAGAAGCTGAAATATCCTAGCACTTACCTACTACCGTTGGTTCTAAGTCGACCATCACAGCCCGAGGAACATGCTTGCCGGCTCCAGTTTCGCAGAAGAATGTGTTGAATGAGTCATCTCCACCGCCGATTGTTTTATCGCTTGGCAACTGACCATCTGGCTGAATACCGTGCTCTAGGCAGTACAGCTCCCAGCACGCATTTCCGATTTGCACGCCGCCCTGACCAATATGTATGCTAAGACATTCACGCTGAAAGAGAATCGGTAAATAGGGCCATTACAAAGCGTCGATTTTTGAAGTTACACGGTGAAAAAATCACGACGACTCACCATTTGTGTCACCAAATTATATCGTTTGCTTTCAAACAGTAAATGACCCTCATTGGGGATATCCTGCGTCGTTCAAACGCTTTTTCCAATCAATAAGCCTCTGCTTACCGTGCTTCACGTCTATCGATCGATATCTACCGCTGTCGTCTGACTGTGGCTGCGTCAGCCGGAGGCGAGGCCGAAGGCAATTACACGGCACGGTGAGAAAACACATCGTTTTGTGATTTACCAGACCTCTGGTTAATGACCCCGATAATAGCCAGTGTTAACTCGGAAGGGCGTGGGAAGTTTACTCACAGTGCAGGGAGGGCATACTAGTAGTCGTCAAACCTTGTGGTCTGCACCTAGAGGGCAAATAAAGCAGTCAAAAACGATTATCTAGTGTAACGTGCTCGAGACGTGCAAGCAGCGACCCAGAAGAAAAAGACGTGGATGTGTACAATATACTAGTAACCTAAGTACGGTAGGAAACTAATGGGAAAGGGGAACCTAGGTACGAAAAATAATCTAAGTCCGCAGGGTGGCTGTTCGGTTGAGATCCCGGAGGAGCGACGGACGGGCTACGGAGATGGTTCCTGGTCGTAGATGCGGCCGGAAAACTGGGGTTCAGGATTTCGTTCCTCAGCCGTATTTATAACATCTCCATTGACAAGGTCGGATCCCACCGGTGATGATTGGTTGAGTTGCATTAAGGAAATGAATTTAAACAAACTTAAGTTAGGTTTATTTTCCTTTCATTAATATTTAAACTATATTGTTATATTATTTAACTTTATAAGAAACATAAATCATGCTTAAGTGCTAGACGTATAACTAGGATGAAGAATCGCGTTTTCTAGAAGTTTCTACGGACGCGCGTGGAACACGTGGTTAGAACGTTCTACATTGCTTCCTCCTATAAAAGTACTCTGCTGTCCTCAGCAGCATCAAGTAGTTCGGTAACCGATCCGCCTTCAGAAGGTACCACTATTTGAGTATCGTCCTGATGAGACGGGCTAGCCTGCATATCCGAATGATCAATGTTCTCGCCTACATTATATCCTGGCTTAAGGCGGTTAAAATGAACGGAAAACTCTTCAGAATACGGCCTATCTTGGTGGCGGATGAGGCAAGTCGTATCGTACAGGACACGAGTAACAACATAAGGGCCAACCCATGCTGGATTAAATTTCGGTGGTACACCTGCAGGCGCTGCCAAAATTTCGCATCCATACGATATTCCCCGCCTGGGATGGGGTACCATGCGCTTGGCGGTCGTAGTAAGCTTTCTCTTGTCGCTGTCCTTCTTGGAGCTGTAGGCGAGCTTCCTCGAATGCTACTCGTAGAGTTCTCCTTAAGCGTGAAGCGCAGTCGGAAGATGAAGGTCTTCAGGGAGTTGCATCTCTCGACCACACGTGAAAAAGAATGGAGTATGACGTGTGGTAGCATTTACCGTGGATCGGTAGGCCAACATGCAGGCTGGTACAGCGTCGTCCCAGGTTTGGTGTGGCATTTCTATCAATTAAGGCCCGGTCCGGTTGGTCCTTTCAACTTGACCATTACCCTGAGGGTGGTATGTCGTCGTACGTGTTTTCTTTTATTTTTAAGAGTTTACAAAGCTCCAGTACGACAGCATTTTCAAATGACGACGTCTGAGTGAATTTGGTCCGGAGCTCCCCAACGGCAGACTCAACAATTGAATATAGCTTTAGCCACAGTGATCGCAGACGTATCAGACAGGGGCACAGCTTCTGCCATTTTGGTAAAGAAATCCACCATGACTAGGATAAACTTATTCACTTTAGCAAATGGTGCGATTGGCCCAACAAGGTCAACCCCTATCCTCTCATTAGGAAAGCCTGTTTTAATAGGCTGGAGGGGAGCTCTTAATGATTGGTTGGGTGACTTAAAGGCCAAACAGAACTCACACGACCGAATGAAGTCCTGAATATCACGTTGTTGGTTTGGCCAAAAATAGCGTCGTCGAAGGGCCACTCGGTTTTGTGAATTCCGGAGTGGCCCAGTTCTGCGTGCATCCTTTCTACTACGTCGTCCACCATTGAAAGAGGTAGCACAACGCGCTGCGGATACTGTTCGCTGTCGCGGTAGAAAAGGACACCGTTCTCAATGAATAGTTTGTCCCAAAGGCTGCGGAGACACCGCGTTTCGTAGCTATAGCCCGCTAGCTCTGACTTGCTGAGGGGCCTGGCATCACTTATCTTCCTGTTATAAATGGGGGATATATGAGTATCGTCTCTCTGAGCTGCAGCCCAGAGTAGGCACAGGTCGCTTTGTAAGGCAATGGCGGATATACTGACATCAATGCACGACGGGCATTCAACGTGAGGGCGATGTGGTTTCCTTGAGAGAGCATCGGCATTTCCATGCTGGCGACCCGGTCGGAACACGCATTCAAACTCGTATTCCGCCAGTTTCCTGCCACCGAGCGATTTGCCCCTCAGGATTTTTAAAATTCCGCAATCACGTCAAAGAACTAGGATCCATGCGCACGATGAATGGCCGATACTGAAGGTACGACCGACATTCTTCAACAAAGTGTGTTAATGCTAGCATCTCTTTGCGAGTCACGCAGTAAAGACGTTCTGCCTTAGTCAACGAACGACTGAGGTACTGGATGACACGTTCGGTACCGTCTGGTTGCTGCTGGAAGAGTACAGCATCTATTGTATTATCGCTAGCGTCAGTGTCTAACACAAATTTTCCAGCATCAGAGCTGATGTTAGGGAAAAATAGAATTGGAGATGAGGAAAGCTTATCCTTCAGCGGCTGGAAGCTGGTAGCACAGTCAGCAGCCCACTTAAATTTGACATCTTTCTGCGTCAGCTTATGAAGGGGGCTTGCAATATGAGCATAGTCCTTGATAAAACGCCGATAGTACGAGGCAAGTCCTAAAAAACTTCGAACCTCGGATACGTCTGTGGGAGTAGGCCAGTCACGAATTTGCCTTATCTTTTCATCATCGGTCTCTATGCCAGTGGCAGAGACGATATGTCCTTAAAACTTGACGCGTGGCTTGATAAAGACGCACTTGCTTGTCTTTAAAGTGAGACCAGCTTGCCTAAGGCTCTCGAACACAGACCGCAGATTTTCAAGGTGGTTGTTAAAATCCTTACCGAGGACGATAATGTCGTCCATGTATACAAGACACGTGTTTGGAATCAACTGGGACAGAACCTGATTCATCAACCGCTGGAAGGTGCTAGGGGCATTTGCCAACCCGAAAGGCATTGTCTCAAATTCATAGAGGCCTGAGGGGACTGCAAAAACCGTCTTTTCCCTGTCAGCGGGTCTTACTTCAACCTGTCAGTAACCAGAAGCTAAATCAAGTGTTGAAAATATGGTATTACCGGCAAGGGTGTTCAACGTCGCGTCAATTTGCGTGAGTGGAAAAGAATCTTTCTTGGTTACGCTGTTAAGTTTTCGATAGTCAATGCATAGTCGCATTGAGCCGTCATTTTTCCTTACAAGCACTATCGGTGACGACCAGGGAGAGTGAGATGGCCTGATAATATTGCAATTGAGCATATCGCTAATGAGAGTATCCAATTCATTCTGGTAGAAGATTGGAAGACGCCTAGGTGGGACCCGGGTGGGTCGTGCGTCCCCCGTGTCAATGCAATGCTCCGTCACATTCGTCCTACGCGTAGATCTCCCATCGCAGTCAAATATGTCTTTAAATTCTTCAACAAAATCCCTTAACCTCTTGGCACTAGTCTGATCAAGATGCGCTGGGATAAGTTCCTTAGCATTATAGGGAACTGTACACACAGGTAACCTAGCTGTTCTATGAATACGGGGAAGAAAGGGGACCTTAACAGAGGCTGTGTGCAGAAGGAGCCTGCCGAAATCTACGGAACATTTAAACTTATTCAAGAAATCAACACCAATTACACAATCCCAAGTTATGGCTGGGGAGACAATAAATTGATGGGTAAAACTAAATCCAGCTAAATCCAAGGAAAATTCCAGCAGACCAGTATGCCTGAGGTTAGCGCTATTAGCCGTGTGAAGGGTAAAATTAGGCCTATCACAGTACTGGATCTTAGTCTGGAATTCTAGGAAAGGCTGGTTACGTACTAATGAGAATCCAACGCCAGAATCTACTAAACAGGAAAGAGTAGTGTTACCTACAGTACCTCGGACTAAGGGACGATTAGTAGAGCCTAAGCATGATATAACTATATCAGGAACAATGTAGTACCCACCGTCAATGGGTTCTGGGCCTGCGTCAATGGCATCGATGGTGCGGCGGGCTTGGGGTCTTTGTGGTCATCAGGTCTGGGGCCTACGCCAGTTTCTTCGCCGGCGAGAAGAGCCACAAGAGCAAGACTGCCGAGGAGACTGAGTGGAGGCGTCACGGGAAAAGTGAGGCTGGACGGCGAACAGCGACCGCGATGGTTGTTCACAGGTGGCCTGGAGGACTTCCTCTTCCCGAGCCAGGGCAAGAGCTTTCTCGAGGGTTTGAGGCCGATCTCGCAAGAGGATCTTCCGGATCTGGGGATCACGGATACCAGCGACCAGTTGCTCAAGCACCCGAGAACTCAGGGCCTTCGCATCCAGTGTTGGGAAAGCCCTCCACCAGAGGAGCCGATAGGCCTGCTGGAAGTCGTTGATCGACTCCCCGGTTGTTGATAACGGCGATGGAAATCCGCCTGTAAGACCCAAGGCTGTTCAGAACTCCCGAGGATTTCGCTAAGATTATCGAGGACAGCGGAGGGAGGTGTGGCCGCCGAGATGTCTGCCGAAAAGGCGAGATCGCAGACCTCATCGTCCAGAAGGGCCAGGATGGCCTAACTGTGCGCCCTTGCATCGAGAACCTGGAGGTAGTCTTTGCAACGCGCCTCCCAGCGAGCGAAATTTTTTTCGCGAGTCAGCTTCTCTGGTGGGGGCGTAGAATGCATGGTGAGCTTCTGCAGCTCCTTGACCAATATCCCCAGTGAATGTTTGCCCATATTGAGAAGAAAACCGCTGCCAACAATTTGTAACGTGCCCAAGACGTACAAGCAGGGACCCAGAAGGAAAAGACGTGGATGTGTACAATATACTAGTAACCTAAGTACAGTAGGAAACTAATGGGAAAGGGGAACCTAGGTACAAATAATCTAAGTCCGTGGGATGGCTATTCGGTTGAGATCCGGGAGGAGCGACGGACGGGCTGTGGAGATGGTTCCTGGTCGTAGATGCGGCCAGAAAACTTGGGTCCAGGATTTCATTCCTCAGCCGTATTTATAACATCTCCATTGACAAGGTCGGATCCCACCGGTGATGATTGGTTGAGTTGCATTAGGGAAATGAATTTAAACAAACGTAAGCTAGGTTTTATTTTCCTTTCATTAATATTTAAACTATATTGTTATATTATTAAACTTTATAAGAAACATAAATCATGTTTAAGTGCTAGACGTATAACTAGGATGAAGAACCGCGCGCGCGCCCCTTAAGGGGCGCGTTTTCTAGAAGTTTCTATGGCCGCGCGTGGAACACGTGGTGAGAACGTTCTACACTAGCGCGTGCAAGGGAGTAAATACGGTTATTTAAAACACTTGGATGCGAGAATAAATGACGAACAGATGATCAGCTGGCGGAAAAGAGGTCATATGTGACACAGGGCCCATGACTGGTCTGGGTGTTTTTGTAACATTCACAGGTCGCCATGACTCTTTAGCTTATCTGATGCAGACCGAACTTGTAGGTATATCCACATCAAAGTGTTCCGTCTAGATGTCTAAGTTCATTTTTCGTGTATTACGAACGAAACAATTAGACTACCAGCGGTTACGTACGAAGATGGTGTTTGAGTTGAGTCCTGTTTTTAACGACTTGAGGCCTCTGGGTGAACGATTCCCATAGTCTAGCGACTGGTTAAATCTTCTCAATGCATGGTCCGTCATACTCAATGCTTAATAACTTATCTGGTGCCAGCGCCCTTAAATATTTATTCCATTCAGTACTTTCTCTAGGTTTTTCGGGAGATAATTGACCGTCTGTCGTTGTAGTCGATCCGTGGGAGCCTTTTGAGCAAAATTGTGATGACTGAAAGGCAGACAATGCAGTGTGACAACCCTCGGAAGTCAGTGTTGTGCTTTTGTCTGTCGCCGACCGTTTAAGCTATGGCAAATACGAGCTTTAGGCCCCGGTACTGAATAAGAAAAGGACGGTTTGGACGCTAGTTTAGAGGATATTATTTTGATGGTTAACCGGAACTGGTTTGTTTGCTCGCTTAAGTTTCGGAGATCTAGGCCGTCCTTGGACTGATCGATTTTTCTCACGTTCGATGCTTTGGCCTTTTTGTGGATGTTTGTGCAGCTTGACGGTCGCTGGTGTTGGACAACGTCACATAAGTCGAGGGTGTTTGTAAGCCTGCCTCCGCTTCCGATGGGATCGTTGCTGGCCCGTCTTCGTGCCAGGCCAACAGACTGGCGCCAGGTCAGCAGCGAATTTACCGGGGGGCGTGAGACGGCCAGAAAGGCTTCCTAATATAGCGGTGCCGATGGTGATCGTGGACTGCCCAAGCCGTTAGCTTAACTTAGTTTTATTGGCACATGAAAATGCCTTCTTAACCTTATTAACAGTGCCCCCTTCATGTAACATTTATGAGGAAACCGAAGAGGAACAAATTACCTATCTTCGAATATATCTCACTTTTCCTGCTATTCTTTGTAGTTTTTGCATTCAACATTTTTCCGTGAACTCCAAAATTGTCCATACATCCTCAATTTCCCTAGTTATGAAATTTATACACACTCCTGACTTGCGAATTTCCAATGTCATTAGGTTTGAGACGCCTTTTTTTCTCAGTTTATTGACCATCATTTGTTTATTATAGTTGAACATAAATGTTCAAATTTCGTGGTTATATAAAAAATGCTGAACAATGAACATTGGTAGGCAGTCAAAGAGAAATAGTTTCCCTCCTGCCTTCGTGCAGTGGGAGAAGGCCCAAGCTGACCAACCGGAAAACCGCAGACATTGGTCTTCATGCATTTAAAAACTCCAAGCATTATTATTGCTTTTACGTTGGCACATGAGCAGAAATTCGTTTAAGCCGTATTTGAGTGTTCATTTTCCGGTGGGTCTAGGACGCAGACGATACGGACGAAGCATACCGAGGATCGACAGATGTTGGACGCTGACCGTTTGTTGTGAGCATGAAATGGTACCTGATCCCAGCGACACAAACTTGGGGTTCTGAGAAAGTTTTAAAGTTTGGGCCTATAACCCATGACGAAGAAGTAATTAGGAAGAACTGTTCAGAAAATCTGGCCTCAGCAAAGATAGGTGGATTACTAAAGGGGATGTTTTTAAGTAGACTAGTGTTTTGCAGGCCAGACGGCCGAAACACCAATTTGGCCAACTTACTGGACAATTTCAGCCGAAGGCATTCTCAACTATTTCTGGAGAAGGATGAAACTAGTCTTTTCTTTTTTCAAGCGAAATCAAAATTTCTTACATGTTTTTTCTCTGCCCTTCGGACCTGCCAATTAAAAACATTAATTACATTTGGCAGGCTGCCTTGCTCTTATGACACAACGCGTCTTAATTTCAACCATTGTAATCGAATTTGTGCGCTTCTATGTCTACCCAAGGGGCAGTCTAAAGTTTAGCACATGAGAGCCAAATTATCGTACGTGTGCACGTGGTGAGGTGTTAATGGCGGAACGCTGGTGAAGCGTCAGCTGACGTGTGTGTAGGTGTGCGTCCTAGCCGCAAGGCGAGCGACTTACAGCCTCCGCGTTTTTGATAAGAGTTACTCTCTCTAGCACAAGAGCAGACGGGCTGCCTTCATCTAAATCAATCGAAAACAACAGCACAACTAGGGAAATTTGGCGCTAGGTACGCACTCCAATGCCAACAGCATAGAGCTTTGTGTTTCGGCCAACCAGAAATGCGGAAGCATTCACGCGAAGTCTGCAACTTGTTTTATTGTAGTTCGCTAGTAAAAGGCCCAATGGTAGCCTGCTCTTTTAGCAACAAAAGGGAAATCTGAAATATCAGTATTTACATCATGGTCCATTTTAAACAATAGTATGTCGGTCTTGAAAGCTTAAGACTTACTTTAAAAACTATTCCATCATTTGGCTCCATTCCAGGGGAAACCTGCGCAGTGAACGAGCGCATGAAATGTCAACCGAAATTCTGAAACGCGTTTTCGAGTAGGAAGGATTATTCAAGTAGGATTTGAATACTAATAACCATGTGATATAATCCCATGCTATGTCTGACATATTAGGAGGCTGGCTTTGAAATGACCGCGCAAAGAGGCAGCTGGGTGACCCATGACTGGAAGTACAAATCGATGAAACAGGGGTAAGCCGCAGGGAGATGAACCGGTGATGGCTACGAAGACAGTTCTGGGTGATAGACACTTATGGTGTGCATCATAAAAAGATGGTATTCGAGCAAATCAATGATAGAAGATTGTTGTTACTCAGACCCGTGATCAAGAAGTGGGTTGCGAAATGAAATATAATTGTAACGGACGAGTGGAGGGATTATAGGTGCCTCCCAGCCGAAAGGTACATGCGGAGGAATTGAAAGTCAACCCCCGTGTACCAGGCTAAAATCGGAGCGTAGGGGCTTGCGTGTGGGTGTGCAGGTAGGTCAATATAAGTTGTGGTAAGCATTGCAACGCACAAGAAAGCGGAGAAATTGACAGTGAACCCGTGTCTACTGGGCCTCAGTATGCCTTGTGTGCTGAACAAACGACAGAATGTAAACACTTCTACTGTTCGGAAATCAGTAGACACTTATAAATACTGTTCTGAGTTAGGTGTCGTGTGGCGTCTTTACCAAGCCTACTACCTACCTGTTGAGGTACCATAGGAAAAAATGGGCAATAGAAAGAAAAAAAAATATGAAAGTAGATACGAGCGAAAAGACGAGTTCTACGAACGAATTGAAAGGAGCGGTCGTTGGAATAAGAATTTTATGGGTCAGCCACTTCGAATTGTCATTCGAACACTGCATCAGCGACAGATACAGATAAGGATGACAGACATGCCGTGACTCGACTCCGTGCGCATATTGCAAAGCGGAACCTCTCGTGACTACATGCTTGTGTGCACCAGTGCCTGTCTGGTTCTCATCAATTCCGACTGTTCAATCTGGCCAATCACCTTCAATGCTGAATCACACGTGACCTAGCTGGATGCCCTGTGAAGACGCCGCACTGTTTCATACGTCAGACGCCGCCCTAGCGGCCGGATGTGTTCGTGTCGGCTGCCAACTTCTTCTAACCCCTCCTCCAATAGTTATATACAGAATAAACTATCCTCCCAACTGTTTTCCCACTTCTGTTATTCTTATACCGAACCGAACCAGAAGGTCGTAGAAGCCAGGATCTCCCCTTTAATCTTAGCCCGCCGCGATAGATACACAAGGTGTGCAGCATATGTCGATAAAGATATTATGAAGCCAAATAACTATAAAAAAGGACTGTTATCACATTCATGAGCAATAGCTGCAGCTGTGGCGATAACTGCTTACTCACTCACATCCACTTCGTTAATTGTTGCAATTTGCTTACCAGTTCTGATTGTCGGTATGCAAATTTCTGTACTTCTTCACAGTAAAGCCGTCATGTGAGTCGCGTTGATCCGTGTGCTCCCAAATTGCTTGATAATTCTGCCCAGGCCGAATGAGAGCACTAAATATTAACTGCTTGCTCATTAACTGCGAGCCAGAAAATATTGTTCAGGCAGCTGACCACTCAGGTGGTTATCATTTCTCGTGAGAATTTCGACCTCGTCAAACTTGAACATCTGATAAGATTCCATCCAATAAGTCACAGCTTGAGAATTATCGTTATTAATCCTCATTGCTATCTCGTGCTCAGCTCTCGTCGTCCAAAATGGCTATATAATTCGTCCCATTTAGTTGATATTTCCGCAACTGCACGAGGTCTGGTAAAGGAGGAGTGAATGAGCTCGTTCTACTAAACTTCATAAGTCCTCCAAATCACAGCTTCGTGAAGTCTTCTTACACCCATCAAAATTATACTTCAAGTAGAAGGCAAAAACCAAAATAGTGACGTCATAGAGATATTCTCTGGACGCCTGCTGCAGCACCGTGCCCCTCGCTCGTACTTGCACCCGCGTACGAGTTTGTATCTCAGCAAAATTACGAGTACGCACACCGGTAAACCAGCGTTTAAGCCGACGTGGAGATGCTCACGCTCCAGACGCTCTAATGTCTGCTCTCACGGCACCAGACTTGTGCCTTGTCGGACTGGGAATTTGCACCGATCTATCCTCAATTCGTTCTGCACAGAATACAATGCCATCTCTACTACCGTCGAAGTTCTCCTCTTTGCAGTTGGGACCGAGCCTAAATTTCATAGTGTCTAGGATCTGTTTTCGACTTAAACTGTCGCGACAACTTCACTAAATGTAGGCCCTAAGAAACAACGACATTCAGCACCAGCGACCGAGGTTACATTGTGGTTTTCGAGCCGTATACTTCATTTGCAAAACGACGGACGGAGACAGTTATTCTTTTCTAGCTTCGAGCATGCATGGACAGCGGATTAAAAATCCAGTAACAAGGTTGCATTGAGATAACTCTGCTTCTGAGGCGATCTTCAATTATGAAAGCGAGCACACTCTGACTTAGAAAAATAATAAGTATCTGAAACCTTTGACAGGGTGCCTTTTCGTGACCGTAACTGGGATGCTCTGTTTGAGGAAGAGCTGGCTGCTAATACTAGTTGTTCAACTATAACGGATAACTGATAAACCTCGTAAAAAGCTCATATTTAACAGAAAGCCACCGAAATCCAGCCTAAGGAACTAATTGTGGCCATAAACGTGTATTCTTTGCCCTCATGTACCTAAAACAGACCACGCCATTGATGTAATGGAGTCTCACGGAGACCTAATCAGGACACGGTAGGCGTTATTGGAGATGCGCACCGGCCGTTCGACCGTCGATTTCGACGAGGTCCACCGTATGCTCCAAACCAGGTGGTGCAGGCACGGTGACTTGAGCGTGAATAGATTTAAGTGATAGTAGCCTTGCGCTGCAGCTACCGCACTCTCTCCTCCTCCCCCACCTGAGCCCGGTGTCAAGACAGAGTCAAGAAGACCGGAGATGGAAGAGGGCGCAGGTGGCTGGCGCGGCCGGAGCCGCCCCTGGGCGTGCCACCACACCTTTCAGTTTCAGTTTATTTCAGTTTATTTGGTGAGGATAATAGGCAATGCCTTTGAAAACCCTATTTAGCACGTGTAAATTTACCACTACTAACATAGTATTGGCAAACAATGAGTAGCATTGTTTTTTACAATATATGTCTGATTTTTTAGAGGTCAGACTTGAGGTCAGACCTGGCTCGGATCCCACGGAGTGGGAGTGCCATAAAGGCCACATTAAGAAGGAGCCATTGCAACCTGACTCTCAGTCCGCCAGTCAGCCACTCCACACAAAAACACACATTGGGCTGACCACGCGGTCCGAGTTATCCCGTCAGTTGGCAACCTTCCAAGCCACGGCTTTTAGCGCACCATGATAGTTTCAAGCGTCAGATTGTTTGTAGTGAGGAAAATACGCTGAGCTCTCGACCTCACTCTCTCCCCACTCCCCACTAATCAGACCACCGTCCGAGCCGGTCAGTTGTCTGATGCGGAAGCGGGCGCAGCTGCTGGTGACTCCGTCTACGCGTACTACGTACACGACCTGGGCCCCCAAACACAAGCACCAGGATTTTACAGGACAGGGGGTTGAACGGCTTACATCTCACATGTGTGAGATAGCCAGAGGTCACGTTAAGAAGGAGCCATCGCAGCCTGACTCTCAGACCACCAGTCAGCCACTCCACACAACACACATTGGACTAACTGCGAGGCCTGAGTGTAATTGTCAGTTGGCAACCTTCCAACCGCGGCACTCAACGTTACCGCACTCTCTTCTCCTCCCCCATTCGGAGCCCGGTCTCATGACACAATCAAGAAGACCGGAGATGGGAGAGGGCACAGGTGGCTGTCGCGGCCGGAGCAGCCCCTGGGCGTGCCACCACACCTGGCTCGGATCCCACAGAGTGGGGGTGCCATACAGACCACATTAAGAATGAGCCATTGCAGCCTGACTCTCAGTCCGCCAGTCAGCCACTCCACACAAAACACACATTGGGCTGACCATGCGGTCCGAGTTATCCCGTCAGTTGGCAACCTTCCAAGCCACGGCTTTTAGCGCACCGTGATAGTTTCAAGCGCGTCAGATTCTTTATAGTGAGGAATATGCGCTGAGCTGTCGACCTCACTCTCTCCCCCACCCCCACAGTCACCACTTACCAAATGTAACACATAGCGTGGGTGTGTTGACACGCTGAGGCACAGGCTCACGCCACGCCAGCCACCTGCGACTGATCCCACTTCCGGTCTTCTTGAACTCTGTCTTGCTAACAGGCCTGAGTGAGGGAGGAAGGAGAGACTGTGGTAGATACTGTATAAGTTTACAATGTGCATACACGAATTCACGCACAGCTCACCGTCCCAGTACAAACCATGCTGTTATAGCAGCCCTTTTCGTGCTCATCTCCCTTTACTCAGTCAAAAGGTACGACATGCGTGCTGGTAGGAAGCCTTGCATAGATGCCTAAATAGAAACTGCCTCACTCGCCTAAAATAGGTGGCCTTGCGGGAAATTTCAGGAAGGGTAAATATACCCGTGTCTTAACACTAACACTAACCCTAGCATAAAAGTAAACTGTCTCCTTAATATTAACAAATGCCCTACCCTAAACCGACACCATACGGTTAACACGATATTGCCCTTAACCCTTGGGCTAATCATGACCCTAAGCCCAGCTCTGACCTTAACCTCAAACTTAAACATAACTCTAAGCTTAACTCTAACCCTTTGGAATTTGGCTCATTCTCGAGCCCTGCCAGCGCATCCATACCGGCGTGATGACCAGCGGGCGTGCAGCTAAAACACGACAACCACTCCGGCTTGACCCAAATCCTTCATGTCTCCCGATCTGGACACGTGTGTATTCGTCCTGGTCCGGCATGACGCTCTCTGTCGGATACTATAACCTCCATATGACGGGCCTTACAAAGTGCTTTGACGATCTGACAAGGAGTTGGTCATCGACCGTGAAGGCTAGTTAGCATTGACTGTGTCTAACCAGAATACGTCGAGGACGCTGAATTGACCACACCCCCAACTCAGTGCCCAGCCGCAGATGTTGTCGTCACCACCATCTAATGGCCACAAACCGCCTCCGGTTAGCCGCACCAAATCCGGCCGTCAAGTGTGACGGTCCGATAGATTTGTGGCTGGCTAAGAAAACAACGCTTTCACTTCGTTTGGCATCTAGAGGGTTCAATAGCAGCCGATCTCTTGCTCCCTTCTCTGGTGTCCCTTTACTCAGTCGACAGGCGTGGTAAGCCGTGGGCTTCCCGCCAAGGCAGGACAACGCCTCAGGCTTGACCTGAGCTTAGTCACGAATGCGTCCATAAATTAGGGTACCTTACGCGCGTCGATCGGCCTGCTTTATCACCCATGGGTCCTTACGCTGACACACCGCAAACTCTGCCCTTGAACCAACCAATCACATGCCCCACACGCATAGAGGCACTCCCTCGTGCACCATACAAGCGTGCAAAGAACAAGTCGCTCCTGACACGATCCCGAACGGACGTTTTGTTTGGCACACAAGCAAACAGCCATCTCACGGTTACCTTCCCCGTGTTCTGAATAAAGTGCTCCTCATATCCTCTGGACTTCTTCTGTAGGCGGAATGAACGTAGTGTGTGGTCGATCTGATAGCCACATATTAGTGACCTCCGACATTCCGAACATTGGAATTTTACAAACCTTCCGCCCACAATAATGGACTTCCGTCAGTTTTCCTTATGACTTCCCAAGCGAAATCACGCGCCAACCAAATTTCTCCCGCAGTTATTATCCGCTTCGACCGATTCAAATAGTTAATTACACAGCTGACAGCTGCAGTCTGTAGATTTTAACACTGCAGAACAGCGACAACGGCGGATTTCTTTAATTGCCCACAGCCCCCGTCAGTAGCCTCCAATTAACATGTGCTCGTAACACTAACAATCCGGAGCAGCTACGTGACGATGTCTTTAACTATGCTCTTCCAACTCATTTCCCATAACTTCCAGGAATAAATCCCACCTAACAGTAGAGGCGAATACTCTAGGAGCCATGCCAGTCTTCATTCTCGCCGCTTGTTGCTCTGGAACCGTATCGCTGGCACCAAATTCCTAGTCGACTGTGGTGCCGAGATAAGCATTATCTCACCGAAACCGGCTGACCGCAAAAACCACAACTCTTTGTGTCCCACACTTGACTTGGGCCGTCGAGTGGTTTTTTAACGGGTTTTCATAATCACTGACGTTTCCGCCGCCGTAATAGGGACTGATTCCCTAACTCCCTTATATCTGCTAGTCGATGGGAAGACTCACCAAATCGTCAACAGCCTCACGTACCGTCGTGCCCGCTGTCAGTCCAAAGCTAATCTGTGCCTCAGCCCCCTTACCGTTATGCCCACTTCTGCCTGTCCTTACCACTCACTCCTTAGGAAGTTTCCCCGCCTAACAAGCCCCTAATCTCGGGAAGTGAACATCAAACACACATTTACCCATCATATTTCCAACACTGGACCTTCCAAATCTTGGTGACCGCATCGTCTGGCCCCAGACCGTTTGAAGATTGCCAAAAGAGAGTACTAACTCATGCTTAAGTTCGGCATCAGTCCGACAGTTGCTGGGCATCACCCCTCCATCTTGTTCCCATGAATACGGCTAGCTCTTGGTGACGGTGTGGTGATTACCGGGCGTTGAACTCAGTGACCATTCCTGGTCAATATCCCGTCATCACATATCGAAGACTTCACTCTCTCGTTAGATGATAAGCGCATATTTTCTAAAATTGCTCTTGTTCGTGCTTACCACCAAATTCCAATCGAGGTCGGTGACGGGTTAAAAACCATAATTACCTCTGCCTTTGGGTCATACGAATTCATTTGAAAACCCTTTGTGTAGTGATGCTTTGTATAGCCATCTAAACAGGACGGGGAATAGGAACCACCCACAATACATACGACTTTGCGCGCAATTCCCGTGAAATTAGATCTAGGATTAAGGTGATTATTAGGGCGTAGGTTTAAGATTAGGGTTAAAGACAGAGCTAGTGTTAAGATCAGGAGTATGTTAAGGCTTAAGGGTTTGGGTTCGTGTTAACTGTAGGGTTGAAGTTTATGGAAGGGAAGGGTTAAGATAAAGATTAACATTCAGGATTCTGTACCCGTCCTGTCTTTTAGCTAAAGGCCACTTATTTTAAGTTGGCGAGGCAGTTCCTTTTCCCGTGTCCTGTTTCGGCGGTCATACAGGGCATCTTTACCAACCTTTGGAATTCCAACCAAAAATTCCAGCTGTTCATCGATCGGGTACTGCGAGGTCCCGATTTCGTCTAAGCTTAAACCAATGATTTACTGGTGGCTAGTTCTGACACTTCTAAACACGAGGAGCATCTTCGACAAGCATTAAAATAACTCGACTGCTATGACGTTATCATAAATGCTGCTATGTGTGAGTTTGGAGTTCCCTACCTAGTTTTTTGGGTCACGTAGTGGACTCTGATGAGATTCAACCCGCCCCTGAAAAGGTTTCTACTATTACAAACGTTCAAGTCCCTACCACAATGAACCAATTACATGCTTCTTGGGTAAGATGAACTAGTACCACCGTTTTCTCCCTCACGATACCACCAATCTTCAGCCCCTGGACAGCCTCTTGGCTCACTCAAAGAAGATGTTGGTGATGAATTAGGAGGCCGTCAGGTGCTTCAATGGCATCAAGGCCGCTCCTACAAAATCAACCCGCCCTGCCCATCCCCACACAGATGCTCACCTAACTCTCATGACAGCTGCTTCCAGCACTGCCATTGATATATCCCTCAAAAAATTGTTGGGATATGTTATACAGCCTCTGGATTTCTTTTCTAAAAAAGCTTAGCCCAGCAGAGCTGAGCAACAGTGTCTTCAGCTGAGAACTTCTTGTCATCTATCTAGCCACCCGGCATTTCAGAAACTCCATCGAGGGTCGTGAATTGGTCGTGCTTACAGCTCACAAGCCTCTTGGGTTTGCCCTAAAGTCCACTCCTGGTCGATGCTCGCCCCGCCAGATTAATCACCTGGACTTCAACTCTCAGTTTTCCTCTGACCTCCAACGTGTCCACGCCGCTCCCGACACAATCCCGAACGGCTGTTTTGCTCTGCCATACAAGCAAACAGCCATCTCACGGTAAGCTGCCCTGTGTACCAAATTAATTGCTCCTCATATCTCATTGACGTCTTCTGTAGATGGAACGAACCTAGTGTGTGTGGCTAGGGTTGACCTCACATCTTTGACCGCCTCATTGTGAGGTACACGATGGACATCGTCGGAATCGACGGTCACTCTCTTATTTGTATGCATGGAACCTGGGCCCAAAAGCAAGCTTCCTCCTTGTGTGCAGTGTAATCGTAAGCAAAGAAGCCCATTGTTAAGGGGCAGCCAATTATTATAATTCAACGCATCCCATGTGTTGAATGACCTGGCCTTTACGCCGGATGTATAGAGCGACGCCTGAAATCTCGCATTGATCAATAATCGCCTTGGTGCATGTACTTGAAAGTGAACAGGGTTTAAATAGGGACGCACTTGAAGTGTTCACCGGTCAGTGCAATACAGGACCATACAGAAACCTGCATGGTCATCTACATTTCCAGATTTGGAAGGCCGAGTGGAAAGGCATTCAATCAAGCACCAGCACACGGGAAGAGATAAAGTGAACGCGCACTAAGGCTTACCCTCGAAAAACACATGATATTTAGTTCTTCATTGTCAAGGAGACATTTGGCTCTGTTGGCTCTCATGTATCTCACCAAGAGTTAAGGAACCAAGCTCAAAGGTTAGTGCAGTATATTTTGTCCCTTTACTTTGAGGTGGCATAGGTACACAGGGCTGGCTGACGAATATGCATAAGGCAATAAATGGTAAACAGGGTCTTGCATATTTTGGCAAGTACCCATTTCTGCATCAGTAGTGGTGGCTGTCCAACTGACTACGAGGGCTTGAATCTAGTCCGAATACAGAACAGAGCGGTTATGCTCCATAATCTGATCGGTGAAAGCCTTTACACCGTAGCTGATCTTCCCAATTATAACTGAAAGAACAACAAACCTGTGGATGAATGGCAGTGTGTTGAAATACTTAACGTTCACTGACCAAAGAACCGCAGTCCAGACCAGAGGTTGGGTATTACTGGATAAAAACGACTCGTTAGCCAGGAATACTCACCCCAGCTTTTGTTACGCTTATCAGTATTCTTTCTAACATAAATGCATGCATTTTTTGGAAGGTCATTCACCGATCAGGTTACGAGACATGGTCGACCCTTTGCACTTTCGTGCCAAATTTAGAGCCGATGTCGAAGGGTGCGATTGGTTGACAAAAGATACTTCCAGCATCAGAAGTCGGGAAAGACAGATTAATTTGTCCAAGCTTTTACTGAGGCCAAATAGCCCAGGCCAGGAAGCCCATAAAGCGGCTGCAGCAAGCTCTATTCAGGCGTGTATGTGTGTGCCTTTGCGCTTTCTGATGTGTGTCCACTTGCAGCCAATCAGCAAAGGAGACTGCACCGATTCCCCTGGAGCTCTCGAGCCTATTCTCACGCGGTCTCAGCGGCGAATTAACAAGGAAGCGTGTGGCAGACCGAAAAGCGTGAATAAACTGTTACGCTAGAGACCCCAGAAGAGGACTGCCTCACCCTCAAAGACAGTTTATAACGTCTGGTATAAATGCAGGGAGGAATACCAGTCTCCGTTACCGACGTCAGTATTCCTTCAGGCCCGATTATTAGTAGAATAAGAAGAAGCCTAGGAGGCGTCAAAGAGTCTTCCGTGAGGTCATTTCTGCGTCAGACTTGAAGTTGATTGGCTGGAAAACGGACGGAGCATCGCGGTTTCGGTTGGGCCAGACAGGATGAGAGCATCATACAGGGTTTCAGAATGTCAGTCGAGAACGAATGCCGATGGTGTGTACGTACAAGTTTGAACCCGAGGTGCGATGTTACAATAGGTGCCTGGAGCAGGCTTACTACTCTATCAGATTCAAGCCACATGTTGGACCTGAACATGTAATCACATCCTGCTTCAATGTCGTCAAATACCTTGAGCTGTTGTCTGCCACTATCAGTCTGCACCGTGAAATATTGCTTAATGTTAAGAGGGAGAAGAGTGGACCAGGAGAGGTTTATGTTGATTCTGAATTTTCGTGTAGTTATTTGAACTATCCATCTTCAGATGCTGACGAGTTTCGGGTGCAGCTTTCTATCGAAAACCTTAGCTCCAACATTAACCTCTTCCGAAGAACGCCTACCCTTCTTTGATCTGCCACGTCCAAAGCGTTCTTCAGCTAAAAGTAATAAGTTTGAAGAAATGTAGCTGACTCTGAACAGGTTTTACACCAAAAAACTTAAAAGCTGGTCACCAAGTGCATTGCCAACACGTACTGTGGAATCAATTCCACTGGCACCCACAGGTGTCCATGTCATGCCCACATTACTTTCACCAGGCTTTACAGATCATGAGCATGTGTCAAAGTGTGATTCATCGACAATACAAAGTTTCCCGAATAAATAGTCAAGGAAACCAGAATAAGTAAACGAAATTTATTGAGGCGAGAGAGCGTACATGCTGATTAGCAAACGTTCTCTTCCATCGAGTGACAGCCGTTGGTCCTGGCGCGAAACTCGTGAGCGCGCCAGAAATTTGGCCGCCTGCAGTTAAAAAGCGTCGATTGACGCCTAACCTTAGCCACGCTGGTGTCAAGTCACGCACGGACAGGTCGCCTTAGGTGGCGCGTGTGTGCAGCCGTGCTGGCGATCCTGGGAGCAGACTGTAACATCTTTTAACCATGAACATTTCATTTCTTCCTATATGCTGTTTTTTTGGTAGCAGTCGGTCACAGACTGATATTAGTCGCATTTGTTCCCAGGCCCTTATCAAGATTTTCAGTTGATTTTGGGCAACTTTTTAACCGCCCTCTTTGGTATTCAAGTTTCTCAGTACTTTTCACCTTGTAGTTAACTGGCTGGATTCACTCTGGTGAGGTCTCCTCTGGACTGTCGACTTTGCTGAAGGTGAAACTCCCGAATGATGCAAATGAGATTACATTTCGCCAGTCACAGACGACAATTTTCACCGTATGTCCAACCTCATGGCGGATGCAGGGACGGTGCATAACGCCTGAACCACCATAGCAATAGTAGGCTTGCGCCACATCTACCAAACTCCCTCCTTCCTCACATGTCTGAGCTCAGTGCCGAGATAGAATCAAGAAGACAGGTGGTTCGAACGCGCAAAGTGGCTGAAAAGGCCACATACCCCATCCACGCGTGCCCTACATGTCTAATCCGCGGATGACGGAGAGGAGTTCACAGAAACAAGAACGGGACGGCTCGTATCCCAGTTAACTTAAAGTGTCAAAGAGGCTACATTGTAGCGTGACTCCTTGTACGTAGTGAAAGGGGGCATTTCTTTAGATTTCATTCCTCAAAACCATGGTTTTAAGTTAAGCAGTATAGGTTACAGTCGCGTTATATTGTTTATAGTGAGTTATATGCCCTGAATGCCGTGTAGACGGAATCCTCAGCATCGAGGGCACTTTCTCTTCCCTCTCTCAGACACCAGTTCACTTTACGAATTGGTCAGCCATCGGAGGCAGGATTTGGGTGCAGATGGCTGGCGCACCATTAGCCTGTGTCTAGACGTGTCACAACACACTCACATGTGTAGCATATTTTATAGGTGCGCAACCAGATAAAGGCATTCCCGACACCAATCGAGCCCGTTTTGATCCAGTTTACTACTGTCTGGTCTAGTCTAGGGGTGAAACGGTAGGGGATTCAGCCATGGGTTGAATTACCTTGGCCGCTTGCACAACTCGACAGAAAATAAGATTGACGTTTGGAGAACTGTTCACTTGCTTTTAGTCTTCAGAATTCTGATAACCTATGCAACATGCTCTGTTTCCTACACTGATCACCCGCGATAACTTCATATCAAGCCTTACTGATTAATCTACTGAGCAATGTCCAGCAGATAATTTTAACCCCAGTAAATTCAGGTAGAAAGTGAAAATAAGGACTTTACAAATTTCCACATATCTCTAAACCTTAACGTATCATAGTTGATCCACGAAATTATGCTCGGCATGGCAACCCTGGCACGTTAGCTTTTTAATTTATTCAGAGAAATTAATCACTATGACCTTCAAACCGGTCCCGAATAGGAGGAGTAGCTGAACGCCTCTTGAGAGGGTACAGATTAGAAGCAAAATATGAGGCCAAAACCCCATATATACTTCCCCTTGTCCGCGTTGGTCTCCCAAAGCAGCTTGCCACACTCTGGGACCGTGGTGCTAATGCACTTTAAGACAAAATGACAACCAACGGAGCAGAAAGCATCAAATTTATGTTATCTAGCGAATTGGTTGTATAAAGGGTGGTCATCATGGTTCAAATTGTGATTTGCTCGCAAACCAAATACAGTGGTCTGAAATCTTTAATGGACACATATCCTTCTGGAACTGATGTTCATAGAAAGACGGTTGATATGCAACGCTCAGATTCTCTATCAAAAAGGACAGCATGAGGCAATTATTCTGCCTCCATAAGGGAATTATTGATTGAAATGACCCCGATCATCAGTGACCCACCCCACCCCCACTTATCCTCTAACGAAACCGGATGATTCGAAGCACGAGATCTACGAAAATATGCAATTCCTCATCGAGGCTGCGCTGAAGGCGGACGAGTTTATGTGTGGTGACCCTACTCGGGATGCCTGTTTAAATGCTATGCACCTCTCGCGTACCTGCACGCTCATAGTGACGGTTTGCTTGCCGGCCAATCGCTGACCAATAAACTTCAAGGCCGACTCAAACAGTTCCTCTCCCAAGTGTAACGACCATTGGATAAGGGAGAGGGAAAGGAGTGTGCTGCAGTGGAAATAAGGAAAAGCTGTTAAGTTAGGACTTTTCGATTTTGATCCCCCAGCTACCGTTACCATGGTCGACGCTCGGACAACTGGCATCCCCGACCACCTCACGGAATCTCGATCGACTATTCAACCCAACCAGCGATGACAAATGTCGAAACGGGACGCTGGCTAGAGTTCCTTATGATCGACAATGTGAAGGTTCTCAAAGCAGAAGCTGAGGAAGGCAGATTGGGCTGAATAATCTTTTACTGAAACAAAAGAATGTACAGGACGTCCTGTTGCCACAAGCTCTCTCTCTCTCTCTCTCCTGGTAAGTGTGCTAATACCCCTTTTGTTATTCTTAGACGACAGCGCAGGCCTCAGGATTTTTAACTGTTCGACAGCCAATCATTATATGACACACGTCGATTGGTTGGCATCAAGTCGCGGGCGGCTTCATTAAGGAACGACTGAAACCGAGGAAGCAATCGTATTCCCTGTCTAAACTTTCCTTAGACCTACACAGGTCTGAACGATAGTATGCTCCGATTGTGCATATAAAAGCATAAACCGGCTATGCGACGGATTGACAAATTAGTACAAGCGGCTGCGCGCACATTCTAAATGGTTTGGCAGTCAGACTTCGCAGTCACGAAGATGATCTCCTGAAAAATGAAGCAACAACAGAAAAAAAGTGATTGAAACCTGGGCCACGCAGAAGTACTTAGCCAATCGATGTATCTGCCTGGCGCTGAAATGCAGAAACCTGTTCGACCACCATCAGACATGTAGCACTAATCTTTGATTGCCCACTGCCTTTCAGAACTGTTTTTTGTTCAACTGCTGCCATTTGTTTTAATATCCACTCCTGTGCGAGTTCAAAAGCTTGAAAAACGAAACTTTTGTTTCGCATGCCCGACCAGACTTATTTTTCCTCTTTCTTACTCATGCATATATGCGGAACACCTGTCTGCGACTACACCTCTCAAATTGGACACGACCGTTAGTCAACTCACGAGTACCTCGCAGAAGGTGTTTAGGGGTACTAGTTAGGGGTAGCACCACACATAGCATTTAGTCGCTCCATTTGCCTCGCGCAGCTGGCGAATGCTCCTGTGGCCGCCTCAAACTGGTACCCAACTCTCACCTATAGCTCCTCGAATTTGGGTTCTTCCCAGTGGCCACACCCCGGGCAACTGTCACGACCAGCGGGGTAAACCAGGTGAGGGACTCCGGTGTTGTGTGTGCCTCCACACCGTCTACTCTAACCAAGCCAGGAAGCTGAATCACTTACATCTCAGCTGCCTCCGCAGAATACTGAAGCTGAGATGGCAAGACGGGATCCCGGACACGGAAGTCGTGGAGCGGACCGGAATCCTTAGCATCCAGGCCATGCTGCGGCAAGTGCAACTGCGATGGAATGGCCACCTGGTAAGAATGGATGACGAGCGACTACCCAAACGACTTTTCTACGGAGATGGCGCTTCGGGTGCTTGCCTACAGGGAGGTCAAAAACGACGGTACAAGGACACTTTGAAGAAATCGTTGAAGCAACTGCAATTCAACTCAGTGACCTGGGAGGACCTCGCTAACGACAGACCAGCATGGAGAAGATCCGTGAAAACTGGTTCAGCAATCTATGAGGCCAACCGGATCGCTGCCGTCAAGGCCAAAAGAGTGGCACGAAAGTCAACAGTGCCCCGGACCAACATCGTCGATGCCAAGGCCCTGCCAACATGCGCGCGCCGTCAACACCTCTTCCGCGCGCGAATCGGCCTGGTTGGACATCTTCGGACGCAATGCACCAACAATCCGACAATTCTAACTTCAACGTCAAATTCTGCAAACCCTCCTTCAGACTCCACCACCCTCACTCCTGGCATCATTTCAATTACTCCCATTATCATAACGACAACATCCTAATACTAGTCGCCTGTTACCCCCACCACCACAACCACCACCGCCTTCGCCTTCGCAACCACCACCAAAACAATCAGCGATGGGGACTCTCTCCTAAACTGACCTGAATGCGACCGCACATTCACCTCACGCATCGGCCTGGTCGGTCACCTGAGAATCAATCGTACAGAGACTGGTGAACCAGTGCCTGGAGCACCAGCACGTAGCAGCGATCGCCGTCTCCACTGCCCTCACTGTGCTCGCGCATTCACTCATCGCATGGGCCTTTTTGGTCACATGCGCATCCATTACGGCGGAATTCATCGAAATGCCGACAAAACCGAAAAACCATGCACACCCTCCGCTCCTGCCATTCTTACTGCCATGACCACCCCCACTACCATGAATGACATCCACCAGACTCTACCAATTTCTCCTGCCCAAACTGCGCCCGCAATTTCAACTCACGCATCGACCTGGTCGGTCACCTGCGAATCTATCGCACTGAGGCTGGTGAACAAGTTACTGGGGCTCCGACATACAGTCGCCGCAACCGCCTCTACTGCGCTCACTTCACCCGCACATTTACACACCGCATGGGCCTATTAGGACACATGCACCTCCACGACAACCCGCGGTAAACTACCGGAGGGTAAGTCACATCAGCGCACACCATCTACACTAATACATAGAAAACACCCTCAAAATCACCATAATGTACCTGATAAAATCATGGTGTCCTAGAAACCGTGTTTGGAAGGCTGCCAATCTGACGCTTATACCAGACTACGCCGTCGGTTCAGTGTGTGTGTTGTGTGTGTCGAGTGCCTGACCAGTGAACTGGGAGTCAGAAGACGATAGCTCCTCCATATCCCCTGCTTTAGTGAATCCTAGTGTGTGCGTTATGGGGGCAGGTCGTGCTGTGGCGCGCGAAGACGGGTACGCCGACCCGTCAGCCAATGCACCCACTCCCACATCAGAAAACTGACTGGCTCGGATAGTGGTCTGATTGTGGAAGTGGGGTAGAGAGTAAGGTCAACAGCTCAGCGCATTTTCCTTACTATAAACAATCTGATGCGCTTGAAACTATCACGGTGCGCTTAAAGCCGTGGCTTTGAAGGTTGTCAACTGACGGGATGACTCGGACCGCGTGGTCAGCCCAATGTGTGCTTTGTGTGGAGTGGCTGACTGGCGGACTGAGAGTCAGGCTGCAATGAATCCTTTTAATGTGGCCTTTATGGCACTCCCACTCCGTGGGATCCAAATCAGGTGTGGCGGTACACCCAGGGGTGGCTCCAGCCACGCCAGCCACCAGCGCCCTCTCCCATCTCCAGTCTGCTTGACTCTGTCTTGACACCGGGCTCAGGTGTGGGAGGAGGAGAGAGTGCGGTAGCTGCACCGCCCTTCCGTGGAGCATACGGTGGACCTCGTCGATATCGACGGTCGAACTGTTATGTGCAACTCGAACAGCTTGGACATGGGAATAGGCGCCCTCCCCCTGGTAGACAGAGTGGTCTGGTGACAAATTCCATGGCAATAGGTATGCCCGTGTCGGTAGGGCTAGGACGTTTAACTTAAAGTTGTGGTTAGGGTTAGTGGTAAAGTTAGGAAACCGGAAAAGGAACACTGAAATTTAGCGCAAGCCCTCCCGTAGTATAGGTGAGTATTTGTGCTGGTGTCCAACCGATTTGTGTGCAGCTCAGGCATTCGCAGTTTTTTTAATCCTCCGGCGGCTCTCATTATCTTTTCCGTGACAGTTCAGTACGAGCAGTCGAATCCTCCGTCTACCTGGTTTCATTGCCACAAATGTGGTGATGTCCATGCTCACTGTGATCGAAATCAGAAACACCGCAATAGCAGCTCATTTTGCAGACAATGAATCTATACATAAATGGGGAAAACTTAAAGATTCAAAGTTATTTGAAGCATCAGGAATTTTTTAAAATTATATGCCAGCAGAGCATGTAAAAGTCCTGAGCCATGATGCCTGCTTCAATACCACCGATGCCCAGCCTTCTGACTTTAGTGCGGCGACAGAACCTATCATTCGGGAAGCACCAATTACTGAGGAAAACAGAAATTCGGCTACGACAGCAAATATCCTGCAGACTGACGTCCCATTTAAAAGACAAGATGCTCTTAAAGGCAGAAAGAGGGGTACTACGGACGCTGAGGGACGCCAATACATCGTCATATTGTCAGCCAACAAGGGACGGTCGACAGTTATGCTGAATAAGAAGTTGTTTTGCGCTTCGCGGGCGCATCGGGGAGAAACTATTTGATGTTGGTCACGTGAAATGAACTTTTCCTTAGTAAACAGCTTTTTGCGCCTCAAATCAGTACAGAAGACACAATTAACAACTTCAAATGTGTACCAAAATACCACATTAAATTTCAAGGATGAAATTTCACGAGTTAGGTACTCTACTGTGTATACGAACATCCCGCCTATCAGGCACTTTGTACGAGTTTCGGATCAGTTCGGACGGGGCCAATAGGGTAAACGAGCACGCAGAACCAAGAGCCAATGCTCATGGAAACTAGGGTTGACAGACGGAGGGCACGTGACAAACATCGATCAGTATCTCCTCGATGTACCCGCGAAGCGCAAAACAACTTCTTGTTCAGCACAACTATCTAGCTAACTTTATCTTAGTAATCGTATCAATTATACTGCAAAAAATAAATAAATCGCCGTGATTTTTCTCTTATACCGTTCCCAAATCCAGATAAGACGATGATTGCCTAAATACCCCGAAAGTTTGAAAAGCTGCAGGTTACTTTATTTGTGTAAAATATGTTAGAACCTTCAGTTTTCATGAGCAGTGAATATTCATTGGTATGTACATATAGTTGTTTCGAATGCCAGAGAAACTCACTTCGTCATTCAGTTTACGACAGTTTGCATCTAAATAAGTTCTACTTATGTAAATGTAGTAGGCCGTATTATTATTTCTCGCAATTACAATAGTAAATCTAGACTATCTGTGCTTGCCTTCATGCTAAATTCGATTGGCAAAATTATGGATCCTGCCTATTAAAGAATCTTCCATCCTGTTGGCAATTTTATGAACTGCCTCATGATATTCCTCAAAACGTTCGCATCACGTGGACCTGCTTTTTACTAGCTTTAAAGATTTATCGCTTCTACCAACTTGACCCTGAGTTTTACGGGCTTTGTTCATGCATTCATTCTTAGCATGTTTATTTCTACCTACCTATTCAATCTTCAGTCAACTCAAGCATGAATGCACAATGAGAATGACGGTAAGGGCACTGAAGTTAACCTACTTGCATACATAGGCAAATAATTTAAAAAAACTCCTTATGCTTCAAATAACTTTGAATCTTTAAGTTTTCCCCATTTATGTATAGATTCATTGTCTGCAAAATGAGCTGTTATCGCGGCGTTTCTGATTTCGATCTCAGCGAACATGAAAATCGCCAACTTTATGGCAATGAAACCTGGTAGACGAAGGATTCGACTGCTCGTACTGAACTGTCACGGGAAAGATACTGAGAGCCGCCGGAGAATTAAAAAAAACTGCGAACGCCTGAGCTGCACACAAATCGGTTGGACACCAGCACAAATACTCCCCTGTACTACGGGAGGGCTTGCGCTAAATTTCAGTATTCCTTTTCCGGTTTCCTAACTTTACCATTAACCCTAACCCCAACTTTAAGTTAAACGTCCTAGCCCTAGCCCTACCGACACGGGCATACCTATTGCCATGGAATTTGTCACCAGACCACTTTATCTACCAGGGGGGAGGGCACCTATTCCCGTGTCCAAGCTGTTCGAGTTCCGCATATATGCATAAGTAATAAAGAGGAAAAATAAGTCTGGTTGGGCATTCGAAATAAACGTTTCGTTTTTCAAGCTTTTGAACTTGCACAGGAGTGGATATTAAAACAAATGGCAGCAGTTGAACAAAAAACAGTTCTGAAAGGCAGTGGGCAATCAAAGATTAGTGCTACATGTCTGATGGTGGTCGAACAGGTTTCTGCATTTCAGCGCCAGGCAGATACATCGATTGGCTGACAACTTTTGCGAGGCCCAGGTTTCAATCACTTTTTTTGCTGTTCTTACTTCATTTTTCAGGAGATCATCTTCGAGACTGCGATTTCTGACTGCGAAACCATTTAGAATGTGCGCGCAGCCGCTTGTACTAATTTGTCAATCCGTCGCATAGCCGGTTTATGCTTTTATATGCACAATCGGAGCATACTATCGTTCAGACCTGTGAAGGTCTAAGGAAAGTTTAGACAGGGAATACGATAAAATTGCCCAGATTGCTTCCCCAGTTTCAGTCGTTCCTTAATGAAGTCGCCCGCGACCTGATGCCAACCAATCGACGTGTGTCATTCACTGATTGCCTGCCGGTCAGTTAAAAATCCTGAGGCCTCACTGAAGTCTAGGAATAACAAAAGGCGTAATGGCACACTTACCAGGAGAAAGAGAGAGCTTGTGGCAACAGGACTTCCTGTACATTCTTTTGTTTCAGTAAAAGATTATTCAGCCCAATCTGTCTTCCTCAGCTTCTGCTTTGAGAACCTTCACATTGTCGAGCATAAGGAACTCTAGCCAGCGTCCCGTTTCGACATTTGTCATCGCCGGTTGGGTTGAATAATCGATCGCGATTCCGTGAGGTGGTCGGGGATGCCAGTTGTCCGAGCGTCGACCATGGTTACGGTAGCTGGGGGATCAAAATCGAAAAGTTCTAACTTAAAAGCTTTTCCTTATTTCCACTGCAGCACACTGCTTTCCCATCGCCCTTATCCAATGGTCGGTACACTTGGGTGAGGAAATGTTTGAGTCAGGCTTCAAGTTTACTGGTTAGAGATTGGCCGGCAAGCAAACCGTCACTAGGAGCGTGCAGGTACGCGAGAGGTGCATAGCATTTAAACAGGCATCCCGAGGAGGGTCACCAAAAATAAACTCGTCTGCCTTCAGCACAGCCTCGATGAGGAATTGCATATTTTCGTAGATCTCGTGCTTCGAATCATCCGGTTTCGTTAAAGGATAAGTGGGGGTGGGGTGGGTCACTGATGATCGGGGTCATTTCAATCAATAATTCCCTTATGGAGGCAGAATAATTGCCTCATGCTGTCCTTTTTGATAGAGAATCTGAGCGTTGCATATCAACCGTCTTTCTATGAACATCAGTTCCAGAAGGATATGTGTCCATTAAAGATTTCAGACCACTGTATTTGGTTTGCAAGCAAATCACAATTTGAACCATGATGACCACCCTTTATACAACCAATTCGCTAGCTAACATAAATTTGATGTTTTCTGCTCCGTTGGTGTTCATTTTGTCTTAAAGTGCATTAGCACCACGGTCCCAGAGTGTGGCAAGCTGCTTTGGGAGACCAACGCGGACAAGGGGAAGTATATATGGGGTTTTGGCCTCATATTTTGCTTCTAATCGTTTGTCACGATCTTTATATGCACGGTTCACTTATAAAAATCTTAAGAGCACATTTTTTAGTTCATTTCTCATGACAGACAAACAATGCACCCCTTAATAGGGCTGCTATGTTAGGCGGGGCAGCTGCCAAATTTTAGTCTTGGTCACGACCCATAATAGCCGTGGTGGCTTTGGGAGGTGCATTATTCGAAATGCGTAATGCTTTGAGGAGGATGAAAGTGCAGATAAACTAAAGAACTACCAGACGTGCAGAAACGCACAGATAGTATTATCTGATTTAATCCGGTAACTAAAGTTCTGTTGCAGGTTATGATCCTACTTTGGACGTCTTTTGCAACGTTGCGCGTCTCGCGAATACTCGCACAGGTGCGCCAGTGGCCGTCTAGTTATCGATTAATCATGGCTGTCCTAATTGGACAATCATCTTCAACGACTTGTGCCCTCATTCAACTGCTAATGTGTCTCCACTTTTTCTGTACCCTCTCAAGAGGCGTTCAGCTACTCCTCCTATTCGAAACCGGTTTAAATGTCATAGCTATTTATTTCTCGGAATTAATTAAAAAGCTTTCGTTTTGGTCTGACGAGGGGCCGATGTAACCTCATTGAAAATTGTCGAGTAAAATGCGAGTTTTCAGTTGAAGCTCCTTTTTTACACTATCATCTCGCACTGCCTAATAACTCAGTTATATATATATATATATATGGCCATTCCAGTCTCCTTTGTCTTTGTCGGTCATGTTCTTATGCCTATATAATTTGCCGCCCTGCGGCTGCTGGTGGGGTTCAAGAGTGAGCCTCAACGCATAACGGGACGATCGAGTCCTGTAACCGGTCGGTGAGCGCCTACTTACGATAGTTAATATTCCCAATCTAAACCGACAAGACAACGAGCTCCTGGCGCAGGGATTAGAGCGTTTGACTTCTAACCAACAGGTCCAGAGTTCGAGCGTCGGGCGCCACAGCGCCTGGGTTTCGGTATGGCTGACTGATGTGGCTAGTAAGCCAGAAATGGCCATTCCACTCTCCCTTGTCTTTGTCAGTCATGCTCTTCTGCCTAGATCATAAGCCGCACTGCTGCTGCTGGCGGGGCTCGAGAGTGAGCCCCAAGGCACCGATCAGTGAGTGCCTACTTACCATATATTTGTATATATCCATTCATCTGTTAGCATCTTTCACGGCAGCTTAAGCCATTTGCAAAAAGTAGCAACTCATATTTTCAGATCCATCCAGGAATAGAAAGCGGAGTTGGACGCTAGCGGAAACGAGATTGTATTCTTCAAAGAAAGGTTGGAGAACAGGTTGGAACCAGTAAGGGGCCTGATAATGGTACACGTACAGCGTCATGACAGCGGCGTCACGAGTGTGCGATTGAGGCGTGTTCACAGCACCTTGTACGATAGGATGCCTGAGTCCGCGGTAAACTTGATTGACCGAGAAGCAAATTGCAAATGCGTGGAGGAGGCACAACGTTGAAACAGACGCCCTGTGTATAGCCGCCACATGTCCACTTTTACACGGAGTTGATGCAATTCACCAACATCAGTATCAGTATCAGTATATTTGAGGGAGATGTAGGTGAGTCACCTTTGAATTCCCTATGCGTACATGCGAGTTGTGGTATCAAAAAATAGTATCTCGATATGTTGGCGAGGCCAACATAGTGGAACAAAGTTGAAAAAGAGCAGACAGTGAAAAAAAACTCCCGGTGATATTTAGGAGAAAAAAACTGCCGCCCTTGGGAGGGGGGGGGAGTCCAACGGGGGGCATTTCGGAGGTCAAATGATGCTCCATTAAGTCACATGATGCTCAATTAACCTAATTGAGTCATGACTCAATTTTGATTTCATCCTTGATTACACGTTCGAGATAAATTGCAGGGCTTATCAGAGAGAGGAAATGTTTCATTAAACTAGCAGTAATCACCTCGCCATGTGGAAAACATGGAAACGACAAATATTGACCATAAAACACGTATAAACACTGCAAATCTCTTATATTTTCATTATCTGTGTAAATGTTTAGACCTAAAAATGAATTTCCGAACACATGTGGTTAATGGCTTGCTTTTTTTAATGTAACACGAGAATATTCGCAGTCGGTGTTAAAGGAATTTAATAGATTCCTGAATTTCGACACCAGACTTGTGAATGAAAATGTGATGAAAATACTCTTATCGGGATGGATCGGCTTGAATATTCGAGATTTTGCTGGAAAACCTTACGAAGAAACTCTAGCACATTTTCCTCAGTTACACTAAGAATACATGCAAAAGGTTACACTGAGACAGTTAGCATCAAAATTAAGGAACTTCAGCTGACCCTGCTTCAGAGAGCACCGGTTCTCGACTGCCTTGAAAACCTCGAGAGACTGACATTTAAAGACCGTCTGCGTACAGTTAGCATCAAAATTAAGGAACTTCAGCTGACCCTGCTTCAGAGAGCACCGGTTCTCGACTGCCTTGAAAACCTCGAGAGACTGACATTTAAAGACCGTCTGCGTACAGTCAGAAATAAATGAATTGAGGCCAGCTAGAAAATTTACCCACGGAGTGTCCAACCAGTGAAAGCACAGAACACCCTTCCGAACACTCCAGAACTGGACGTCCATAACTTTTCTTCAGCATGTCTTTAGGCCCAAAAGTTTGCGTTGCACAGTAGATGCAGAAGCAAAAAGAGTTAGATATCCAGTTTGAGAGACCCTTTAGTCAGACGGCCTATCTAAAACCTACCGAGCCCTAGACAGGTTGATAACTTGAGTCGACCCTAAGTAACCGTAACCAACATTATTTAAGCTGAGGTGCAAAAAAAGGTCCCTTAACAAGATCCCATCTCAATAGTCTCAGAGAGCTTTGAAAAATCAAAAATGTTATTTTAAACACGTCGGACAAGGGTTCAGGGTAGTCCTGATGAATATGATGGATAACGTGCTGAAACTAAAAGAAATGGCGTCATATCATGCTGAGTTCTCGAAATCTGAGAAAGCTGAGGATCGGCCCAAGATCGTTGAGGGCCAGTTAATGACAGTTTTCCCAAGACCTCCACAAAGAAGGCCTATCCCTGCTGCCTTTAAATTTCCTCAGAAATTAATCGCTAACTTGGAGCAAATCGGTCTCTTTGAAATCTGAAATGAATATTTCAGCCGACTTCTCTCAGCTTCAGCGAGATAACCGCGTAATATTTATTAAACTGCCAATAGGCATCCAACAATATATTTAGGGGATACAAGAGTACTAGCTGGTACCTGTACTGTGAATATGGTTCCACCTGTGCCCCTCTAAAGGTCTTTTGTCTAACAAACAGACTGAGTGACTGAGACCTGTATGCTGGACGATAAACAGAATGTACTGCCTCCCGAAAATTTGCTAGAAGGAACTACCTCGGTGTTCAATTTGAGGATGCAAAATTCGCCCTATCACAGCATTGCGAAATGGCTGATAAAAAAAGCTTAAGCCACTTGAGAGTTACCTAAACCATCAAAGTTTGAAACAAATGTTTGCTTTTGTCTACGCTATGAAGAATATTAACGTTCGTAGGCAGATGATACCGTTGTTAGATGTGTCATCGCTGTTTGCCAAAATACCCGTCTTTGTAACAATAAATGACCTTGGTGACGTTATTCAAGACACGAGCAACTGGTACGTGGCCGATATCTGCCTGAAAACTAAAACGGCCGACATCGATGCCCCGGTCTGGAAGTTTAATAGTGCGCATCCCAAGCTCAAGTTTTCTGTAGATTCTGAGGTGAAGAAAGGTGTCAAATTCTTCGATGTCCTTCTGCACACGCAAGAAGTTGGATTTATCCAGTCAAGGGTATTTCACGGTTTGTTCCCCCAAACATTAATCTAAATTTAGTCCAGGGATTGGCGACTAGAGTGCGACACATCTGCTCTCTGGAATCTGGTGAAACAGAGCTCCTACAACTGTGAAACATATTTCGTGAAAACGGCTACTTAGAGAGATTCGTCCTCCGGAATATTTAAGAGTGCACTTACAACTGCTTACAACGGCAACCGCAGAAAAAAAGACGTGTTCATAAAACTGTCTTCTCCGGGGGATGCAGTCAGTGAAGTAGTACGGCCACATCGGAAGATAGCGGCCCCGAGACTTTTTCCGCGGCGAACGTACCCCTCCCCTCTTACGCTTGAGGGGTAAACACCGACTGCCTTTGAAGGCCACATCGATGTGCGTCTGCACATTCACTTGTTCCCGTGAAACGGAAAACAGTAGCCCTACAAAGAGGCGCCTGGAAAAAAGAGGGTATGTGAACACCTACTGGCTGGACTAGTTAGAGGTGAAACCAGATCCGTTTCGGGTTCTATTCTCGATCATTTAGTCTATGATAATCAATGCATTGATCCCAACGAAGCCTTTTAGATTACTCAGCGGCCACAAACCGACTTATCTTAGGGCCTACGTCAAGGGAGACTATAAACAGCCGTGGAAGTGGCTATATGGCTATCGAATCCAGCACTGGGGTGTCAGAAGAGGCTAGTGAGGCACTCTGACTTCCGAGGTCGATTCCCTGAGCACACACCGCCCCAACCCCCTGATGACAGTGGTTTACCCTACGTACTTGACACGGATGTTAACTCCTCGTACTCGACGTACACGTGTCGTGCTCCCCCTATCTTTCCTGCCCCTCTCCCAATGCCAATGACCCCAAAACGTCGACCACATCATGCGGGCAGCGTGGGAACGATGAGTGTTACCTATAAGACCTTTATAAACTCCCGCAACCTTTCATATTTTCTTTATGTATTTCACTGTGTCGGTATGAGGATAAATTGTGTGGGACAAGCTATTCCACGGCAACAGCCAACCAAAACACTAAAAGATTGTTCGTGCTACTAAAAAGTCTTCTCCTTTTATGAGGATTGAAGGAAATGCAGCCACGTGAGATCTCATGATCTGCCTTCATAAAAGTGGTGTTGAGAGTATGCAGTAGTTGTTATACTGGGACAGAACGATATCAGAAATATGGCTTACATTGCGTTAACTGCTATGCCAAAGGTTGCCACCATATTTACATAATGGCTAAGTGTGTTATCATACTCTTCTTCTTCTTCTTCTTCTTCTTCTTCTTCTTCTTCTTCTTCTTCTTCTTCTTCTTCTTCTTCTTCTTCTTCTACTTCTTCTTCTTCTTCCTCTTGTACTGTTGTGGCGTACACAATCACGCGTTTTAGCGAAACGAAAATCCGGTTGTCAGAATGATTGAACCGTGAGTTTAAATAACTTTCATGTACGCGAACGCTCACAAATAAATGATAAAGTAACTAAATTCCGAACGTTTTGTTCCTTCCTATTTTCATCTAGGTGAATCAGTTTTGGCATCCCCATGCTCGAAGGATTTGTGTAAGCTAAAAATCCAAGTTGACCACGCCCTGCTCTGAAAGAAATTATGTTTGTGCAGTGGTGTTGCTGGTCCTCAAAGCCCATCAGGCAGGCTTAAAGTTTCCGTATAATAATATGAGTTAGTCCTAAAAGAATTCTCGCCAGTCCAACATTACTAGCAGGTAGCGGTTACAGAACTGGGAGAGATTACACTTTTCATTTTAGCATTGATCTGAAATCTTGTCGAAGTAACCTTTAGGTAATATTGTAAAACAACAGAAAACATGCAGATTTCACTATTGCTGGAATAAGTAGTCAGGTAAATGATCCTCACCGACTTTCACAGATACGCTTACACAGTATGGATGCGCCGACTGCATGAATAGCGGGATCAAATGTGGTTCAAATGTCATTCACTGTGTCCCTATAATCTGTGCACCGACAGTCTTGAATGCGTGTGTAGCTGCTGTCACCGTCAGTGTTAAATTTAAAGGGATTCAGGATGAAGAGTTATTACTTGTGAGGCTGTCAGTGCTTTCCACAAACACCGTGTCCCGTGGGAATCTTCATAACCACTGTTCATAAACAATCCCCGACTTAATGTCAATCACGGGAAATTAAAATGGACATACATAAATAAGTTAGTAGTTAATGCCAGACGGCAAAGCCGGGAAAAACGGTAGAAATAAACTAGTAACACACCTTGGCAAAATTCCTTGAAGGCTAAGAAATGGTTTGCCATTAATGCGCAGAACCACAACAGATCCATTCAGCGAAAAGGAAACAAAGTTCTGAAACGCCGTACGGAGGGCTGACGCGGCGTAGACAGCAGACCTTCCCCAATTAAACAAATATTCGAAGCTGTTCACTTAGGGCCAAAAAGCAGGAAACATCAGGAGAAAGAAGTTGAAACGCATCGGAGCGAGCAGTGTACTTTAGCTGCACGCCAAATCTCGACTCAGGTACTCCGAGATGGAGGGTTGATGAACTCGTGAAAGTAGCTATCAACCTCTCAGTTTTTTATTTTCCTCAGAAAAAAATGCTCTTTCTTGAAGCAAAAATTTTTTGAATACAAGCCATCTTCAACTCTGTTCAAAGGTCGGAAAGCATATCTTTGCGGAAATCCATCAGCTGCAGTGAGATAACCATATATTTCTTACAACCTACCAAAGGGCAGCCAGTAGTATAGAACGTTTTCCTGATTGAACATGCTTCGAGCACAGGTACTAGCTAAAAACACAGCCAAGCCTATGCCCGAGTAACAAGTCAGCATCCCAATTTGGCGCACCGACTTCTGTGAGAAGTAAAAAACTGGAATTCAAAAACTGGAGTCTGTTCAGGAAAACACGCGGGTGACGCCAGGTGACACCTTGTTTAGTCGAAGTTCTGACAGGTGTAAAGCTGCAAAAAAACAAATCATCAGAACACTGTTTGGATCTTTAAGCTAGTACTCGTACTATAAAAATGGTGAAACATGCTACAGCCGTCAGGGTCAACAGAAGAAACTTGACAGATCACGTCACTGGTACCTGCGACTCACTGGTTCTGCTGACGCAGGCAAGCTTCATGTCATGCATGCCAGCGGAAGACCGAAGGGTCATGCTGGATCACATGTCGATAAAGTTTCAAAAGTGTTCTCAGAGGCAGAAGGTTCAGTAAAGGCATTTCAACCCATTTACAGATTGAGATTATGAGAAAATACGGTATATCTCTAGGTGAATATTTTATGACAGTGTTAAGAGTTTGATGGCAACCATGTTGCAATGGATATCTGACCGTTAACTGGCACCAGAGCAAGGGGTAACTCCTCGTTTGACGGGCACTAAGCCAATTTTCAAGGATTTTGTTCATCCACTCTGGAGTAGATTGAACTGAATTTTCACATAGATAGCGGTAGACTCTTCTTGATTTCCTCATGTAATTACAATGAACAATGTGAAGGAGACAAGTTAAGCGGGGTGTTTTAGTACTGTGCAACAAAAGAGGAAAATTGGGGACCATCGAAACAAGGTAAAGTGAGACTTATTTTTAGAAATACAGGATTTAATGAACTTCATGGAAACCAAAAAGACCATTGCTTATGAACTATCACTTCATGGAAATAAACTGTTGCTGGTTGCTTGCATCAAACATTACTTGACTCCAAATAGCAGCAGAAACTGACTGGCTGTCAGCTACTGAACCAAATATATTTTCAGTCAAATTTTCTTGTTCGGGCTTGCAAACAATTAAATGAGAGATAGTATACGGCAAGGTGCAGGCGGATTTTCTATAATATTCCGCGGTTATCAGTAGTGCAACCCAAACAAGATAATCCTTTCTTACAAAGTTACCCGAAAGCAAACGTTTAGCTCGGTTCAGGGTTAAAATTCAGTCCCACAATTTGAAGCAATAATGTGGCTTATCCCTTTGCGCTTAATCTTCTCAATACTAATTATTTGTAGACGCTGTTATCTGCATTCGTTTCAGTTTTGTATATAGTCAACTCAAATTCATCCACGTTGGAAACCCAAGAAATCAATTAATTGGCATTTGGGCCTCACTGTTACATTTAAAGCAAAATATGTTTTATGTGGAAACTGTATGCTTCATTTCGTGCTTGTCAACCGAAGACACGAGTCTGGGACAGAACTATGTCATGCTGGATTACACCTCGGTAAAGTTTTAAAATTCTTTTTATTAGAGACAGAAGATCCAGTTTATCTATTTTCAACCATTAAAAGAAGAGAGCTAGAGTATGTGAAATTGCTGTTAAATTGACCCGCGACTACTTTATGGCAGTGCTAATAATTATATGGTAAGCACGTTGGAAGGATATCGTATGAATTTTCAATAGGTTATCTGATGGTGTGCTTGGTTCCTAACAAGTGGCTTCCTCCCGTTTGGTGGCCAAAATTACGATAACTAAAGACTTAATCGTTTATCCCTGAATCAGATTGTACCCATTTATCTAATAGGTGACCACAACCTCTTCTAGCATTTATCTCGTAATACCAACAAAAAATGTGAATAAAAGAAAATAAGGAGGTGCTTTATTGCTGTGCGAAAATTAAAATATAGGATAATCGAAGCAAGAAAATGCAAGCACTTTTCGTTAAAAAAAAGGATTTGCTCCATTTCATGGAAATTAAAATGACCGCTGTTTAATCTCAAATCGTGATTCAAAATAGTTTTAGCCGTTGCTTCTAAAAATCGTATTCACTCCAAATAACAGCTGAAATTAACTGGATATAATCTACTGAACGAAATTTACTTTCCTCAAACGTTCATATTTGGGTTCGCATGCCACTCACCGAGAAACAAAATGCGGAAAGATGCAGCCTGATTTCAGAGTATCTTCCGTGTTTATCAGCATTTTATCTAAAAAGACTGTCCTCTTAAAAATCGCCTAGAGGCAAGAGTTTATTACAGTCTGGTGTTAAAAGGTTTATTTTTTTTTACAAAAACTGACTTATTCCTTAGCTTTTAAGTTTGCCAATATTAATTCCTTGTTAACGCCATTGATTTCACGCGATTCAACTTCATCCACTTAGCGATATTAAAATATAGCCTAATTTAATAAATGCCATGCCAAAATTTAATTAAATCTTAACTTAAGTAGTTTTAATGAAAATCTTGTTCCTAAATTTACGGTTTATTCAGTAAACATGTTCGGTATTTGGATCACTTATTTTGCCTATGGTTCTAAGACCATATTTCAAGATTTCGGCAAGCGACATTTTGACCGCCGTTACCGATGACGTCCACCGTGAGCTAAACAGCAGTGTTGACGCAAATATGGTGACTTGCGCGTGAATCAGCTACTAATGATAATAGACTTGAAGATGGTCTATCACACTCTCACCATCCCCATCCATACATTAGACCGGAATGAGGACCAGTCAAGGGGATCGAAGGTGAGATCGGGTACACTGACTGACAAAGCTAAGTGACCTGTCTACGCGTACCACACACGCCCTATTTGCACAAACTAAACCGGGTTGCAGACTGAATTCTCATCCTCAGGGAGGTTACAGCTAGCCAATTAGATGTCAGTTTTCCAAGCCATGGCTTTAACTCTCCGTGGTATATTCAAGCAGGTCAGCTTGATGTTACTGAGGACTATGCGCTCAGTGCCCTGCACACTGAGTTTCCAGTACCAACCTCACAGTCTCTCTACCCTGCCTGTCTGAGCCAGTGAATCATATGGTGCAGGGACTTGGGCACGAGTGGCTGATCATAGTTGGCCATCTGATGAAAACAAGTGTCGCTCATCGTGTGTGGTTGGAACAGGAGAACACGATATAAGCTTAGGGGCCCACCACTTGAACCGAGGAACATTAGTGTGGAATCATTACGATGGTATTTTTGACACCCGGCTGAAGAATTGTAAAAGCTGTTGTTGAAACCATGCTTTTGTTATAGCAGAAGCTTAAACTTTCTGCCAACCCTAGATAGTTTTGCCAACAATTTCCATGTTAGTTTTCTACGGAAAACTCAGAGGTGAGAATAGCTGAAAATGACTGATATGCCTTTCATGGTTTTTCTAGTAAAACCAATGAAATTTTCATATAGCAGCTGCGTGACAAAGAGGTTTGAGCAAAACATCCTGCTGCAACGATACGGCAACAAGTATTTTATAAACAAGGTCTGAGAGAAAAGTAAAACTACTCAACCGCCTCCATTCTAACCAGGTCCTTCGGCAGACCATAACGCAAGATCGAGGGGTGTGATGGCTTATGATAAAAAGAAATAATTGGAGAAAACCTTCTAACGGACGAGGCAAAAACGTCACACCAGTAACAGCTGTCGGCAGATGGTTGCGCGTTCGCATCTCGGGCGGGTCGTCAGTTGCCTAAGTGTTATGGTCATCAACAAGCGGTTTCCCAACGCACCTTTCAGAGAGAAGGAGTTACTAGGATAAACTTCGCTGTACCGGGGGGGGGGGGGGGGGAAGAAGGGGCTCACGTGAGGAAGAAATTGGTGGCAACAAGTGCTCCATCAAGCCAAGAGCCGTCGTTTTGATGTGGTTCATACTGGTGAGGTGTGCATGCGTGCGCCCGAGGTTCGCCTGCATGTACTCAACCAGCAATGTGGTCACTTCGGTCGGTGTCAAGCTGCTGCTACGCCGAGGTCCATTCACTCGCGGCGCACAGATTCAGTTTAAAAAAGGCTGTTGCACGGGTTGACTACGATCTCAGAAACCTACCGGGTTGGCGACTGCGTGATCAGGCTGCCACAAGCAATACTGCATCAGAACTCAATTTCAATGGATAATGAGTTTCAGTATTTGGCTGCTTGAACGCACTCTAAATTCAGCAATCAACGATTTCCGCATCCTAGTTTAGTGAAAGATCACCGATTACAATGGCCAAACAAACATTGTTGTAAATACATGAAACTAAAATGAAAACTTTCCATTGGATACTGCATAGTTTAATATGGGCTACAAATATTAATACATAAAGGCGGACACCTGACTTAATAGAAAATACAAGTAGCGGACTCACATGGCAGACAAAACTAGGTAAGATTCCCAAAAGGACACCATAAAAACCTCTGAGATCAGCAAATGTTATGAGGAAGGTATATTGGACAATAAGCGTCTCAAATAGCTCCTTATTGTATGAGGACCTGACTACTGAACGTAAATAGAGAAGCATAAAGTACTTAACAACGAATACCAACAACATCATAGAAATAAGAAGTTGAGTTGGTGGTTCGCGATGGTCACTGTTACACGGAACTCTCATAGCGACGCAATGAGAATATCGGAAAGGGAACGAATCATCAACTTTAATTTCCCAGGATGTATATTTGGCCGGTTGCGTTACTTTTTTCATATGTTATCCTGGAGAAACCGAGGAACAAATCATGGAAATGTCCTATTTGAATTTTAAAAGCTGCATATTCGGGCTTGTTTTTAGTTTGAATGGCGAAAAGTAGCTTGTCATAATACTCAAGAAATAAGGAGTATTCATACAATCCATGATCCTGGACGGAACGCCCTGCACTCGCCAGTATCATATACGGGTCAAAACAGCTGTGATAATCTACAGAATAATTACAAGAAAGGTTATTATTCAGGATACTTTCTATGATATTTATTTTGTTTTTATTCGACCCTCGGTAATAAGTGGACGAACAAGGCTTCATGTGTAGGCATTTGAAACCACGTACAGTCTTTTATTTGACCATAAAAGCTCATTTGAAAACCGACAGGCTGACGTGGCTGAAATATCTGCAGCCTATGCTGCACGATAAGCAATTCTCTTCTTTTTCCAAAAAGGTCGTTCAAAATTTCATTTAACTTTTCATTTACTATGTTTATCGCCTATCAGAGTGTGTGTGTGTGTGAGAGAAAGAGAGCGCAAAGAGCATTATTAATTACCGATGATAGGTTTATGCATTGCACAGATATTCTCACAGCTGGTTCGGACTTCTGTTAAACACTAAACTAATTAAATACTGCTTTTCTGCTCTCGCTCAACCTCTCTCTCCTTACGACAGCAGACAATCTTTCTGACGTGTGACTTTATAAGCAGCGAAAGAGAAGGGGTGTTAAATTAAATTTGCCCTAGGTAGTTGTGAGTAGCCAGTACCAAGGGGCGGAAGCAAGCTAGCTTCGTTCTCAAATTACTAGGA
The DNA here is from genome assembly GCA_017591395.1 of Schistocephalus solidus. Lineage (NCBI taxonomy): Eukaryota > Metazoa > Platyhelminthes > Cestoda > Diphyllobothriidea > Diphyllobothriidae > Schistocephalus > Schistocephalus solidus. The sequence continues at coordinate 275,098 of WEDG01003529.1, read as the reverse complement.
GTTCCGCTAAGCAGAGAGGCGGGACTATAAGTATAGAAGGCGCAGCCTAGGATTAAATCATATACGCGTGAAACATCCTTGAGGCTACAATGACACGCAAATCAAGTAAGCAAATCTACACAAGTATATTTTTTAAAGGTTTTATAAACGTAATTTATTATTACTGAGTTAAATCTGTGAATTTATTTTGATAAAGAAAAAAACGGCAGTGATTTCGGCAAAGATCCAAGTATATTTTTACTGATGGGAGTAGAGGTTGTTTCGTAGAGGGGCATTAACCAATTGCATTAGGGGACATACTCGTCCTGTCAGCATCCACAGAGTTGGGAGTAGTGAAGGCGGGATAGTAGGATCGGCAAAGTCGAGGAAGACTGGAATGACCACGTCTGGCTCAGAAGACGTCCAAAACAAGCTATACCAAACTCCATGCTTTGAAATGCCTGAGGCTATAACCAACCAGGTGTTTGTTAAAAGTCCAATGCTTTAATCCGTAAGCTAACGTGTCGTGTGTTTGAGTCCCAGGGATCGAAAAATCTGGTTTTGTGTATGAATAGCTGGTGACGGCTAATAAACCAGAAATGATCAGTCCTGTTTACCTGGTATGTGTCTTTATTCCTCCCCGTAAATTTTTAATGTTGCAAAGAGGTTTTACCATAACGTTGTGATTGTGTGAGCAAATTTCCTTTTGCCAACCATTTCCAGCGTTCGATAGTTAAAGGAGCCTAAAATCTTAACACATTGTTAATTTTAACGTTCTGAAGTTCCTCTTTAATTTCTATCTTCAGCCATAACCTTTCATAAACATTCTTTAAGACAGATGGAGGTGAAAGTTTACATAAAACTCATCCCCTCTTTAGCTTGCCTTCGATCCGGTTGTGAGCAACCTCATCAACTACCATCATGCCCTTTTGAACAAAGGCTTAATAAAGCATTCCTCACGAGGTTGTTTCATCGAAGAGGTTAAATGACAGATTACAACCTCCACTTTTAAATAAGAGAAGCATCGCAAGCCACTGCAGTACTGAACTAGACTCACAGTCCGAACTCATCGTCATCATGACCACCACTACCACCTGAGTAACCTGAAAATAATCATTCCTAGAAAAACCAATAGAATAACACGACTAGTAAGCTCCTTTCTAGAGTTCATTGGTACATTTAATGTCAATAGTTTGCTCCACGCATTCACTAAATCGCCCTACACCCCTAACGCAGAAAGTTCTGTTAGACGAGTTATTTGAAATCCCAGGCCATGGACAGATAAATACTTCTATGTTCTCCATATAAACATAAGAGCCTACATCTTCCGACAAACAAAAGATAGTTAAGCTGAAGAAAATCGAATAAGAAGGAGGAGGTTTCTTTTTAAATACTGAACATAAAGGATACATTCGATCTGGGAAAATCGTCAAGTCTCTCCTTGTCTGGCCTCTTTTAGTCATGTAATTTCAAAGTGATAAAATTTGCACTGCTTCAGTTCTAAAATCTGCTCGTTAAAATTTCAACTTCACGGCCTGTGCAAATGCATGAGGTGGAGAGCTAAAGCTAGATCAGAATACAGTGCGTGAAATGGATCAAATACTCGAAACCCTGGAAATGGGAAATCGAAGTGTTCTTGCACAAGCAAAGTGATAGGAATAGCAGCCTGTTTCCCAAGCTCGCAGACTTTCAGCGGATGGTTTATAAACAACGCGCACAGTAGATTTCCTATCTCATGAAATGTCAAAATAAATTTGTTTTTGATTCAAACAAGTTTTGATTTCAAACTTTCAGCGGTTTATAAACAACGCGCACAGTAGATTTCCTATCTCATGAAATGTCAAAATAAATTTGTTTTTGATTCAAACAAGTTTTGATTTCAAACTTTCAGCGGTTTATAAACAACGCGCACAGTAGATTTCCTATCTCATGAAATGTCAAAATAAATTTGTTTTTGATTCAAACAAGTTACATAAGTAGGACTGTATTACTGGTTATCCGGCAGACTAATCTCAACATATTTCAGTTTCGGAAAGATACTGGCTGTTAAATGAGCTGCCCTTCTGATAAATATTATCTTTTAAAAACCGAAAGGACACTTTTTATTTTTGTTAAAAATTAAATAAGGGGCAATTTGATAAGTGAAAACAAGATATAATATTGTGGGCGCATCTCTTATAAAATATAGTTGAATTTATAAGGTCACTGAGAAGCAATGAGGAAAATACATGCTACTTTCGAAGCAATTTTTACAGACTATGCTCTTTGCAGGCAATTAGAGAGAATTTCCTTCAAAAGTCAGCATCCTGATGTGACTCAAATATCTTGTGATAAGGCTTCATGCTAATCAATATTACGACCCTTTTTAAGTAGTTTGTTCGTACCAACAAGACACTTCCAAATTACTGTTGAAATTTCATGAGAAAGGATATCTCATGTACGTAAGTTATGAAATTATACCTACTGGTTTACCAGTTTTGCTGCTATTCCATATTTTAATTAAATTTACTGCCTGCCACTGTCCCCATCGTCTGTTGACCGGTATTAGCTTATGAGTGAGCCAACAGCAAGGGGTTTGCCTAAATACGTCCTTAGTATGCCGAAGACTCCTGTTTAATTCCATTTACAAAACAGCAGATTGTTCCATAAGTTACGGTGATCAGAGCTTTATCAAAAACCAAAGAAAACTGTTAGATTTTTGAATTCGAGAATCTGGATATCATTTTGGCTGAACTTTATCAAACCATCGCCGAAGGCAGCTGTAGTATCAGCATAGACGCGTCCTTTTTCGTTCAAATTAAAATATAATGGCAGTTATGACCAAAAATAGGTGAATTTATATAAAGTAAGATAATATGCATAAATATTTAACGGGTACCTTTACTTGGGTGCACGGTGCATATAGAAAAGCCTATCACTTGGAAAAGTATGGAAGCAAAACCAGCGTTTTACTAAGCAGTCTGTTCAGAACTTGTTTTTCTATATACCCTCTGTTACGAAAACGTTCACGTGTTCCTGGGCAGCAAGTTATAGTGGTAAAATGAGTCAGTTTTTATCCAAAAGAATGCAAAAACATCTTCTGGTGTAGTTTGGAAAAGGCGATATTAGGAAAATAAAGAGCTTCATTCTCGCACACGTTGATTCCGAACATTGTGCAGTCGCCCCGAAAAACGGCGTGTGAAATGGCGTCTGTTTGCCAAGAGGAAGCGATTACCATAAATTTACGCAAGTAAGTATTGTGCGCACAGAGGTCCTTCCTACAAGGCCTGCACTTATAGTTTTCAGAGGTCGAATAAATGCTTGTACTTTTCCGAGTCGTTCGGTTCTCCCTTCTCCCCAACTGCTTCTTATTACCCCTTCACCTCATAATGCCTCACCACGCTTGTGTGTCAAGAGGAATTAATTTCTCTTATCAGTGAAATGCTTAAATTGATTCCCATGTAACCGTACCGACTTGATGAAAAAAAAGAATGCAGATAAATGCTCACCAAATATTTTGCTAAAGCCTTTCAAAGAAAATTTAACAACATTAATGTATAAATAGTATTAATAGCTGAGCACGCTACAGATTTTGTGCACGATTACTGATCAGCTTATTTAAAACAAAATTTTAAACGAAAAAGAAAAAGAGGATTTTCATAGAACATTCTCCGGATGAGTTCGCTTAAACCTAGGCTCAGAAAAAGACATCAGTAATAGTTAACGCAGGACCATTGTATATCCAAAATTGTTTAGATCTCTTCTTAACTCATTATATTTCGACTCGCTGTTTGCTTCCTAGCAATATAACTATGCGGATATTTCTTACAAATTAAAACTTTTATCTTAAAATTGAGTTAAAACTCGAAACATTATACGGAAGGGAATTTGACGACTGGGTTCAATTGAAATCGAAGCTGGCTGCCAAATAAATGTGAAAAAACGCGACATCTTATTAGCGCGCTTTCCTGCCAGTTTAGTGATTTGTTTCTTTTAGTCTGAAAAAGTGATTCAAGTGATGAAGATCAAAACAAAGGTGTCATGTGACACTGAATAATTTACAAGTGTCCGGTCTTCGCTCAGAATTTCATTTCACTGCACAAGATGACTGGGTCTTCAGGTTGTCTACCAAGGCTTACGTAACCATACATCAAAGCATTGTACTATGAAACACCAATGCGTTGGTTGAACTGTTACAAATTGTGACCGCAGTTTTGAAACCTGTTATAAATGTGGACAGCAAGAAATAAACACCTCGGGTTTAGGCCTGCAATATTGCTAGTAAATGAGATACAACGACTAGCGCTAACTTTTTAACAAGAATCAGCGTGCGTATTGTTCCGGCTGTGGACTTAAATCATAGCTCTTTCGACCGTGACACTTTTGTCAATACAGCCAGATAGATGACTATGGCAGTTAAAGTTTCTCAAGCGGTTCTGGTAAGGCGTTCTTCCAGAGATTGTTTGTGTACACTTTTGGGTTGTTTCCCTTACTAAGCAAACACACTGTTATGGGCCCAACGAGACTGACAGTATGATGAACTCACATAGGATCAGTTTGCACTGGAACGGCCAAAAACCGTAAAATTACTACATGGGTCCACATAACAATTTAACAACTTTTTATTCACTCTCTGGCAAGATTGTTGCCAGTGGTGTCCAAAATGTTCTTAAGAATGATCCTCCGTCCTTGAAAATTTTGACTAAACCGGTAGCACGTGCAAATAATGACCTTAAACTGACAATGTATAAATATTATTGAGAACCACAGTTAGTCTTCCTTTAGTAACGGCTAAATGAGGAAGATGCATGTTTGCCCGGCTGCTCCTGAAACCAGGTACGATGTCTTAAACTAATGTCTTATCTTCCGAAATGTCCCTTGCAATAACTCGCCAAAGATTACCTTCTCAAAATTGCATAGGAGTTTCATTCGCAAAACAGAATGCTTAGAAAACACGCTATAAGCGAAATAAATATGCTGCAAAATTAAATATTTTGATCTCAACGGACGAGCCTAAGTAACCATGTTTTTCTTTTTTAGGGGACAAGTCTCGTCGCAGAGAGGGAAGAGGTAAATTTGATATTGAGCCATTGATCCTTATTTGCATATATGTTTTGCCTGGTAAACGTCCTGTGTAAACATTTTTCGGTGCGTCCAGGCTCGTATGATGAGGTGCCTTGTCACTTTATGCGTTGCAGACATTCATTGACACAAATGCATAATATAACAATGTGTTCGATTAATGAATTTCTATCGACAGCTTGATGAGTGAAGGAAATTAAAAACATTAATCAATTAAGTTACAATGAGAAATAGTAAAGTTCATAAAATTAATTGACATCAATGACAATTAGTTTGTACGGTCGATGCATGTATCATGCGCCTTAGGAGGATAATTGCGCTTATAGACTCGATAAACATTCATTTCTACTGATAAGTATAATTTACTGATGCCATTACTATAATTGGTAAATTTTATTAGTTATATATTCTGTTGCGCATTCTGTCGAAGGTAAACAAAATTTACTTGAGATGCCTCCCACCGTCAACTTCACCAATAGTTATATTACCTTTTGGTAGAATATCACCAAAAATCTCCAATAATTATTTTTGAATTTGGTCACTTTATGCATGTTAGTACTCATAACTGCCATAAACAAATTTTGGAATTTATGATAAATTAAATACTGACCCACTCTTCAAAATCTTAGCTTTGACATTTGAGAGTTACAGTTTATGTTTAACGGTTGATGTAAAACATTTGACTGTTCTACCTTTTCGTAACTTAGTCAAAATCGCCGTTTAAAGAGTTAAAGTGTACTTCTTATGTTGACCATTTAACAAAAATACAGTTAACTAGACAAAAAAATTGACGGCCGATGCCAGGTGGACAAAAAATTAAAATAATCCTACTAGCAAGAATCAAATTAACCACATATAAAGACACGATTAATGTTTTTATGTACTGTTTAGCGACTTTTGCAAGTCATTTTCCATTAAAATACTATCTGGTTGTCGCGATGAAAATTTTCCTTTTATAAATCTTTCACGAAGTAGAGTGCAAAGATTCATAATTGTCATATTCCATGTTCTAAAATTTCTAGATTCGTCAGATTCTTCTGGGTCAGCTTTCTCCCCTTCCGGAGTCATGGCAAGAATTATTCTGTGTGACGCTGATCAGAAGCTTCATCTCAATCATAATAACGTCTACTGTAAGAAGTTACATTTTTTTGCATGAGGATGACATTAAAAAATTGAAACGAATAATACTTAGAATGGGATGTACAGTAAATAGTATGAGAACCGAACGAGACTCGTACACTTTCCCAATTGCAAGGTCTCGTTTCATACAACGTTATGTTTATAGTTTGTTAGTAGACACAGACTGCTGTTATTGATTACCGATTACAAATACGAGTATTTTAGCACTAATCATACAAATGGCTTCGAGTTTGTTGTTAAGGAATCAATAAATCTTCTTAACGTCGGCCCTTGCGTCTCAGAATTTGCTTTAATGAAGTGCCAAACGCGACTGCCGGTTGGCCATCAATTTGGAGTTCAGATGCCATTCATGATATTTTTGGCCATACCCACAGCAACAGGGACATTCTATCCCAATTTAATGCTGAATAATGTAATTTTTGTCACTGCTTTTCACTGCTCTACCCGTTTATTTCATTCGTTGCGATAGACTGGACGGGTAACTTGACCCAAGTATGATTAAACTCACGGCTCCAGGTGGGAGTTTCGCAGCTCTTTTGGTTAGAGTGCTGGCTGTTGACGTTGTTCAAATCCCGCCTTGGCCAACCGGTTTTTCACAATTTGTTAAATTTAATTATTCAAATCTTTCAAAATCCCTTTTTACTCATTAAAAGGTCAAAACCTTTGGCAGAAATAACATACCCCAGGATTATGCTGCACGAGAATGAGCATTACAACAAAATCAATGTGATCATTTCCAACTGAACACACATTTCAGAATTTCATTCAAAATTACACAGGATAAACCTCAAATAGAACTAATAAATGGTGTTTAGGAGTTTTGAAAGACACATCGTGTCTATATTTTAAATTCATATTAAAAGGAGTCATAGTCATTGCATTTGTGACGTGCCGGTGACCCAGGGATGCAAAGAAAACTCCGGCTTGGCTAGAAGTAGGCTGAATAAAAATTTTTACCTCGGAGTTCACAAATTTTCGGATATAGAAATCTTAAGGATAATCTGTAGTGGTCCTGCCTCGGGGCCAGTCACAACCCCGCTTACCGCGAGTACTTGCAAGTATGCATCGGTGACTGTCTAGGACTCGAAGTGATTGGCCATCCCAACCGACCAATCATGTTTAAAACCGACTCAGGTATGCTGCGACGACCCCTTCTCACTCACGGGACGCCATTCTCGAACGCTCTGGTCTACCAACCTCCTCTTCAATAGTTCTTTAAAGAATACAATATTAGCCCAACCAGCGTCCCATTTCTTCTCTTCCTATTCTACATCCGGTCTGGAGGTTGTATCGACTAAGTTATCCGAATAACTTAAGTGCCGCAGAAAGCTCACTTCCTGACGTCCATAAGGAGGTCATGGGATATACCCGAATTGCGTATCAGATGATTTTGCCCAAACCATTATTTTTGAATTTCCAGAATTTTTAATCAAGCGCAGCGAATAAGTTCAATGTTTTGACAACACACACCTTTGGCGTTCACGCTCTTCTATAAATAGAAATTATTTCAACCTATACTTGTTTGCTCATCTTAAGCAATGTTTTTTCAATTACAAATTTTAACAGACCTCAGCACTGGCCAACGTAAGTTGTTTTATTATCCTTTTTCATTGTTAACCCTACATATCTGCACCTGAATAGGACCCAGTCTCGATAGTTTTAATGCAAATATGTTCAGAAACTGGCTCATTAAAACATTTCCAAAGAGTGTTTGCGCCAAAGTTAAAAACCCTAATCAGTAAAGCCTCTGGTTTACTATGCCAACGAGAGGAATGTTTTTAATTGAAATTGCGGACCGTGAATCGAAACCAAAGCGTTTTAATCCTGTTTCAGAGGAAGATAATACATCTAGGAGGAGACAGTCAAGAGGAAGGAGGCGCAGTAAGTTTAAGAATTGTTTATCCATTTACGGTTTTATTGCCCATTGGATCACCTGTAGACACTATTTAATAAGGTTTCTGGGCTGATTTCCATCAGAATTTAAACTATAAATCAGTTCTGTAAGTTTTGCTAGAACAGATGTACAAAACAATGTTGACTGCTCACTTCTGTTCACATATATTCTTCAAACCTAGAGGTCCTGCTGGAATGACATGGTTATTATCAACCCTCATCTTACGGGTGGCCTTGCACAAAATTCCAGAGAGCAAGGAATGGGGTAAGAGTTGAGTTTAGAGTTAGATTTAGAAGGGTTAGCGCAAGGAATTGGATTACAGTTAGGGTTTCAAGGATTAGGTCTGGAGTAAGGAGTTGTAGGTTGAATGTAAGTGTTATGGCTAGGTGGCTTATCTTTCGAGTTATGGTTAGGGTTGGGGCTGCGTTTGAAACTGGGATACGGATATAGGCATGTCTAATAGAATTTATCGCAAAGCTACTTGAAGCACAGAGGATACTTATAGTCGTGTCTTACTGCCAGTGCGAACTTCGACGGATGCATTCTCCTCGCCACTGAACTAAATGTTGTTAATAAAATTAAATTTTAAACTTTAATAAAATAAAATACACCGTATGACTTGAAAGCACCATTGCAGATATAACGCCAACTATTAAATTCTGTGAGACATCTTCTTAAGCCAACGCCTCTTTTAGATATGCGTCAAAAATTGTGAAACACGTATCCTTGTGTTATAAATGAATTGAATTGTTTCGCGTTGATGCGTGTTTCCTGAAAAGCCTCAGTCAGTCACGTACTTGTAGTCACGTAATAAATTTGCAAGGTTATAAGCCAATTAGCGGAAAGTAACAATTTAAGGGTCACAAAAAGTTCTTTCTACTAAAAAGAAAGAACTTAAATTGTTGGTAAAGACGTTCTCAGCACAATCTTACAGCTAATCGGTAGGCACAAATAAGGGGTTTCCAATTGTAAAATTTGGGAATTTTATCATGCAAGTTACCAAATTCCTGATGAACGTTTTAATATCGTTCACCCGCGCATAAACGCACCGATTTTACTTAAGCTTGTGATTAAAGGGTTAATCCTAAAAGAAGCAGATAGTTAAAGAACCGATAAGCTGGCCAAAGAAATGAAAATGATCGCAGACAGCCTACTATTCTGTCACAAAGTAAAAACATGAATACTTCCTAGAGTTCTATATACCCATATGGGATGGAAACGAAAAATGCGAAAACTATATTAAGATAAATTAACGTAATAACAGAGGATCTGAGTTTAGGAACGTCAGGTTAACCAAGTTCGCTAAGTTCGAAGAACTAACCACATCCCTACTTTAAATGTGTTCCAAGCCAGTAAAGATTTGATGCTACAGTAAGTGCATTTAAGAAGACTGAAAGTTGATATCGGTGTAAAAACATCGCATTTGTTGGACGTTTTGAAATCACAATCTAACGAGGCCACATGAATAAACAAGAACGAATAAAACATGAATTTAACGGTTAAAATTGGCGGGATTCGCATTTGGTTGTGCAATTGATTGGCACGCACATGACATGGTTATCCGGTTGCAAGATAATATGCCTGTAAGCCGAGCCATTATTTGAATGCAAAACGTCCGGAATTTGTCGCGGGATCTGATGCTTCCAGTTGCTCATGACTGTCATGACGAATTCCTGTAAACATCCTTCTGCTACGGATAATATTGCCATCCACAGACTGGCGAGTCCTCGAACTCAATGAAAGTTTGACCGTGGATTCCGACGGAGTGGAACAGAGTCAACTGGCGCAAGCACGTTGACTTGCGTGTGAAGTAGAATATACTGCTATTTAAACATGCGTTGAATCTAGCGTAGTCTCATTCGTCCCCATCTGGGCCAGGTGTCACGACCTAGTTAACAAGATCAAAGGCGACAGAGAGTACAGGTGACCTGCGCGGCTAGAGACACCCGAGGGGTGTCACCACACCTGGCTCTGTTTCCATATAGTGGGAGTGCCATAGAGACCACATAAAGAAGGAGCAATCGCAGTTTGACTTTCTGCCCACCAGCGGGCCACGCCAAACAGCTGCATACAAGTTTGATTGCAAAGTTTGATTTTAATCATCAGTTGGAAAGAATTCGAAGACACGGCTTTAAACGAACCGTGTTAGTTCAGTCTCAGATCAAACACGCAGTTTGAAATCCACATGGAAAAGGGGGCGAGAAACACGCTTCACACTTACATTAGATGTGCTGACTGCGTGCTTGCGTTGTGTGACCTTGGACGTGGTCATGCGTAACGTAAGTACTGGTGCGGAGAGTCGTAGTGACTAGGCATGGTCGGTGGCGTTCTACCGCAGGTTTTCAAGGAAGCTCATGTGGCTTATGCAATGTCTGCATTTGAATGAACAGTGCAATCAATTGCGGTGGGTGCGGTGGGTGTATGTTGGTGCTCCTGGCGCTGGTTCGCCAGTCTCTGTGCGTTGGATTTTAGAGTGACCGACCAGGCCGATGCGTGATGACCATGTGTGGTTGCAATGACAGCAGAATAAGTTAGGATTTGCAGAGGCAGTGAAGGTCATGAGACTACTATTCGTGATCGCACTGGTGGATAGGGAGTTCGGAAGAAGTAGTTGCGATTGCTGTTATAGGAAGTTTAATGGCCTACCGTTTAGTACTCACTCGAGCCCAGCCTCATAGCCAATCGCAGATAAGGGCGCTGAGGGTGTCAGGAGTGTAGTATATAAAGGACGCAGTTGCCATGCAGCCACTTGCCTAATCCTTATACATTATTTACTCAGTGCATCTTCGTTGTTTTCTTTGTTGACCCATCTCTCCAAATGAGTGCATATGCATATTTAAGTAGCTTCCACTAAAGTAGTTTTACCTCTATTTGACACAGTAATTGTTTTGCAACGTCTTTTAAAACTTCTTTTAAAATCAACTATCATAAAGACCGCGACATTTCGAGTGAAAGTTCATCTGACGATGAAGGAAACTGCTATGACCAAGAAAGAAGGAGAAGGAGCAAGAGCAAGAGCAAGAGAAGGAATAAAAGCGTAAGATTCTCTAAATCAAAATGGGGTGAGTTGCTGGGGCTCGAACTAGTGCTTTGTCTACAAAAATTCCATAATATGTTTGATTTTATGTGGTTAAGGCTGTATCAGTACTTATAAGATAGAAACTTAATAAACTTTTAAGTTTTATTCTAGCACTATGACATAGGTCTGCTAATTTTAATTCTTCAGATTCCTTTGACTCCTCGAGTGATTCGTCTTCTGACGAGGAAGATTCTAGAAAACATAGGGACCGAAGGACGAAAATCCTCTAAAAGCAGCACTTGTGAGTTGCTTGGATTTATCTGCTTGCATTCGCCCGCTGGCTAGCCCAATCTACTTCCTTATCCCTCTGTTCTTTTGACATGCAGCAAGGAGATATTCAAACGACGACAGTGATTCATCCTGCAGCTCCGACGAAGATAGCGGTCGTAAGTAGTTAGCAAATTGCTTAACCACCGAATGACTAACCAGCCTTCAGACCAAAAGCTTGAGTCGTTCACTCTGAGCCTTATTTTGGACGCAGAGACTGTCGGTTAACGCATTTAAGGCTACAGTGCACTAAAAAAGAGACCACAATGAACAGGGCTGCAGAATAACACCCGCTTATCAATGACTATTTACCTTTGCTCTCTTATAACAATAATGGCCACATAAATGAGTGTGACCAAACACTTTTCACGTACCATAAGGAACTATTGAATGTGTATTGACATTACGCGGATGAAAAGATCACCATACAATAGACAAACAGATTCCTTTTTACCAAACCATTATTGACGGGTAAGAGCAGTGTAAGCATGATTTGTAAGTTATTCTGTGTACGCTTGGAATACTTATAGTATGACATTAAATACTGGAGCAATCGATATCATTTCTGGTTTGAAATTTGCACACAAAATCAACGTGTAGGGTCATTTAATTAATAAAATATCACTTATAGGTGCCTACCGTCTCTGCTAATGGTGATAAGGCAATTAAAAAACATTGGTAGAAGGTCTCTCACCACTTGGGTTACAATGTATGTTTGTCTCATTGTCTCCTGTGACTCAGTTTCAAAACTCTCGCAGTAAGTCACTCAACTACTATAGGAATCCCTTCTTCTGTTTTTACTGGTCACCACCAAACAGTCCTGCAGCCCCTGTTATAGCAGTCCTGACGTAGATAATCTTAAATACTTAACTACAAATAAAACTTGTGATTAACTGTAGCAACCTTGCAGATCCCACATAATGTAATTTAATAGTCTCCTTCTCTGTGAACAGATTTTTTGCATTCAACAGATAATGCGCTGATAAGACATTCAGGTGGAGTTTTTAATCTCCAAAAATCAAATCCTAAGGGGATGGGGTATCGATGCGAGTTCTAAATAATCAACCACACAAAGTTTCCCAAATCGAACGTCAGCGAAGACTAATTAGGAGGAGCGTTTACTGAGAAAATGAGCTTACATGAGGCTCTGTAAAGCAGTTGCCATAATCGATCTCTGCAAGAAAATGCGTGTCCTCCATTGAGATTCTTTAGCCCCAGTGTGTCTTGGTCTTGTGTCCATCCATGTCTGCATGCACCCACTCAGTTAATGACGCCTCAATATAAAGCAGCAGCGATTGTAGGAATTAAGTACCCTAAAAACGCTGCATTAAAAACGCATATTCACGTCGACTGAAGAAAATTGTGTCTTGATTAAAATAAATAAATTGAGATTTCTGCCCAATTCAGACGCTCCTATATGAAGTACAAAGCACATAATTGCTATTGTTGCTGATAAAGGATCATTTGCGATTTGTTTATTTTGTATTTTATTTAATAATTCAGATCATAAGAGAATATATTAAGCTTCCACTTAAGCCATTCACAAAATTGCAAAATATTTCGAAGAAAGGGCAAACGTGAGTCGCCATTGCTGACTGAGTTGACGGAAATGACGAAACTAGCCTAAAACAAAAGATGGGAACTGAAGACTTCCTACTAATTAACTATATCGTCTCAATGTCAACATATTTATACTTATTTAAAAATGGTTTGGTACCATTTTTAAATGAGAACTTTGTCTTCCTCCTAGGTTCAAAGGCTTCAAGAGGCAAATCAAGACACCATTCTGCTGGCAGAACTTCTGGTATATGAGCTGACTAACAGTTTGATGTTGATCGTTATTTTACCGATAAAAGCTTACAGGCGTGTTCCAGGATGTATCTCAGAAAAAGAAGAGACGATCACTGGAGCATGGTGTTGATTGGCCTGACGATTCGGATTCTTTCTTGATCCCATCCTCAGTCACAGTTACAGAAACTGCAACTGTAACTGTCTCTGATGATGAGTTCTAGAGATAATCCGAAACTTCAGGCCAATAAAAACAATGTTTCAGTAATCGCCTGCTCCTTTTTTGAGTTAATTTACTGGAAAAAATCGAAGAAAAAGATTACCGAGTTAGTTTATATATTTTTTTAAATTCTATTAATTAATATTTTCTTTATTAAATTTTAGAACAGCCACTTCGCCCGAAAAAAGTGATTATAAGGTTTGATATATCGAAAGGAAAGAAGTGACGTGAGTTCTGCAGTGGTTTATAAAAAAATATATTCTATTGCCTGAAAATAAATGTGCTGCATTTAGGAAAGATAAATTCAACCTCAGAGTACCACATCAGAGTTCCACACAACCAGCCGGCAAAACAAAATAAATAGTATAGGTCTAAACCAGTTTTCATAACTTGAACACAGAGAGCTGTTCCTTACTTTTTTCAAGAAATGCTCATTTTGTTTAACTAAGGATTGAAGCAGGCTTTAGGATAAGGGCAATTTTGATTGGTCACTTCCCGTGTCTGTTGTGCAATGCTGCCTTGAATTCGTCAATGGCCTGTTTGGATGACCACCTAAATGACCGTAATTGGCGTTTATATAAAAGCATAATTCAGTGCGGGTTAACGTACTTATTTTAGATGCCGGAAAACTGACATGTTTCAAGGTTTTTAAATGACAGTAAGCTGTGCTTTCAATCAGATATACATTTTCTATGAAGGGCGGCTACTCTGCCCTTAAATCTCAATGCCAAATCGTATTAGGAAAGTTTAACTTTCCAGGAATTATCTGATAATAAACTAATGAAAAACAAGGCACGTAATGGAATCGACAAATCGCTGAGATTTGGCTAAGATTACCTGTTTTTGCTGCTCTAGCCGGTCTTGGTTTCTCTCCTGCTGACGAAAGTTCTTTATCGGAACTTCATGAGTCCTCAGGTGACTTGGAACCTGTCTAAATTGCCGAAAATGAGAGGCTGTGCTTATCATCATTAAGTTATGTTTTTCATCCAAAAAGTTAAAGGAATTTTCACCAGGGCTTGTTGTGAAGTCGGATTCAAAAAGGGATTTTGAAGTATCAAATGACCGAGTGATTTCACCTGCCGGAAAATCTAATTTAATTGATAGCAGTTAAAATTTTAAAATAATTCCGCCTCCATCATGAAAGAATACACATCTGCCTTAGTCACCTTGCTCATTCATTTGCTTCCACCTTAAATTTCTATAAATTCCTTGAGAACAGGAAAGAAAACAGGTTTTTTCTTTTTTTCAGCCAACTACCGAGAGGAGTGTGCAAGATTCTGCCTATTTGCCCAGGAGAAGATCACATGTGAAATGACCCTTTGCTAATACTGACACCAAGTCTTCTTTGCTCAAACACAATAAACCTTTTAATTTTGTGAATGGAACAAATTCCATTATTAATTTCCAAACGTAAGAATAACCCCGAACTGCAGTGAGGATATGCGACTGTAGGCCAGCCCCACTTCAAATACATATTCAGCCTGCAATAATTCTTCCCTTTTATATCAGCCTTTTGAAATGGACCGCACAGTTCTTGCAAGAATAAATAAGAGGCCAGATTATCAAGAAGGTCATTTGGTCTTGGAAGAGAAGGCTATTTGATATTTGAACGAGCGACGATATTTCGCTCAACCGAATCGGCATCTATCAAAGTAAGAATGGGTGGTAAGCACACTTGGAAGCTAAAGAAAAAGTACGCAGTGAGCGAACAAATTACATTCACGAGGAATTTTTTTATCTAATTTAAAAGCCTACCAGCCTTTGCAATCTAGGCATGTAATGTGGAAGAAAGAGACTCTTGAAGCTTTGCAAAATTAACGTAAAAAAGTTTTAAATTAGTAAAATAGGATTGACAGTCAACTTGACCGAAGTACACTTAAACATACGGCTTTCGAGGGGGGTATCGTAGCGAAGGTGGCTAGAATACTGGTTCTACTCATATCCTGCATGTGTTGTCATGGTATTGAACCACACCAAGGTTGCTGAGTTATTCACCTATAAATAGAGGCGAATGTCCACATTCCAGGTGTGTGTACAAATGAAGAAGAAGAAGTTTGTTCGTTCACCGGAATCATGGCATTCTTCGTTTGATATTTCGAATTCTTACTGGAGTTCATCGTCAGAGATAAAACAGCGACAAAAACGAGCAACATTTATAAGGGAACAGGGGCCAGATCGATAAATTAATTGATCGAGTTCTCATCGGAGGCCCAGGCTTCATTCAATCTCCGGCTTGTCTTGCATCTGGTGTAGGCGACTATCTTTGCGGCTGCGAAGTTTAACTTGGGCCCGTTTCGTAGGTGTGGGCAGCCACTTGCGATAAACCGTCACCCCGTCTCACAGCAAGCTTATGCTCGTGTATGCACGATCCAAGCATACGTCCAGTTCATCGTGCTTAGTGACAAGGAACAGTTTTGATACTCGATGCAATACACTACCCCTGAATGCTCATTAGGATTTAATTTCCTTGATTCTCATGACCTTACTGCGCATGGTAGCTTTTGGCGGTGTGCAATTCTAACACCTATTCCCGCAACAATTCGCTCGGTCTCTTATGACACGTCCTTGATATATGGCATCGCCTGTCATACCGTAGGGGTTGGCTCTGTTTGGTTCCTCCGGAGGCGAACACGTAGGCATGGGCTTATGTACGCCTTCGGATAGCCATTCCACAGCAACGAGGTAACGGGCCTCACGTGATTTTTACACCCATTTGCTGCAATGAGTCTGGATGCGTTTGAACCATGTTCTCACACAGATTTGTTTGTGAGCCACCAGATGATTGCTGTGAAATTGGCCATTTCAATTTCGCCAGTAGGACTTCGCCTGACAAGAACATCCTGGAAGGGGAGCTGCTGCTGGTTTTATTCTTCCCTCATTAATTATACACCTTGGATGATCGTTTTAAGGTGGTCATGGAAATGCGGCAGCATGTTCCTCTTCTCGATTAAAAATGTGTCGTCTACGTAACGGAGCCAAAATATAGGCTGCTGTTGGGTGAAAGCGATCTTTTCCAGCTCTTGTAGGACCAATTCTGCCACTAAACCGGAGATGGTGGAGCCTTTTGGAAATCCCTTGATCTGCCCATAGGTTTCTCCGGTAAAGGTGGAGTAGGTTTTACCATATTCACAAAAATTAACTTATGAACAATCTGGACAAATGTTTTACCAATTTTATACATTTGCACGTCGAGGCTGGCCGGGGTCAGCTTACCATTTACTCATAAATCACTCATCGTGTGCTTCCTGAAGCACATTTTAGTGTTTAACATTGAAAAATGTTATCTCGTCAAAAATTGATGCGTTAAGTTTAAATGTCAGTTCACCTCTCAGCATCAACGCTGCCCACCGTATACGCAGCATCTGTCGCAGTCGAACATCTCCCAGCCTAGTCGTTACGATGTCAAGACAGGGTCAGAAAGACCGAGTGAGGATTTCGGAACGCTGATGCCAACGCTAATGCTCTCAATGCGTCTCAACCAAAATCCTGATCCCCGCGTGCTGAAGCAAATTTTCGCACGAGCAAAAGTGATCCTGCCGGATCACCAGTAAGTTGGAGGGCCATAGAGGAGTCAGTAATAAGGTGTCATTACAACCTGACCCTCCGACCTGAGAGGGCAGAGTTATGCCTCCAGTTAGCAGCCTTCCGAGTCACAACTCTCTGTCCGTATAAAAACTTTACAAGCGCGTGAGATTGCGCCAATGCACTGAGCCTGCGGTCGGTGTGCAACCCCAATAGCACCTGCCATGCCCTGATCTGACCCTCTCTCTGTTCGAACACGTCATTTCACATTTGACTCGTTGTAGGGGTAGTCGGACATAAGAAAACTTCAAGACGGGCACGGCTGGTTAAACGATGTTAATTAAACCCGAAATTCAAATAACAGTAAACCCTTCGTCTGTCACGAAGCTCAGCAAAATCAAAATTCAGCCAAAGGTTACATCAGTGTGGTCCAGTTGAGGTTGGGCACTGAAATACCACCAACTCTGTAGGATGAAAGACTTACCAGATCGTAGCAGATAGGTATAAATCAGCTTCAAATTTAATGCACCCCAAAAAATTAACTGTGAAGAGGAATGAAAGGAGTCTAGTAATTTTGTGCTCAAAGAGCGTCGGGTTGACTGGTTTTTTTATAAGAACGTCGAATACAAACTAGATCTTTTACGGAAACTGCAACAGCATTGCGGCTATGGTTGTTCCATGATGGTCCTTAAATCCGGTTCGTCATTTATCAAGTGAACCGTTTCCTACGCTATGGTGGGAGCATCAACATACAACTTTGATTAATTCCACTGCTGAACTGTTAGGGAGAGAGATGAGCTCGAGGTTGGTTTTCGTATAGACCAGACCAATAAGTTTATACATAAGGTAAAGCTTTACACCGGATGCTTCCTCATATGTTATATTAATTTCCATGGAGGAAGCATGCGAATTTATCAGACGCCTACTTGATAAGTAGCATAATTTAATGCCAAATTGGATGTCAAATTGATTGAGAGAAATGCAGTACCGGTCACTATCCGTAAACTATAAGGATGGCCTGTTTTTCCCAAATCACACACGTTGCATATGCTACAGAACACGGCTTCCAGTAACAATCATTTACCAGTCCGATTCACTGTCGAAAGTAACTGTGCTAGAGAAACCTTCAAGGCTGTTTTAACTTGAGATGCAAGAGCATAAAGGTAGTATTTGACATTATCGTGACAACTTGAACCATAGTGACCTTAGCCACTACGACCTTCAGGGCTGGCCCCAAATAAAATGAGGAGTTGGATGCTAGTCGAGAAGTATTTATTCTGCCCAGCATTATTAAAGAAAAGGCTGCAATTAAGTTGGCAGCCGGATGACGACAGGTGCGGCCCCGTTCCAGCCGATATTCCGCGTGAGAATGGGGAGTGGTCGCAGCGTTTTCAGCGATAGCATGGCTTAATTGGCCTTGAAGCTGATTGGTTCAAAGTGGATACATTTGATTCCTAGAGAATCAGAATAATACTCGTATGCTCGCTTCCGGATTGGGACTACAAAGTTAACGAGGTTACACATATGTGGAACACTATTAGCTACACCAGGAAAGCATTTCAGTGTTTGCGTTGACCCGGGAATCCATCCATTTACGAAAACTTTACTAGTCAGCGTGGTCCCATTCTAGGTTTTCAGAGGGCAGTCGACCAACCAAAACAACGAATCGTGCAGCTTACCACATTGATCAAAAGGAGACCTGCGTGGCTGGGCACTACAAGTGATATGACGACGGGGAGCCATTGATCGAAATGCAAGGTTTTTATTGCGGGTTGGGTATTTCTCACCCAGGGACCATAAAACTGGCTTGATTCCTATGGCTGCGGAAAATACTAGGGTACTCTGGGCAAATAAATGCCGGCAAAAGTCGCATTTAAGCCAGACTGCAGGTAAAAGAATGCCGAAAATCACTTAAAGCGTTAAAATGTTGGCGAAAAAACTGATAGTGATGCAATTAGGCATGATACAAAGGGCTATACTGCACACCATGACTGAGGAAAAAGTAAATTAGGCCTTAAAACTTTCACCAAGAAATCAGTCCAACAAAAAACGAGAAAAAAATAATTATTGGCCAAGAAATTCACAGTTGGGTCAAGTTATTCGCCCAGCCTCCTGCAACGTATGGAATCCACCAATTCTGATACAGTAAGCTGACTACCCAAGCAGGATTTTCAAAGCAATCAATATAGAATATACTCGATGAATACCAAAGGCGCGAAGTAGCATAGCGACGGCATCCTATAAATACTGCAACTCCCTGTGTACAAATTACCCGTATCTGATACTGTCTCTAATGATAGGTTTGAGTTGGAATCCAAAATGTCAGGCAATTAAATCTCTTGCCCCAGCGATCGCATCTACTTCTTCTCATTTACTGACATAAAATAATTACTTTTTACTACAAATTTGAATCTAAGGTAATGGCAACATTACAAATCAACCAAATAAGGCTAAATATAACGGTGTATGGGGCGTATAAAAATGGGAAATTAATACAGAATAGTAACAAATTCATGAAATCAGTACTTATTAGACCATCAGTTTGCAGAAAGTTGTCAAAAAGAGGAAGTCAGGTTGTCTATAGTAGCTGGATAAATGCGAAAGAGTAGCACGAAATCACGTTTTTCTTGCATCAAACTACTTTTATTGCCTGGCGCCAATTTCCTTTTGATAATTGCAAGAGATTTTCGATTGAATTCAGATCCGGACTGTTTGCAGGAATAAACATATTTTTGCTGGCTACACACGCAGAGGCTGGCTGTTGTCTTAAAAGTTAGATTATGGTCGTTAACGTTATCAAATTTATACTTCTTTAGCGCGATGAACTTGGCAATTATCCTGTAAAATAATGGTGTCCATTATGCGTCGATTGACGCCCTTAAAGCTAAAGGTATCCTTAAAAATGTCGAGGAACACCCTGTTATTTATATTCTCTGTTGCTGACAGTCAGCTCACTCTCTAAATTGTATGGCCGTCATAACCAGCAGGTGTTCTTGAAAAATGCTATCGATATAGTGTGCTCTTGTGGGAAGGTTTTCCAACAAATGACCATCTGGGTCGACTTCGCAGGCTTATTTAAAAATAAAAACTAATCGCAGACGTAAAAGCTCATCTAAAATAAGTGTCTGTAATCAATGTACTTCTTACCAAATAAAAAAAGTTCTCTTATAAGGTTATTGCTTTAAACCGGCTTGATTGTGGCAGTTGCCTGCTACAGTTCGAATTCCTACATCGCTTTCCGGAATATCTTTATAGAGAAAATTGGCAGACTTTCCCTGTGAATGATCTCAATAGGCTTATAATGATACTTTTTTAGTGTACGAGGAAAAGGTCATTGTCCTACTTACGCAGAGACCGTTTCGGTATGCCCTGCTTACTTCTAGGCACGGTTCGATCAGTAAAAATGCACCATAGCTAACGACTCACGGGGCTATCCTTCTGTTGCAAGTTTCCGTATTAGTTCATTGGCAACTGCAGATAGATATTGTGTGGACATCTTTATCGTATCACAGGACATAGAAAAATGACGGCATGCCACGGCTTTTCAAAAATATATGCTTATTTAATTTCCCATGTATCGGTGTGATAAAACCAAGTACACTCACACAGGTATATTACCGATTTTTTGGCACAAGACATCATAAATTTGAAAATTAGATTTTTCAAAACTAAATTCGTCCTTGTTTTCCTGAAATCAATGCCATTTATCATATCCACCGAGGCCGCCGAGGTTTTCACAAGTGGGTCGAATAAATTATTCAAATCTGCCAAAATCCTCTACTAATTAATTGTGCCTGGTAGTCATCTGGTGGATTCTAGATTGATTGCTTAGGAAATTCTGCTTGGGCAGTCAGCTTGCTGTATCAGAATTGGTGGATTCCATACGTTGCAGTAGGCTGGGCGGGTAACTTGACCCAAGTGTGATTAAACACACGGCTCCCGGTGGGGCCTCGTAGCTCAGTTGGCTAGAGCGTTGGCTGTACTAAAGCCTTCCCCTTGCTGGCGTGGGTTCGAATCCCACCGAGACCGCCGAGTTTTTCACAAGTGGGTCGAATAAAATATCAACATTAATTTAATTTTGGTGAACACAAGATAATATTTTCTGTTCTTTAAAAAGAATTTATATATAAAAATGTTCTTGACTATACTCAGCTTTCTTTATAGTATAACGCACACAGACAATAAGGTTTGGTCTGGAAAATGTAATAGCGAAGGAACACACCTGAAATCAAGAAACGTCGGATTTGGACTCACCTTGCCCAGCTTTGCCTTCAACCAACAGAAGTGAAATGAACTTTTCTTTAGTAAACAGCTTCTTACACCTCAAAGCAGTACAAAAACAAAATCAACTAACTCAACTTTGTGCCAAACTACCAGTTTAAAGTTCGAGCATGACATTTAATGATTTAGGCAACCTACTGTGTGTTCGGCATTTGGCTTTTCGCCTAGTGAATTCCTGCAGCCAATCTGAATCCATTTCATTAAAATGCAAATATCTTTTGGTTTTTGCTAGATTTGGATGGATGAAATGTACTGATGATTTCAAATAAGTTGAATTTGGACGCTGCATAGTGAAGAGCTAACGAAGCCGAAAGATAGTCAGGTATGATGACACGTTCATGGCGTTTAAATATTCATCATGCTTTACCATTAAACCCGAAGCTTTTACAGCAAAAGATGAGTAAGAAGAGACTCAGTAAGAGTCATAAATGTTAATATTTGTTCTACAAAATAGATTCTGGTTGAGCATCCAGCATATATGCCCAGTTTTCAGCCCCAAATGCCAGCATTTAGTGTTGGTGTGGGATATATAATTAAGCTGTCAAATTATCGCATTCAAATACTCGATATATAATATTACATTTGAGTACTGAATTTGTGATATTGGAATGCTAATGAATGGCAACCACTCATTTCTGCCGTCAATGGTTACAACGTTTCAAAAAAAGGCTTAGTTAGGATTCTCGAGAATGAGGTATGATAAAACACATTCCTCTGAAACATGCTAGAGACCAGTTGATTTAGCTGAGACTAACGCATCAAACGATTTATATTTTGCTCGATAGTAATCACAAACATTTAAAGTCGTTCCTTATGATGAAGTTTTGTCTGAGCCTCATTTAGCAAACTCGTTTAGGCTAATGATAGAGCAAAGTCTGGGTTATGGGAACCTTTTCCTCAAAGTCCGTGTGCCTTTTATGAAGGAAGTTAAAATATGACCTTTCAAGTAAGAAACTTGCAGTAGCCTTTGAGTATTACTATGAAACTTGCTAAGGAAATAACTAACCCAGTTTTTGATACGCCCTCATGGTCTTTTATGAGACCGATAAGCCCAAGTGCGGAAGTTATGCTCTTGAAGCCCACGAAAATCCAGTAATCTGCTGTGCGAGCCTAAGGCGGACAGTAACGCCATTTCCGGAGATAGAGATAACAATGCGTGTTTGTTTTTAAACACAATGTACAGCATGTAAGTTTAAATCTTGCAAACAAGAGCCGTCATCTTTCTGAGCCATGTAGAAATCGATGAAGCTGGTCATAATCGAAATAGTCCCATTGATTGAAAGGCATGTGTTTTGCCATTTGCTCAATATTAGGACTGAATGGTGTACATTTCTATTCTGAATTGACGATAACGTGGACTAATATTTGACCGGATATTGAAATCTGCAGCATCGGAGAATGTTGTGTGCAACTCCAAGAAATCAAGTGGTATAAGAATTTAAAATGTGAGCTATGATGCAAGGTCAAATCACTACAAACTCGAGTACTCAGACACACCTCAGTCAGCAATAGAAACAACTGCTCCATGGACGCATTTGTCCGCGCGTTGGTGATACCTGTAGCAGCAGCTAAAGCTACAGGGTAGAGCCTAGCCACTACGACCCTTCAGGCCCGGTTCCAATTAGAGGCGGAAGCAGGAGGCCCCGAGAGGGAATACTGTGTTTTGTTAATAGAGGTGAAAGAAAATGTTTTCCCGGACGAGAGCATACGTCCGGCGCCGTAAGAACGGTGACCTGCATGTGAGGGAGGCATGCAACACAGCGTCTCGAATGAGTGCATTTATAAGTGGGCCGTGACCGTCGCTTGGTCGGTGTGCGTAGCCCTGATCAGATACGAACCCGACTGCACGTGAATTTGCACGGGAGCGGGCCACTAAATACCCCATCATGGTGTTTCATCTCAACTAGCAAAGCTATAAGTTCCACAACATTGATTTTCGACCGTTGTAAACATCGACGTCCACCGTGTGCCTTACTGAATGGACGCAATATCAGCGTATTGCAAGTGAAGCTTGTTTCCCCCAGATACCTGGGCCCAATGCCGAGACGACTGGCAAATTATGTACAAGGCTAATTACGTTGGCAAAAAAGGTTAGATAGGTAGTTTAGATCGAGTTCTGGAGAGAAACTTGGGGAACTGGTACCGAATAATTGGAGCTTCTTATGACACTGCTTGTATAAATAAAGTCTTCTGTAGGCTTAAATGTAATAGTCTGGGGTACTATAACTGGGGTACTATGTTGGTTCTATCGGCTGATGAAATGGAGAAATGATCACATGGAGATCTGCGTTTTCTATACAGGTCCAATGCATCTCTGCAATTATGTATGGTTGCTGAGCACTGCCAATGGTCCCTAATTAAATTCCTACCCAAGAGTCTTTTCCGGATTTGATGTTCAGAGCTGCATGAGATCCAGCTTATTTCAAACAGGTACTGCCAACAAGAGTTGAATTTTTACTTGCCCTAAAATTTAGCATACCGTGCCTCAGTTTGAGACATTATTTAACGGTCAAACTACCATGAGCCCTTTCGGCTGAAGCCCTGAAAACCTCGTGCTACACACCGCCACTACCTGGTTGAGGTTTAATACTGTTTACGAGGAGAAAAGCAGGGTCAGGCCTCACCAAACTTTGCGTCATCTGCAGTTGAAGTGTTGTTTTGCACTGCAGTAATTGTCTGCTTACCTAAATCCTTTAATATTGTACGTCAAATCGGGTTTCTCAGTTTCCAAAAAAATAATAAAATTAACTTGTTAACAGACAGGTCTCCACAGCTGCTGCTTCCTGGCTGTCAAAACGCACATTCTGCCCTCCCATAAGTTGGTAAATGCAATGGAAAAAAATGAGCGGGAGGAGTAGGTAACTGGATCATCCAGGCTACAGCCAACTTAAACATGACCTTCTGCCTTAGGAGGGTGACTTCAGTGAAATTTCGCAGGTTCAAGACTACCATGCATCTGCAGAGATACCAATGCTGACAGCTAAATAAAGGCGGTTGCATTACTTTTGCGACCATTCCGGCATATTTGCTTTGAGCATTACTGCTTTCTGAAAATAACTATTCCTATAACAGATAAGTTATTTAAATAGACAGTATTAGGCAATTTAAACAAAATAAGACGTTTCAGGATGAGGGAAGTTCGACATAGTTGCTGGACAAGGACGAAACTTCCCAAACCATTTCGCGACCCAATGTTTCGCAACGATGGTAGTAATGCCTTGTATGATCATCTATACAGGACGCAGGAGAAGGAACGGCCCACAGTACATGTGGATTTGTGCTCAATTCCTAGGATTGTAGGTGAGTGTTAGGGTTAATTTAAGGGTTAGATTTAAGTTTGAGGTTAAGGCCATGGATGGAGTTACAGTAATGATTAAGCTAATGGTTAAGGTGTTTATCGTGTAAGCTGAAGGATGTAAGTTAAGTGTAAGGTTAGGATTAAGATTAAGGTGACAGTTAAATTTTATGTCAAGGTTATGAAACTGTGTTCCAATCCTTACCTAAACTTAATGTGAAGCAGATAAATGTGCAAGCTTCACTAAAAACTATTATCAAGCGTCACTCTAATTGTTTAGGCTAACTATTTTTTTGCGGGAATGAAAAGCCCCCTGCCACTTTAAATATGGCCCGTTTTTGTTGCCACTTTTATCTCTGGCAATAGACTCCAGTAAGAATTCGAAAGATCAGACTAATTTAACCATAATTCCGGTGACCGAAAACCTTTTTCTACTTAGCTTATACACACATCTAGACTGCAAAAATTCGCCTCTAATGAAATTGCTTTCGGTACATCTAAAAATTGCACTTTGTCAGTTAGAATATTTTTGGGCGTTTTGCAAATTGTACGCTATTCTATACAACTCAATATTTCTAAACGTGTTATTATCATTTAATAATTCTTGTGTTTTCATTTCCTTTAATATTTTTCTTATTATTTCACAGTTTCATTACATTGTTGTGCCAGTTTTTGAGTTTTTTTGCGATCTTTCTTAAACTGGGGAACCTTTTGTGAGATAATGAACACTGCATCACAACAATTTAAAATTCAAAAAAATCATTATTGTCGAGTTTTCCTACACTTCAAGTATTCGGGTTTCATAAACACATAGCTGTTAGAGGTTGTAATGTTTTCTTTCACAAACGAATGCTCTTCTTCGGAGACAAAGAAAATGTAATCCTTCTCATCGGTTCTTGATGATCGGATGTGCCCTTTATTCATATGCACTCTGGTTCGCACGTCAAATGCTCCTAGTTTACTTCCACCTGGTCGCGAGCTCGCGTTTCTTCTATCAAGGAGCTCCAGAAAGCTAAACTGAATCAGTAGCCCTACGAGTGGAACTGCCCATTGGTGTCACCTTCCAGTAAAAGAAATATGATGTCATGTGCAAATGTTGGTGTGCAATCTGAGCAGAGTGTTAGCAGTACGCTGTCTGCAAAAACATGTTCTGTTTTTTTGAATAATGACACTGCCCCACTTCCTGAGATAAGTCAAAAGTGCATCTCAGATATAAACTTTAAAACTTCTCGTTGTCGAACGTTCTGCCTTTCACGTATGCTGTTTACAGAAATAAACAGCCTTCAGCTGATACAACCTTCTTTCTTGACAAGAAACGCATTCCCTCAGACACAAAAACACTTGAATACTTCTAGGTCGTCTGCATCCTTGGATAGTGCCTCGGTTCACACAACGAATTCTCATCCCTTCGCTTGCGCATGGTGCCGCGCTTGATGTTCTAGCAGTCGGTACATTTTAAAAAATTCAACAATGCTTAACTCATTTAACTGCCCTAATAGTGGAACAATCTGTTCGTAGCACATTCTAGCAAATGAATGCTTATGCTGCCATATGCAAATTTTGGTGCACAATCACCGCAGAGTGTTAGAAACACGCTGTCTGGAGAAAAAATTCTGGTTTTCTTGAGTGAAGGCTCTTCGCCACTTTCGTGCATTGCCTGTATTTGATGTGGATGCCGGTGATCAACAAATTTCGTTTGACAGTAAAACCTCTGTACCATCAGTAAACCTGAAAGTAGTTCTCCATAACGATCACACTTATAAAGGTAATTCCTGCAAACCTAGGTGAAGTTTTTTCTATGGATATATCGCCTGTCTTCTTCGGTCTGTCAGCCATCGCTTATTTAGTCTCTTCCCACGACGACTTGCGCATTCAAATCAAACGATTATTTCGGAATCGGTTTTGCCCGAAACTGATGGGATCCTTTAATTTATTGCATGCCTCATTTTAACTTCCTTGTCGAATGACTTGTGGAATGTGAGGTGGGTAAGTTTTGCTTGGAAATTTCTATTAGATAGGGCACACGAAAGAGTTGTATTGATCCAACTACACTATTTACCCAACAATAAGTTTGTTCCTTCTTATTTAATAAAGATTATGTAGGAGATCTCGCGAAATTTCAAGCGGAAAGCTACAATATTTTATTTTTATAAGAAGGGATTATGCAGGTGAGGTAATAATATCCATTATCGTTCAACATATATCCAGGATAGCACAGTCAAACCAGAATGCTGGTTTTTGAATGAGCTCTCTTACCGTTTAAAAACCATCCAGGTGAAAATAACCCCTAAAATTAGCAATATGTTCCCCACGAATTATCGTTACCCTAATAAGTAAAAATATATTTGATGAAAAAACAGCATACAAATATGCTTTCGTGTACTCGTCTGGTAACTGTGTTTAAGAATTCCAAAATACATATTTAACACCCATCATGTACCAAAAATCTGACATTTTCCTACGTTTGTAAGCCGGTTCATATAGGTATCATAACATTTCACAAATATTAGGGGCCGTATTCACTACGTAAGCAGACTTAACAAATGAGCAGAGATGACAGTTTATAGATAGAAAGTTCATGTCCAAAAGCTATCACATAGTTACAAACATTGTACAATGTAAAGATAGGCTGGTTTAAATATATAATTTGAAGAAGATCTAATTTATCACTAAGTGGGATCGAAAATATTTCCATAAATGTGTGACATTTAAACAGACGTCGAAAATAAATGAAATGTTTAAGTTGACCGAAGGCTCTTTATTTCTGTAAACAGCATACGTTATGACCGGGAAGTTCAAAAATAAGGCTTTTTTAAGTTCGATATCTAAGATACATGCAAACATTCACTTCATTTTATTAAAAAATTTGAAAAGAAAGTCTCACAGGCAGATAAACCTCCTATATAACAGTAGTAACAAATTTCACTGTCACCTATATAGGAACCATTACAAATGTGTTTAACACAGGTGGAAGCCTGGTGTAAATAAATAGATTCCTTTAAGCGTTTTTTCCTGAGTGAAAAAAATATATGTAGTCCGAAGTTCCCTTGCGTGAAATCCACTGACTTAATAAATTAGATTCTGCAAGTTAAATATTACCCTTTGTTTTTACCTGAGTGATTCTGATTATCAAAATACATTTCGGACTATCGGTGAAAACTAATGACTGAGTCATTGTCAGCACGATGAAGTCAACTGCCTTAGCACACAAAAAAATAAAACCAAACAAAACAAATAAAATTCTCACCAGAAAACAAAACAAAAAAACAAAATCAGCACAGTAAGCACGAAACCAAATAAACAAAACTACTGCAGACAGTTTTTCACGGTTGTTCCCGATCATGTGTAAGCCATATGCCTTGTGCAATGAGGTTTATGTAGGATTCAAGTAAGGGTGGGAGCCTCAGTTATGTGGTTAGGGATCCAAAACGATCCCATTCTGTCCACCCGCCAGCGTACTGATTATGGGTAAAAACCATGAAATAGCTCTCTGCGTATTGCCTGTTGCACACTTAGCAACCTACCTGTGCATTATATGTGGCATGTGTCCTATGCTGTCTGTGGTTCGCGGTTCGTTAACACACGTGTTTCTATTTTTTTTTAAGAACCGCCTCAGCAATGAAGCCAGGCAGTGGCGAACACTGGAGTCAATTTAATCTGTCCGTAGACCGTTATCTAAAAGGTGAAGTAGGTTTTGAGGCAGAAAGTGAGCAGCTAGATGAGGTGCGCACATTTGGGCTTATTGATCCACTCATCATATCGGCTCTCAAGCAGGTCACCGACAGGTTCATTTGCAAGCCTCTGAGGAATTGAGGGGAAATTTGAGGTAACATCAAATGATATCATGACTTCGTCTGCACTAAGGTGTAAACCACGAAGTCTTTCCATTAAATGGACGGCTGAACGGACCGTTGTATCAAATTCTGATGTAAGACAGTTCAGACGTCCAAAATGCCATTTGACCCGTTTAAATTTGGGTGTTCCACGCAAATATATGATGTATTGAAGTGCAGCATCATGCCTGTGTACTTTGGGCAGCCCATGGAATCTCGCCATGGCTAAATCGGTAGGTCTTATTGTCAGTCGTTCAGCTTTTGAGATTGCACAGTTAATCGGCGTCGCCCACAAACCTAAGGCGACATAAAAGACGTCTGGTCATGAGCTCAAGGCCCCCCTGTCTCGCGTTGAAACGGCAAACGTCGTCTTTCGGGTTCAGTGCGGTTCATGTGAGGCGGAATATGTCGGAGATACGCGTAAGCGACTCATTTCCTGCATGCGTGAGCACGCAAGAGCCGTTAGAAGGATAGATCAGCTCTCGTTGGTGGCAGAACACTATGTGGCCTCTGGACACGCCTTTTCTTTCCAGGACGCTGAACACCAAGGTCGAGGAATCGACCAAACAGCCATAGAAACGCTCGAAGCCTGGCCCACCGTAACAACTTCCAACAACCGCTGTACGATTCTCCCGGCGGCCTTTCAGGCCTTACGAGTGCGAATCAATCACCAGAATCGCAGGCAAGAAGTCAGACTGGTCGTGGTCACAAGCAAATCCATACCGAGCCAGAACATCGGCCTGAGCGAGCCTATGCCACACACCAGTGGATTCGTTGGGATAACTGCGGAGAACACAAACCAGCACGGCCTCCAGTTGGGCATGAAAACGGACGCAGGCAAACATAGTTTGCGGAGGAACACTGATAATGGACGTCTTCAACCCGATATAAATGGAGACACCGGCAACGACTCAGGAACCACCAATGAGAAGCGCGTGTCCAGATGCAAACGAGGGACGAAAAACATATATGCGTGTCCTGGACAACAAACAAAGGCAATGCAAACGAAAGCAATGCCCCTTGCCATCCCGACACAGTTCCCAGACGAGGCGAGGGAGAAAACTCACTGACCAGCTGGACAGCTATTAACTCCCCACACCCTGCAGTGCATCCTGTACTAATAACTGTAGAGTCAGCATGTTCTGAACCCATAAATACTGTGAGGTACCGTACATAACCCACTATGACGATAGAATCTTTCTTGATCTTGAAACGTCAAAATATTTAACCTATTGTCTACGTGATTGCCTCTTATTTTGCTATATATATATATATATATATATATATATATATATATATATATATATATATCACCCTATGCGGCCATCACACCTTATCCTCGACATGTAAAAGAACCAAACTCATAAAATCCGACGCAGCAACAGGATGTGCACCACTGAAATCAGTGGATTGCGTCTTTTTGACTCAAAGTTGTGCCCGACTGGTTGGTGTGTGGCCATGGAAGATGGGCTGTTTCAATTCTGACAGCTACGCCGCCCAAGCATTATAGCAGTGACAGACGTGGATAATCAACCGGTGTAAAGGAGATGATAGAGGGTGAGATCGGCATTGAATAATCCAGGAAGAGGTGACATCGGCACATTTCTCGCTATAATAAATTTCAAGTGATTAAATCTGTCATGACGCGATAAAATCGTGACTTGGAAGGCTGACAACTGACTGCCTAACTCTGTCCTCGTGCTCAGTATTTGCTGTCTAAGCCACCTGATTGATTCGAGGAATGGGTTTAAGTGGCCTCTGCGACACTCTCATGAGCGTAAGTTCAGAGCGGCTTACTATTTTTTAAAACATGGTGTAATATACACGGAAAAAACTGGTGTGTAGAACGTGTTAACCATCAAATGTGTATGGGCTTTTACATAACTGTGCTCAACCCTAGCTCCAGCGTCGACAGTGGCCTCGTGCCTAAGAGAAAAAAGTGATAGTGACATTTGGCCCAGAGATTCAACCCACGCGACATAACAACACATGCATCCGTATAATGCATTTGACACGCATGAATCTATTACGAAGTGCGTAACTTCATGACTTGGAATGCTCCTATGTGACTGACTAACTCGGTCCTCGAAGCTCCGTACTGGGTGTGTGAGCAGGGTGGATGGCTCGGGCACTGAATGTATGGCTCATTGAATACTTCCTACAATGGGTTTAGGAGGCAAACTGGCTGACAGGTACTGTGTGTCTAGATTGTGACTGGCTCATTGTCCGCGAGTCCATCTCTACGGTTCCTTCATACTTTATGCTACTCTCATGAACGTGAGTCTCTACCTCCATTTTCTGCGAAATCCTGGTGCATTATGCAAGGACCACATTGTTTATTGCACACGTAGGAGGTTTGTTAACATTGTTCAGTCTCCACGCCCGAGCCCAACTCTGATCAACTTAACCTTATCATGCCATTGGTGTCTGGTAGATGATGGATAAAAGAGCGTGGTAGGCGCTGCACAAGTCGGTATTAGATTAACGTAATTAAACTCGTAAATCATCCGCGCTGCGCCCATCCCCTGGAGCAAAGAGTGCATGACGTCACCCACAACGGTTTACCTCTCATTTGCAAACTAACGCTGTGTCTCTTTCTTTAATATCAGACCGATTTTATGAACCTTGAATTACAGCTTAATTGAATAGCTTATGTGAGATGTTGGCTTTCTTAAAAATATGTCTTAATTTTGGCTTTTCTGTGTTTTGCGTGGCCGAAAGGAGAACCTGTATGTGTTGGCTTCTTAGCAATAGCCTTTTGAGTGGCACACTG
Organism: Schistocephalus solidus; assembly: GCA_017591395.1. Classification (NCBI taxonomy): domain Eukaryota; kingdom Metazoa; phylum Platyhelminthes; class Cestoda; order Diphyllobothriidea; family Diphyllobothriidae; genus Schistocephalus; species Schistocephalus solidus. The sequence goes on along the minus strand of WEDG01003529.1, from coordinate 243,966 downwards.
TGCCTCTTCCTATATCAGTGGACAGGTTTCATAAACCTTGAATTACTGGTCATCCAAATAGGCCACACTGGTGACTTTTTGTAAACAATTCGCTCATCGGGAAGTACATGTTATATGTTATATCTGCACAGAAATCGCACATTACATTATATTGACCCAATTATGTCAAAATGTGTGTTCCTTGAGAGTCTAATCCACGACACCCAGGGCTTCCAGTCAGGGGCATCGTAAATCAGGTGTTTAGAGTGTTGACTGTCGTGATTCAGAGTCCCACTGTGGCCACCGTATGTTTCACACATACCAAATAAATTTTTCAAATCTGCCAAAGACGCATGAGCAAGGTGTTTCGAAAATAATAGCTCTAATCACTGAAGTTGAACATTCGCACTCCAAATTAGTAATAACTAGGTAGTTGTAGACGGAAAACAATAATATAGCACGAGATGCTATCGTATGATTCCCGGAAAAAAAAGCACTCTCAAGTGTTCTTATATGTCGTTCATATAGCTAACCGAGATAGATTATATGAGAACGTAAAACAGTTACTGAGCCCAGCCAAGTCCTTGAACTGCTTCAGCCTCTGAAGAAAGGGGCCAGAATATTAACTTCATTCACCCATTCCCTCTCAAGTATTATTGAAAGCATCTTTTCATGCGTAGGCAGGATATTAGTTTTTTCCGAAGCGGAGCCTTTATCAACGTCCAGATATATTGATCCAACCATGCGCTTATCATAAGCCAGTCAACCACATATAACGGGACTTTAAACTGGAGAGGTCCCATATATAGTTAAAAAATAAACGGCTTCTTTTTAGTTGGCTTTTGCTTTTAAATTAATTGAATCAAGCAGTCCACGATCAAACTGACGATCAGCCAAGATATCTCCATTCGTATGTTGTTTTATGCCATATGTCTTCCTAGTGAGGAATTTTTCGTGCGAGCGGGCAAGGGTATTAGGCGTGTGACAGGCGTAGACGCAGTTTTCACTACTAGGCCGTGGGGAACAGAAGTGTGCTGGAGGATGCAGGATAAGTTTATTTGGGAGTTTCAGGAGAAGGGGCTCAGAGTCCCACTGTGGCCACCGTATGTTTCACACATACCAAATACATTTTTCAAATCTGCCAAAGACGCATGAGCAAGGTGTTTCGAAAATAATCACTGAAGTTGAACATTCGCACTCCAAATTAGTAATTACTCGGTAGTTGTAGACGTAAAACAACAATATAGCAAGAGATGCTATCGTATGATTCCCGGAAAACAAAGCACTCTCAAGTATTCTTATATGTAGTTCATATAGCAAACCGAGATAGATTATATGAGAACGTAAAACAGTTACTGAGCCCAGCCAAGTCCTTGAACTGCTTCAGCCTCTGAAGAAAGGGGCCAGAATATTAACTTCATTCACCCATTCCCTCTCAAGTATTATTGAAAGCATCTTTTCATGCGTAGGCAGGATATTAGTTTTTTTCCAAAGCGGAGCCTTTATCAACGTCCAGATATATTGATCCAACCATGCGCTTATCATAAGCCAGTCAACCACATATAACGGGACTTTAAACTGGAGAGGTCCCATATATAGTTAAAAAATAAACGGCTTCTATTTAGTTGGCTTTTGCCTTTAAATTAATTGAATGAAGCAGTCCACGATAAAACTGATGATCAGCCAAGATATCTCCTTTCGTATGTTGTTTTATGCCATATGTCTTCCTAGTGAGGAATTTTTCGTGCGAGCGGGCAAGGGTATTAGGCGTGTGACAGGCGTAGACGCAGTTTTCACTACTAGGCCGTGGGGAACAGAAGTGTGCTGGAGGATGCAGGATAAGTTTATTTGGGAGTTTCAGGAGAAGGGGCTCAGAGTCCCACTGTGGCCACCGTATGTTTCACACATACCAAATACATTTTTCAAATCTGCCAAAGACGCATGAGCAAGGTGTTTCGAAAATAATAGCTCTAATCACTGAAGTTGAACATTCGCACTCCAAATTAGTAATTACTCGGTAGTTGTAGACGGAAAACAATAATATAGCACGAGATGCTATCGTATGATTCCCGGAAAAAAAAGCACTCTCAAGTGTTCTTATATGTCGTTCATATAGCTAACCGAGATAGATTATATGAGAACGTAAAAAAGTTACTGAGCCCAGCCCATCCTTGAACTGCTTCAGCCTCTGAAGAAAGGGGCCAGAATATTAACTTCATTCACCCATTCCCTCTCAAGTATTATTGAAAGCATCTTTTTCATGCGTAGGCAGGATATTAGTTTTTTCCGAAGCGGAGCCTTTATCAACGTCCAGATATATTGATCCAACCATGCGCTTATCATAAGCCAGTCAACCACATATAACTGGACTTTAAACTGGAGAGGTCCCATATATAGTTAAAAAATAAACGGCTTCTTTTTAGTTGGCTTTTGCTTTTAAATTAATTGAATCAAGCAGTCCACGATCAAACTGACGATCAGCCAAGATATCTCCATTCGTATGTTGTTTTATGCCATATGTCTTCCTAGTGAGGGTATTAGGCGTGTGACAGGCGTAGACGCAGTTTCCACCACTAGGCCGTGGGGAACAGAAGTGTGCTGGAGGATGCAGGATAAGTTTATTTGGGAGTTTCAGGAGAAGGGGCAGCGCAATGGAATGGGCCACCCTAAAAGCTTCCCTACTATTGCAGTTGCTAAAAAACGAAGAGTCTATTTTTGAAGTCAAAACACCGCATTTATTCCAAGTTTACTTACTTTCAGATCATAAATCAGGATAAACAGTCAGAAAGGAAGACGAAGGTAAAGGAGTCAACTACGCAGAATAGTTCTACTAATTGTTCCTGCATAGAGTATAAGTTTTCGAAAGTGGCTGTGTCTCGGCAATTCACATTCGTTTGCGACCTTTACTACCTAAAATGGAAATGTCAAAATAAGAGGTTAGCTGATTATTATAATAATATGCTGTTTAATTCAAAAACTTAAAGAATTTTACCGCAACCTACCTTTTGGTTTTTGTCGATATACCACTGGAATGGGATTAAAAGAGAATTATAATAGAAAAAAAAGTTTAATTAAGTTTGATCAAATAATTTAAATAAACAACGGTGGGCGTCTTGGCAAATTTATTTGCTTTAAAAAACCCAGGGTTGAGCTTTGACATTTCAAATTGTGACTTATAGTTTGCTTTATATACAACCGTAGATTCAGTGCGCCATTTGATGCGTAATTCACTCCAGTTTAAAAATTAACTTCCCAATTCTATATGCTTTTCCTTAACTTAATGGACGACATGTAATTTCTGATCTCGCTTCTATTCCATCCGGGAATATAAATTCCTGTCATATACGTAGATACATACATTTCATTGTAAAATCCTTGGCATGTAGCATCTGCAGCTGAAATGCCATGTCTTTTTTATCAGGAAAGTGTCACGCATCAACTGAATGATTAACGCTTTAACAAAATGGTAAAAGTAGTTGTTAACAACTATCATCTTGGAAGTTAGCATAAATATGGGGAAATTGTTGACTTACCCGTTTCATAAATCCAACGTCTTCCTTTTTTATCTATACAGAGTTATGTATTTGGTTGACATTTTTCACTAATTCAGCCAAAATAGCATTAAATATCGTCATGGTCATTAGCTATATATTAATGCGAATTTAAACACATCTGATAAATCAACATTCACTGGTTTGGTTTATGGGTGTAGAACCGTCTAGGCCAAACCAATTAAACCAACTGTTTAACTCGGGCAACTTTCCAATTAGAATTATAATTGTATGGACTATTAAATGTTTCATAAAAGTTGGTTGACCTTTCATCAGAATAGCATAATCGGATTGCTCACCCATAAGTGAGAAGTGAGCGTACTTATTTGAATTCCACCTAGTTCATTCTGAAGCGGTTAAGCACTACTCAACCTTATTAGCCGTATTACTTGTGTGAACATGTCGAGTCGTGGAATATATGCTCACATGAATATGGCGCAAAGTATGAAAGGTTTACAGGACAGTTGCCAATTACTGTTTCCTCTTGTACGCAATGAAATTTTCACAATCGTTAAAGATGAGGTCTGCTATCGGCCGAATAACAGCGTTTGTGCCTTGATTAGGAGGTGGTTAACAGTGATGAAAGGACTTGCGCGCGTCTTTCGCACCCACCCGAGGCCAGTTGTAGGACATAGGGGGACAACTGTTGTCGCACGTGTCTGACCAGCATGCGTTCGTGCCTAGGCCTGTTATCAAACCTCATAGGCTTGGCATTTGTGATTTGCGCATCCCTTATAACGACGACCGTACCCTGCTCTGACAAGTTGATTGGTTCATCGCGTTTGGTGCTCGTAAGGGAAAGCCACAGAAACTGCCACTGCAGTAAATCCTTTCTGGCTGCCAGAGGTTCATTCTGCCAAACGATACCAAAAACCGCCTCCGACTACCGCTTATATGTGGTAGGTAAATCACGTCAAAATCTTTCAATGCTGTTGCTTTATACGATTATCTAAATCATTTTCAGCATTACATTCTGACTAGGATCATGCCATTACTTGGTCACTTAGCAAATACCTGTTGAAGATTTCACCAATAATACCATGAAAATCTTGATGAATGCGTACTACCTACCTGCAGAACTGGTGTGCCTAAGGCGTTGTTATTAAGTAGGTCCGTGGTGGCAGGATTCAAAATGTCATGTATGAGACCCACGCAGAAGCGGTCACCAGTTATGCCGGTCACTGCACCCATTTCCCATATCAGTCAACTGGAGGGCTCGGAAATAGGCTGGTGCCTTTGAATCATAATAGTGAGTGAGCTCGGCGGCTTAGCTCATGTTCCTCAATATAAACAATCTGATACGTTTGAAACTACGACGGTTCTATTAAGGACGTTGTTTGGAATGTTGTCAACTGACGGGATAAATCGGACCGTGCAGTCAGCCAAGTGTGTGTGTGTTTGTGCGGAATGGTTAACTGGCGGACTGAGAGGAATGCTAGAATGGCTCCTTCGTACTGTGGCCTCGGTGGCATTCTAACTCCATGGGATCTGAGGCAGATGTGGTGGCCCGCCTAGGGGTGGCTCCAGCCGCACGATCCACCAGCGCCCTCTCCATCCCCCGGTCCTCTCAACTTCATATGAACATCGGGTCCAGATAAGAGAGGAGAAGAGAGCGTGGCAGATGCAGCGCAAATCCACTTTCCTTTTATTCAGATTCAGGCGCACAGCCTGATGAGTTTCACACGGTGGATCTCGTCAGAAACGACGGCTAAACTGTCGTATAAGGCTTAAAAAGCCCAATAGGTATATCCGCTTGATCAACCAGAAGACCAGAAGATGAAATAACAGGCGTTAGTTGGAATGCGCACATAGTAGGTACAGCACCTCGGGACGAGTTTTAACACACCTAGAATGGAATACGCACATGCGAATGGAATGCGCACATAGTAGGTACAGCAACTCAGAACGAGTTTTAACACACCTAGACGCAGGCTTTCGTCGCGACAGACACCTGCGCAAAACCACAGTATCTGCAATAACCCTATTTTGAGACACACGGTTCGACTTTCAAAACAACACGCTGAAAGCGATATTTTAATATAAACAGTTTTTAAAAAACAGCCGAGTTCTCTCAACACCATATATGCCTGAGATACAGATGACAATCCTAATTGAAATAATGCCGCAGAATAAGCTCTTTTTCAATCAAAATATACCTTTCTTTATAGTGCGATTGTACGCACTGGCACCCTTTTCTTCTAAAATGTCAGAAAAATTGATCATTTATCTTCATTTAGAGGGTAAAATCGAAAACAATAACGGCTAAAAAGTTAAATTTTTGCGAAATGCTAGACATGTGATTGTGTTATTGCGTGTTATTTTCCGTGTGCTTCTATAAGGCAGACGTCTCTTTTGTCATAGTCTCGAAGCTTGAAAAATGGCCCTATACTATTTTTTTTACATAGAAAACCAATTTTTATTTTCAGTTAGTTACAAATAATTTTCACGTGACCCTCATTTAACAAAATAAACTTTGATTTGTCCGCTAGGCAAAACAAAGAAATAAAGGAACGAAAAATACCACACGAACTTCATTTTCAACATATAGGTTTTGGACTGTTAACTAGAGGCTTGCTATTTGAACGGCTAAACGTAATAGACCAAGATCTGTAAAGTACTTTTCTCTTTGGAAAAGCGAAATGAAGAAGAAATTTTTGGTTAGTGGGGACATCAATAATGAACAAAAACTAACCCGTTGCTGCCTTTCGTAGTTTCCCTGATTAAAAAAACAGGAAGGCTCTTAAAAGCATGTGTATTAATGGAAATGAAGGAAGATAAAATTTTGAAACCGAAATGTGTAAAAAGTTAGGACGCCATTCGGCATTAGTTTATGTCACCATCATGACACTAAACAACACAGTTAGCTTTTGCGCGAGATAGTTGTTTACCAAGCTAGATGAACTCGATATCGTTCAGCAACATTTAAAAAGGCCGAGATACCACTTTAAACATGCAAAACAAGGGCTTTTCAAAATTCAACTTACGTGCTTCGGCTCTAAGCCTCCTCAACACTTCTGAAGGCCGAAAAGAAAAGTAAACAGTCACCAAATGGCATCTTTTAGACGGTTTGTCGCTGATAAAAAAATATTTGGCTCTTTCATTTTAGCAGAAATGCCTATTCTCAGCAGCAATAACCAACAGTCAGTCTGGGGTTTTAGTCCATGAAAGCCAGCTTAGACTGAGTATCAACGGACGACGGATGATAACCTAGCCTGATTAATGTAGACACGTGAGGCATCCTGCAAATTCAAATAAGAAATTTACGGATATGTTGATTTTCTCTAGGGCTTTAGCAGTTGTCAGACGGAGAGGACCGCTTTGGCGTGATAATGACTGGAAAGCCAGATATTTTAAAAAGCTTACCAGCAATCCTTTTCAAAAATCAACCGAAAAACAAACTTTGTATGAGGTATTTGTGGCCAGGTAGAATCTTCCTAAGTAACGAACAAGTAATTTACACTGAAATACTGTCTACATAGATAGATTTAGTGTTCCGTGGTGAACTCGTGCAGACGCACTGAGGATTAGCTTATGATGTCATAAGTTACTTTATGCTGTCAATATAACCACACTCCCCATTTTAGTTTGATCTAAAACTGCTTCGATAGACTGATGGTGGATAACACCGATGTCCGTCAATTTCCCGTGGTTTTCGTGCAGTGGGATCCATGTGTACATTTTTGAATGAGGCGCACATGCGATGCATCCATTTCAGTCTCTTTCCCTTCATAAACCGCGTTGTAATGGCAAAACGACACTAAAAATGATAACTAGAAAATGCGGAAGCAACTGTTGGCAGCGATAAACGGGGCATTTACGTCTAGTGCACGTGACCTGTTTCCTGACTTCACATGCAACAAACTTTAATGTGGGATTTTTCAACTTCACTTGTGCGTTACCGACATAAAGAAGAGAGGATGAAGTAGTTATTTTAACCTGCTTCTTGGCATTTAGAGCAAATGACGCTTCTGGCTATTTCTCTAATGGCATGGTTGTGTATTTCGGAGGTAACTCATTCTATCCTTTTTAAATGATTGTGTATGTAAGATAACGTGAAATATCAAGGAAGATAATATGCTATAGAGAGATCACAAGCTCACTTTCGTGCGATGATGACGATCGGCTGCAGAATGATGATACTGAGGACGAAGAGCGAGAGGATGATGAGGAGGAAGAGGAGGAGGTTGACGACGATGACGACGACGAAGAGGAAGAGGAAACATGATGAGGATGAGGACGAGCGTGAAGATACCGGGCGTTCTAATAAAAAGTTCACGCAAACAATGCCACATATGACCATTGAAGAGAAAACTTACATTAAGAAATTACACAAACGGGCAGATGCTCTTAACAAAATGAATATTGCCTTTAACAATTTAGAACATTTTGAAAATGTTGGCTGATAAAAAATGGTGGCGTGGACAATAGACGATACGATAAATGTCTGATAAAGCTGCTTGTTGTAGCAGAATATCAATCAGCTGAAACTTAGGTAGTCATTATATTTTACTAGTCGTTGGTTAGTCAGGTTTCAAGGAGTAAGCCAGAAGTCCAGGATTAATTTTTTTCCTGCGCGACCTTTCGATAATTTTGTCTGATTGAGTTCTATGAGCTTGCAGAGTCGGCAGTTACAGGCTGGTAAGTTGAGCTGTCTGCTAACATTAATTAAAACTTCACTATGGAGTGCAGCTTGTTTAAAAGAGCAGCAAAACGTCTTTTGTTGGCGAGTCAAATCATGATGTGTTCCAACTTTTGAAGTGAATATGATGCCATTTTACGGTACATCATAATGTGGGGAATTTCCCAAGGTTCATTAATATCTGTGACGGGGATTGTGAAACAATCATCCTCTGTAATGAAAACTGAAGATAGAGGGGAGTGAAGTCAAAGCATGATAGTCTTAATACTTGCAATCGGACAGAGTGTAGTACATTCCTTATTTAAGTACGTTTTCGCCCTTTGCCAGCAGGACGTTGAACTGAAACTTTTAGGCTGACATCCACCAGCTACTACGGTACAACCGCGTTATAATCACAATTTACCAACCGGCAATCAGTAGAATACAACTACGCAATAATTAACCGTACTGACAGCACAGGTACTGGCTAAACAAACAAATATTGGAAGGAAAATAAAGATGACCATTTCCGATAAATCAGCAATAATTCCACGTTTCCGAAAAGTTTTTAAACTCCTCCTCAAAAGTTCTGACGGCAACAGATGGGAACGTACTGTGCTAATGAATGTAGTACACGCCGTCCGATTGTAAGTACGGTGAATTACATGCTTCGACTTCCTTCTATTTACTTACCATTACAGAATACAGATATATCATAATTCTCGATAATACCGCAGATAATTTCACAAACCAGGGGGAAAAGCGAGAGGAAGCTGCCGAAATTGCCCCTGAAATGTGGGTTCGATTTGATCTAAGATAAACAAACTAGATAAAAGAAGGCCAACAGCTGATGCCCCGCAGAGAACAGAGGAAGAAGCAGCCAGGAATCACATTATCATCATGATACATCGTACCACCTAAGCCGTCAACGGACGAAAGGCAATTGGTGCGGGCAGCAACAGCACGCTGGTTGGTGAGGGGTAAGCAGAGAGGCATTCTGACCTGGCAACATACATCGAATGAGTCCGCCAGCGTTCGAGCCCTGAGACGCAAAAGCTAGTCAGCTGCACCCAGAATGATCACAATGGGTGCTTTGAGCACGATTAGTATAAGAGGCGAGTGAAAAGATTGAGCATGTGTCAGCAAAGGACAGCCGCTTCTTCATTCTGATTTTTTCATCGACGGGTTGTATCCCAGGTTGTCCGTATGCAATCAGGATAATTTCACGTCCTCTTTTTTTCTTTGATTTCTGTGAAGAGGATTAACACGCAAAACGATGCATTTGTTTACATTTGCAAGCAACATTTGATCAGGTTTCAGAATTAACGAAGAGGTACACAGCCATTGGCTCAAACTCGGCGAAGTTATGTTATTGCGTGGACACCTGATCAGATGGAAGCCATGAATGAAAAATACGAAGAAAACACCCTCTTCCGATTAACTCAATATGAAAACCAATAAAATATACAATGGCAAAGGCCAACTTGATGCTTTGTGGCATGGAATATGGAGCGCAGAGACAATTATCTAGCCGATAGCGTAAAAGCAGTGAGAAGGCCTTCTGAATGTTGCAGTGAATAGCTCGCTGGGGCTGCATTGTGCACCTGCAAACTTAGGAGGTTAGATCTATGAATGAACCACTGACGAGGTTAATGTGCTTGAAAAAACAATTTCCGATTGACGGAGCGGAAATAGGAAATAATAGCACAGAAGAGGGACGAGTAAATGCGGGTAGATTGCTGCAGCCAGTTTCGGCCTTATTCTTTCTTTAGTCAATCAATCGTAAAGCTGAAAACGAGTAATAAACTAATTTTACAAACAAAGTAAACCAACCAAATGAAGATAAATTTGATGAGCGCCGGGAGGCTGATGATGATGATGACGAAGAGGAATGTCGCCTCGAATGCCGTCCTCGCCCCCCTGTAGACAAGCAATGATATTTTTTAAATCATCTTCCAAGACCGGCCTTAAAGGGGGCCAGTATTACACGTTTTGCCGCTTTTTTTGTTAATCGCAGAAGAACCATGCAAACGTATAGTAAGCTACTAAATGTAAATGTTGGAGAAGCTAGCTTCAAATTAAAAATTTTATGCCGCATTATTTACATAGACCTATCTGTGCCGCCCTAGTGGAAAACGCATAGGAGTAAAGTACAGTATTTTTCTCTACAGCAAAGGCAAATATTTGCTGGTACTTGATCTACATTGTCAGAGGAGGGTATTGCAGTTAAAACTGCGTTAAATGTTCTCTGAATGGCATCATTCCCTGTTTTTTTAGTTGTTTTTTTTTAAGATTCATACCTGATCTGAAAGTTACAAGGTCATTGTGGGTCAAAGTTGACATTACTACGTGCTTAAGAAACGCATTTGCCTTGGAAACATTTTGAAGCAGGGAAGGGCTAAATCACTGACACAAGTACCTCATACGTTTGATAATTCGTATTTAGTTGTTGAAATTAGCATCTGACAGAGCAATAGACCAAGGATGCAGCATTCGCACGACTCGATGACTATGCCATCACATATTGTAGAGAATAATCATATCCAACATGAATCACTGGGTTTGGTACTTGGTGGGTTTGAGGTCTGTTAACCAGTGATCTCAACGAATAACGTAATAATTACTCATGATTTTAAATATCACCACCAACACCAATTAAATTAGTGAGCTTTAGCAGGAATTCCGAATGATCTTTGTTCAAAATAACGTAGAGGATTGGGTGGTGGGAAAAATAGAACCTCTTTTGATGGACTGCCGGAAATACTCAATTTTCAATCAAAGCAATAGCGCAGGGGAAACAGAAGAATTACTATTCAGGTGGACCCAGAAACGCGCATCAGCAACGAGGAGGAACGCTGTCATCTCGCGGGCTAGGGCGTCCTCAAGTAGACTAAGATGACCGAGAGGAAAAGGCGACATGAAAGCCTAGCTGACTACACTATGGCTATCTTACCCATAACCACATTTCAGGGCTATCAATGTATGGAAAAGCTAAGTTGTCACGGGAGAGTGTGCGGATGAAAATATTGCAGGGGAGTAAGCCATAGGCAGACCCTAGGGGCTACGGCTTTCAGGCCCGTGCGCAAGATGAGAGCGAATTTTAGACAGAACATGGGAATAGGAAACCCGCATAATAAAAAGGGCCTTGTGCAAAATTCCATGAGGGGAACCTATTTCTCTGTGCCAATCCCAAAACTAAACTATACCTTAACCATTATACCAATTTCCCTTCAATCTAGCGCACGACCAACTGTACCAGAGTGGAGAGAGGGGATTCCACTGTCCCATTTCATTGTTTTCTGATCAAAATGAATGGCGAATAGGCTGGAGCAAGTTGGCAGCCAAACGAGACGCACAGATTGAGTGCCGTCGAGGTAGGCCTCCAAGAGCCTTGAATAAGGCATTTCCATAGGAATTTGAAAGTATTGGCCCGTTTTAACAGCGATTATTGGCCGCAAATTATACTTCTGATGTGACGCGTGAGAGGCGGCGTTTTGCAGTGGGCACTCCAGAGCAGGGTCAGTAAAAGCAGCACTTTCGGTGATACTGGCAATTATACAAAACCGGGGCCGACACCGCGGCCATTAACAACTCGACTATGGATGATCTAAAAATTAACGTGCAAAGTACGGAGACCCAGGAGTAATGTAAAGCTGGTTATAATAAACGGGGTTTTAGCGTAGAAAACACATCCTGCAGGTACTGCCGTCCGCTTCCACCGTAAATATACTCAAAATGGACTCTGTAATAACGGAAATAGAGTATAAAAGGAGCAGTGGCTCAGAGGGTAGCTACCTAAACCCAGCCACCGAAATGAGTTTAAGAGAAGAAATTAAGTTAAACACGTCTACCTTTAGAGCATAAGTAGATAGTTATTAGTATTATTCTCAGTGGTGTCTCGTATTGAGTCGTTAATCAATATTTCTTCTACATTTAAGCACTGACACTGCGGTTGCAAGTTATTTTGTCACAGGAGAGCGTGTGCGTGAAATTATGCAGCTGCTTATGTCATAGGCAGACCCTAGCAGATGTGACGTTCAGGCCAGGGCACCAGCTGGCATCGCATTTTACATTAGACACGGGAATAGGAACAGCTGGTAATGCAGGTGGCCTTGCGCTGACTACCATGAGGGCTACATATTTCCATAATCTAGCTGGAACACAAAATCTCATCTGAAACCTAACACTCCTCTCCCTGAAATCAAACGCAAGCCCACATGTATTACCGGGGGCGTTGGTTCCTGTTTCCGTGTCCCACTTCATTGTTCTCTGTGCAAAATGAATGGCTGATACATTGGAGCAGGTTGACAGAGAGCCCAGACGCACACCCTAGGTGCAATCTGGGCAGGTGCCCAAACCTCTTTACTGAAGGCGTCACCGTTAGCCTTTAAAAGGATTGTCCAGTTTTAATAACTGTAATTGGTCCAGACTAATACTGTCATTGCTGCGCACGTTAAATTAAGTATGTAACCGCAGTGTTGCAACAAACGATCCGGATTAGGGTCAGTAAAGACACCTCTTCCGGTGACACTGGCAATTATATAAAACCGCTCCCGAAATTTTGGCCATGACCAACTCCAATATGGACGATCAGGATACTATCGCGCAATGCGGGGAGACCCACGAGGAATGTGCAGCTGGTGAAATTTGTAAGGTATATTAGCGTGGCAGTCGAATCACACAAGAAATACAGTCCGCTATCTCTGTCTGTTGTGGCTGACTCAGGAGGGAGTTTGTATCAGAAAGCGATAACAACGAAAACTCCTTCCTCTCAACCGCATCCTAGCATACATTTTTGGAAGGCTACAGTTTCTTCCGCCGACTTATGCAAGTAAAAGCTCCTTGTACTTACTTGAACACGAGCGTGAAGAGGTCGATGAAGCTGAGCTGCTGGATGTTGATGACGATGAGGTCGAGGAACTGCTGGAGGACGATGATGCTGAAAAAGATGAGAAATATGAAGCTGAACAACTTTTGCATTTTCCTAAAAAGCCATTGGAAAATTAAGGTCTTGCTACCTTTCGAAAAGCAGTTCACAAAACAATATTATCGACCCTGCGGATTAGTTATTTGTCTGCCAATAAAGTTACTGATGTAGTAAATGCTTTGGACCAACATGGGACTGGATAAGAGCATGCAAACGTTGTTGAAGATGCATGTACATAACAAATGACAGTCATGAAGGATGTGGCGGCAATCCATGGCACAGTCTCATACCGAGCCAACCACTTATGACCGATTCCACCATTGGTCTTCTTGGCTCTATAGCAGCACCTGGCCAGGGTGAGTGCGATAGATGCTACGCAGGTACGCTATCGCTGGAGTTTAATTCATACCCATGTCACAGTCCCTGCACCCACCATGCTGTAGGGCACACGGTTGAAGTCGTAGGAATCGACAGTTTTATTGTCGTCGTCCGCCAAAAAGCTAATCAGCTAACTGAGAATTTTTCCCTGTGCTCAAAGATGGCACCCGCATTTTAAGATATACTGAAGTCGACAGTTCTCCAGCAAAACCTTAAGATTTTGGGAAAGAGTAAGTTTACAGCTTTAAAAGTAAGCCAATGTTATTTGACAATTATCTAAGAAAACTCTTCAACAACCGGGACACCATAAAAATGCCCACTATTATTAAAATTAATCTTTCCTCATAGTCCGCCGAATTGGTTGCATGCCAGCAGTACGCATGCATGCATTAGTAGATTGAAGCGTAAAGAAAGAGGAAAGTCAAGAGAAACAAACTCAGGTTGGGAGTTCTGTCACAGTTTAGTGCACCTTGCAAACGACTAAATTTGCTATGAACTACATAACACATTGCTTTCAGAGTCACAAAATGGGCTTGCGACATGTTTCTTTTTCAAGGACTGCGGACTTAATGCTTAAACCCCCAAATATACGGAAAGATCTCGGAAGCTCAGAAGAAGAGATCCCATTAATTAATAAGTGCACTATGCAGTGCTATCTGTTTTTTGTGGAGAAATAATTATCTCCAGTTCCTTTGATAAACATAGTTATACAAACATTTTAAATCTCTGAGAGTTCACTTACCATGGATGGGACAAACTAAAAAATTTCAAAAAATATTAAGAACTCCATTTACTATTCAAAAACGTGAGGGGTCTAAGTTGTTTGTTGGTTAAAAAAATAATGAAAATTGCATCCAGCCCAAAGGGGAAGCTGACAGGAAACATACCTGATATTGAAAACTTATGATGTTTGTATATGATAAGAAGGCAAACAACTGAGAATCCACAATTCAAAAGAAGAAAAATCAAAAGGAAAATAATAAAAGATCACTAACCACCCATAAATTCAACAAGTCAGTGAAAAACACTTTTTCGCTCACCACGTGAATGGCTTCGTCGTGCTGACCTGCCTAAAATGTTATATGACTGAAACGTATTTATTTGTTCTGCGTAGGATATCACCAAAAGGACAAAAATGTAAATTATTTGAATCATTCATTAGTAACAATTCCTTTAATTTTTATTAGAAAGTAATGAAAATAAGAAAGAAATCATAAGTCATGTTTTAAAGAAGAAACATAAATGGTTGAAGAAGAATATAAACCCATATTCTGGTAGGTTATTACAGCAGGCAAACCCAAGCTATCTTTTCATCTTTGTACCAACAATGCATAACACAACGGTCTTACTACTGGACATAATCTTCGCTCATGAGAAATAGTAGGCTGAACGTATCCCAATGATCGGCTGTTTCTCGGTCATTTCAAAATAGTGAACACCTGAGGTTACCTAGCCGAGCCGATCCATGAGCGACATGTCTCCATCTATAGTCATTCGAAAAGTTTACAGCTTATTAAACATGTCCGATAAAATGGGCCTCTCAGAACATGTTAGTGGATCTGAGTTGTCAAAACCACAGTGCATCTTCATATACTAACGTATTTTTCGAAGAAAAACATAATGCATGGTTCACATCTGGTACTCGTTTACCGGCACGTATTGATCAATGACTTCCACCTTTTAGTTGTGTGTGCAGCCCAACACATGTGAGTGGGTGCGGTTCAGAACCTCATGTCAATAAATCATGTTTCAATAATTTACGGCTCCAGGCTAAAACTATTTTTAAATAATCTACGCTTACAGCAACCGAATTAACAGAATGTACGTCTCCATGATGAAGACCTGGAAAAAAAACCCGCTTTTTGAAACAAACCTATGACTAAGCTTCGTAAATACATTTGCTGCGTTTTCAACAGAAATGCTGACCACTAAATAATTTAAGATTTATCATCAAAAGCTTACCACGCGTGGAGTTTTTGTTCATTTTTACTTCCATCAGTGCATCTACAGTCAAAAATACACTGTTAAGAAAAGCGGCTTCTATGTCCTGGTATTATGAACCACATGTTTAATAGTCGGCAAAACCGAACTGAAAACTGATGGGAAAAGAAGATTATTTTTCGTTTCTAAGGAGCATTAAACAGAATAAGAAGAAGGCTTCGTATTATTGGTACAAATTAATACGGACAAACGGCGCAATATGAAGCATATTATTCAGCACGCATTTATTTTATTTTCAAACTTACGGTGTGACAGAGATTTCTTGTTATTCATGCTTGCTAAGTACATAAAAGGACATAAGTTGTTTATTTAATTATAAAAATGATTGTTCTTATGTTTTTCTCAAGTCATAACTCACCTTCTTCGATTTTGATGTCACCTCTATAGTCTAAAACATTTTATACAGGAATGGTTCAGACCTGCTTAAACTGACGTACGTGTGGACATAAAAGTTTAGGAAAAACGTAAGACTTAGCAATCATGTTTCCAAATGTACTCTCATTTTCTGATGACACCGGATTCTCTATGAAACTTTTTACGACAGTCACATTTGAGAAAAATGCTCGAGTTATACTTGTTGTCAGGATGCTACTCATCTTATTAGGGCCATAACCCCAATAAACGAGCCCTGTGGCTGACGAGATTATCCTCTTCCTGTTAGCAATTCGGTGAAGTAGACTACATAGGCTTGAATCGGTGTGGCAACAAACAGATTCAAGCACGCGTTCTTAAAGAAATGCCGACGAGGATGGAACTGCGTGATTCGGTTGGACAAGCTAGTAGTTGAGGGGGGTTAATGTGGACGTTGGATCGAATGGTGTTGAGCGTTTAATGCGGGGCGAACGCACCAGCCTTTCCCAAATCGATATTTTTTTGGTTTCTGATTGGCCAATACTGACATCAGTTGGTGTGCGCGAGTACACACACCATTAGCACCCACATGCAAGAGGCCAACGAACGATTCCGCAATACGCGAAAAAGTTGTCTAGTAAGCAAAATAAGATGATACTATCCAACAGAATTCCCCACCAGTTGACTGGGAAAACAAGCATTTAAATTCTACAATCACATGGGTTATACTACAGGCCGTCGGAGGAAAGAGCATTACTCGCAGCAAGGTACCGATAACCAAACACCAGAAAGGATAATGGAAATCGAAAATTTTGGGCAGAGCCCCTTGCAAATGGTTCCCACCGTAACTCCAGGAAATAAGACCGATTCCCAATCGGTTTTGTTCTTCTCAATCCAATACGTTGTCGACAAGAAGTGAATTGTTGTCCAGGTATCTGCCTATTATATATATATATATATATTACATGGGCAACGGCTTATTCGTTTGTTACTGGTAGTTTGCGTGTTCCATAGCATGAAAAATTTACAAAGTTTTTAATTTTCATGTTCAAGGGACATTAACCGTGTGTCATGACATTTCTGGAGTAAGCGAAACTTCACTGATATAGTAAATCCCTGAAGACATCAGTTGATAAAGGATTTCCCTCCATGTTTTTGGACATGTAGTACAACATTGAAGGAATCGTTAAGCCACCATTAAAGCGTTCTTTACAGAAAGATTCTTCAGACCTTTGGAAGTATTATAAAGCAAATGAATTGCAGTAAAATTTAAAAATTAAACCTTTGCTTACGTATATAGAGGCATCAACTTACGTCGCGTTTTGTGCTGCTTTCTTTTAATGATTTCGTCTAGACATTGTAATAAACGTTGATATGAGGAATATTGATACTACTCTAAGTTTCGATATGTAAATGGTCAAGTACATGACAGTTGTGTGCATCATACTTTATTGATTCAAGTAACGAAATCCGAATTCGGCATTACGTTGGAGCTCAGCGGGTACAACTCATTCAGGCACTTGTTCGGCGATTAACAATAAATAAGTCAGAAGTTTCGTCCACCAGTAAAAATTAATTTCTATCTTATTTTCCGTTGTCAACCCTTGATACCGTTATTCAAGGCGTCACATCCAAAACCTATCCCCGAGAACTTTCCATCGACTACCTGCTTCTACAAGGCAGTTTAATAGTTGGTAAAACTCATAAGAAAAGTGATAACTCGTCAATCTTAGTCGCCGTCTAATGCAACATAAGTACACGCTGGCAACAACTGAAACCAAAGCAGTTGTCTACAACATGATTTGAAGTGGTCTGAAGTACCAATACGTAAGAGAAATTGGACGGAAATGTTAACCTATGAGTTAAGATCCAAATGTTCAACTTGCATGCATGCTGAACAAACTGACCATCATATAGATGTTCAGGGAGCTTTGAACTTACGCCAAATCAACCTTTGGCAGAATAACTAACCTTTGAGACTAAGTATTTAGATGCTAACTCCATCAACTGGCATCTGCACTTTCCCACAGCTTATCAAGTCCTGCGTCAGTACGTACACAAAGTCGAGCAAGAGATGACATCACAAAAAGAAAGAAGGCCACGCAGACACAATCCTACCGCAAACTCACTCGAAGGGGCAAAACGAGTCGTCAGAACGCACATCTGCGGCAGAGGCTAAATCACTCACCCCACGTCGAGGTGGTAAGGTACAAGGCAAGCAGCTGAACTGTCCGCCAAATAGCCTTCCAAGTTGCCAACACATCCCCAAGTAAATATCGACTCAGCTAAAGACCAAATAGTACGGCATAGAAGGCTTATTTCATTTCATTTCGCTTAGTGGCATTTAAGTCTCTGACGAAGCCAATCCATAGGGAAAATGGCATCGACTTGAGTGATGTTCAAACCACTGGCCATACGTTTTCGAATATCCAGAGTCAGCGCCGGGCAATGGGGATTTAAGATCAGAATCAAACATGGCTACCAAAGGTAGAGACTCAGAAATATCTAGTGGTGTGGATCATATGCTCACTGAAGCCATCGTCGCATTGCTCAAAAGTATCCACATCGGCAATTTCAAGCTTGCATCTAATCGAGCACGCCTTCGAAAAGTTCAATGAAGTGTGCGTTCGTAAGGTCATTGCGATGTTCCTGCGACCAAAATAAGGATTTGCTATTCAAACCCTATGATCATGGACTGTCAAAGACCGCAGCACCCTTAAATAGTTTCAACGACGTGCAACCAAGCTTGTTTGTGGCCAAGACAGCTATGTGATGAAGTATTGCAAGCGTTTCGCATGCTGCGTGGTCAAGATTGTTGCCTCACATCCAGTGACTTTTTTGAGCTGACAACTTCCACTAGTTTGAAAGGACTTCCTCTCAAACTAAGTGTGACTGGGGCAACACTGGACAAAAGAAATTATTTATTCTCCAACAACGCGATTCCAGGATGGAATACTCTGCCTGCGGACATCACCATACCCATCCATTGACATTTTGAACAGGCAATTTGACCAATAGAGCCACACCTACCACCAAGGTATCAGAAACGAACTTATTTTATCTGTTTCATCCTCAATCCTTAAAGTAAATGTTATAAAACATACCACTCACAACTTTTAAGTAATATTATTTTATGAGTTTCGCCACTTGCACTGTGGTGACGTGAGTTAAACAGCTGGTCCATGTTCAATATCTATCGGCGTTTTTTCTTTGAGAGATAGTTGTAACCAACAGCAAATTCAAAGTCTTCCACCTTTATTTCCCTTAAAAAATCTAATCTGAATTGAACTGCAAATGGTGAGCACACACGAGCGCTACGAAACATCGGCATTTCATAAAATCTCTTCCGCTACAACCGTCTTATCGCCTTTTTCCTTATATTTATGAGCAATTATGCCACTTGAGGTTCATAATCTTTGTTATGCATTTGGGTACCCAGTTATTTATCCACGTATTTTGACCATTTCATCTGAAGTGAATAAATATTTTGCCTATACTTCAGATACGCTGATGCCCTTATCATCTGACACAATACTCACGAGGTCAGACGACATGCTGCGAGACTATTAATGCAGTGGTGACAACTGTGCTCAATGGTTTACTAATTTAGGGTTCCAATTTCGGGTTTACAGCCCGATTCTAGAGCAGCACTGACTGCTGATGACAGATGAACCAGAAGTGGCAATCCACTTTTTCCTGTCTTTGTCAAAAAAACATTTCAATTGATGAGTCTTAGTCCCCAGGTGACCGTGTGCCGGGATTGGACTCTCCGGTGTTTCAAGGTGTTCGGTATCACTGGCTTAATGTGGAAAAAAACCTGAAATGGCCATTCAATTTTGATTAAGCTTTGTCGGTACAATATTCAATATACTATTTCGTGTTTAATGGACTCACGAAACACTACCCACGTGAGAATTTTAGAAACAATACTGACTCACAATTCGATGTTTCCTCCTTTGGTGGACAGAAGTAATCATCTAAAAATGAAAAACAAGTTAAAAATTGGAGTCCGAAAACTGCAAAAATAAAAGATCAACGAGCCTGGGGTTGTATTTAGCAATTATTTGAGAAGAGTTAAGAATTACCGCGGCTGAGGCAAAGTAACTTCGCTTCAATAGTATAAAGACCGTTTTTTGCAACACCGTACATAGCGTTTTCCGAGGATGAAAAGCCAACATAGCACGTTCATTGATGCTTACAATGAAAAATACATATCATTCGAATCCTGATTAACGTTCATACCCTACACTCAACGAAAATGCACTGAGGAGCTTGAACTTTATGGTAACGACGAAGAACAGCAGAAAATTTTCATAACACGTCTCTTGGATTAGATTCAGTGGCTGTTTTAGCGCATGGTCAAACTGATTTGCAATGCACTTCTTGTCGCAAACAGTTAAGAAGAAGATGTCTGACACGGAAAGTTATCCCTTCGTTTGAGCAAGTCGTTTGTTAATACCAAAGCAAAAAAACCAGGTCGTGAAAGGGGTGTCTTAGAGGAAGGCGATGCAGGCATAGGATAAATCCTTTTCGCTCGACATCTTTGAATTTTCTCATGTCATTATCTTCAAATACACAGTGACTATAGACAGTAAAACGCACAGAGGAGTGCCGCGTGCATTTCATGCAGTTTTTACGTCACCACACAAAATGAGGTTGCCACTACAAACTGAAACTTTATGCGGTAAAGGAGTGAAAGAAGATGCAGTCAATTAAAATATCAAAGCTCAAGGGAAGCTATGACTTGCGCCGTGCCCGTCATTTTCTAGCCAAATGAAATCAGCAGAGAAAAATGTTTATTTAGGAACTCCCTGAATCAAGTGCAACCACCTCCAATAAACGAGCTTTGGGAAGACCTAACGCCACTCAATGGTCTATTGTATACTCTCGGAGGCAATCGAATCTAGCAACGCTTTCCACCTAGGCAAATGTGCAGACAAATCATTAGAATCCACACTTTCTCGACCTGTTAAGGTTGTGCTGGTCAGTAGCGAGCAATCCAGGCTAATTTTCTCCAGTCGCTTTGCGATAAAAGGCTCCAATCATGACGTTTTTCAACGGGACATCTCACCAGCAAGGAGACTAAATGTCATCTACTAGTTCTAGAGCGGAAAAAGAGGATCAGCGAAGGGGACATCGATTTGGTCATTTACAACAGCCAAGTAAGGCAGCGTCCATCATCCTTCCATTGGATAGGTCTGGTACGGCTGAGAGTGCCACCGATGTTTAAACTGAAGGTCATAGTCTTATCGTTATCATATCTTTCTTAAACCTGAAATAAAAATTACACGTACAGCAATACGCAGAGAACCTTATTACAGTTCGGTGAGCTGAAGATCTACCTCTGTGATCTATCTCCAGACGTTATCAATTAAACAGAAAACTGGTTACCCAAACACCTGAATGACTGTAAGTTAACCATGCCTAGTTACTACCTATTTAGAAAAGACAGGGAAGATCGTCAGGGAGGAGGCAGACTCATGTATGTAAAACATTGACTAAGACTATCCGACATAACAGATAAACTGACGTGTGCTACCGAGGCAATTTAGCTGCCTTTTAAAGTACCGGTTTCAACATGCTTTAATGTCCGGGTACTCTATTGACCGTTGAGAGCGGACCCCATGGCTGATGCTCATTTGCTGAAGGAGCTTGAAAATATTTTTGTACGCCGGCAGATATCCTGATCATTGGTGACTTAAACGCGCCTCACATTGACTGGAGCAAGGCCTACGCACATAGCTCGAAAAAGCCTTCAGTAGTCGCTTTCTTAACATAACGCTCAAAATATTTCGGACTCGGTACATCACGTTTCCACCCAGAGTGCACGAGGGCCAACAGGCCGGTTACCTTAAACTTGTCTTCACGAAATCACAGGATAGCAATGATGCGGATCATGTCTACCCCTCGAGGTAAAGGTTAACATGCCGTTCTGTTATGGGAGAAATCCCTGTTTTCAATACCCGAGATACCCACGGCAGTCAGTAAAAACATTTGGCGCAGTGAATGCTGAAATCACATGCATTGCTTAGAAATCCGTATTGTCTGGAAATATTACCGAGGACTGGAAACATTTACGAGGAATACTGCACAAGCTCATCGTAAACCACTGTCCACTTTTACTAGAGATGGCTTCCACAGGCCAAACGCAGGTAAACAAAAGCGGAGGGTGTGGAAAAAATCACTTACAGAGACGAGTCCCAATTCCATAAGTGCATACAAATTTCCATGAAACTGCGTCAAATGACTTATTCACAGAAAAAGACGGAAAGTTGAAATTTATATGCTTAACTGTGCCATGGAGGACCATACAATTTTCTACGCTTACATTAGACACAGCACACGAAGCAAAGATCCAATTACCCCGCTGAGTTCTACTGAGTGCATAAGCCACACTGAAGATGGAGGAAACGCAGATTAGCTTTCATAATTTTCCAGGTTGTTTTCAAAAAGAAAACTTGATTTGACCCTCGCAACTCACTTCTTAGAGGCAACAATTATTTAGACCATTCAGTTCACCAAAACGATTATTCTCACGTAGCTACTTGTCCTTAAGAAATCCAAATCGTAATATCCCGATGAGGTGCCAACGAGGATGTTACATGAACTCACCGAAGAGTTGGAAAAACCATTCTCTATGCTTTTCTATGCATTCTTGGAGGCTTGATGTCTACCAGATAATTCGAAATCTACGTAATTATCACCGCTGGATAAGGGTGGAAGTCTGGTCTTCGCAAAAAACTACGGTAAGTCAAAATTACCTACATTTTCTGGTGAAATAAGAAAAAATAATTAAGCGATAATTAGTGCAGTTTCTTAAAGCAAAACTATCAGCTTTCCGATATACTGCATGCTTTCTCGAGAAGCAGGTCCTGTGTGAATAAACGCGCTTTACTGATTACAACTAGGGCAGTTGATAGAGGGAATACGAAAATGCTGTTTATATCAACACAAGACAGCCTCCGATAGCGTGCCTGAATATCACCTGTAAAAAAGGGTGAAGGGTATGCTTCCTATGTTGATTTAAATCTTCCTAGTCGGCTGCTCTTAAGCTGTCCATGTCAGTGACCGGCAGTCGGCGATAGTTGCGGTTGAGAGTGGCGTACATGATGGCTGTATTTTTGACCCTTCAATATTCATTTTATAAGTCAATGACTGCAGCAATTAACTGGATTTGAATGTAACCATGTTTACCCTATGATACTAAAGTTGAGAATATCATCCGACCTGTAGTTGACGAAGGATGTTTGCAGACTAACGTAAACCGACCGAAACAATGGTCGAATGACTGACATGTGCCGATAACAGTGAGCCAGTGTAATTCTACACTATGTTGATGCACTAGAACGTTGAACAGCATCGTAAACCGCATGAATAACATACAATTGCAAAAGGGAAGCGCCTAGAAGGAGGTGGGTATGCGGATACCAACTTGGCTCAAACCGTCATCCCACTGCTCAGTCGTATAACTCTTCAAACGGGCCTTCCCTTCCTTCGATGAAGACGGCATTGCTAATGCCTTCCGAACGTTTTGTGCAGCCGCAACAGGAGTTTGCTATCCAATCAAGGAGAATATGAACCCCTAAGGATCACTGCCTCCTCAAAAAGGCAGTGCTACCAAACCCTTAACTGAACAGGGCTCACTGCCCTATGAGACCTGATTAGCTAATCTTCATCTTTTTCCTTTAAGTTACAAGCAGCTACCGGGCGACCTCGTACGAAGTTCCCGCATTCTATGCGGTCAGGACTTCTGTCTTATACCCAGATACTTCTTTGAGTTAGCAAACCACAACTAACCTACGAGCTCTTCCAATAAAAAAAACTGCCCTGCCGTCATCTTGATGTTTCCTGTTACCAAAGTATTACTATAATAATACTACTTGCACTTTCTAAGTAACCTTGCGTATATCATTTATTCATGTGCACCCAAATGACTCATCATAACGCTTGCGGACCAGAGATCATATTACTTTCCCTGTAGCATACTTGCACTTAAATTAAATACGGTGGTAAATTCAGGAGTGCAAGCATATGTCTCCAAATACTGCCAACGCACTAGCTAATTCATATATCTATACAGATCTTCATACTTCCTTTGTAGATTTTTGATGTTTTCTTTACCAAATTTTTACATTACCTGCATGTAACAATTAAGGGATTCAAAGGTGCTCTCCTAAATTTCCCACGAAAAAGTGAACTGAAGTGAATTTACCAAACTGTTATGGTTAGAAAAGATTGCTCCATGGGCATACCGGCAGGTGTCCGTGGGAACCCACTGAGGCATGGTTAAGTTCAGCAAACGTTGCATTAGAAAGTTCCACTATGGGTTCAAGTTGTGGTGGACATTCCTGCATGTCAAGACTGGCAAGGAAACTGTCAGCCACCTTTCCATTACTCAGGGGTGGGGTGGCACACAGAACAGGCACAACAAACATGAGCGAACTAGTGAGGCCGAAATGAAAAAAAAGAGTAGTTTATCGAACATGTTCGGGGCAAACGAATGTGTCAGAACACCTTAAAGATAATTCCACACGCAAATGACAAAAAAAACCGTTGACTGCTGCGTCGTTGTGCTTTTCGTGCGTCCTTCGACGCACAGTCTAGTTTTTTGTCAAGACCGACTCTGCCAGTCTCTTGCTCAAGATGCTGCAACGACTTCCCCTCTCCCACTCGGGACACCGTCTTCATGGTGTCAGTCGTGTGCCCTCGTCCGGCTGCTATATTCTGATAAATGGTTCTTCAAATTGTTCTCTACAGGATACTGCATCCTATCAACTGGCGTCCGAGCCCTTCTCATTTTATTCGAGATCGGGCCTGAAGATCGTAGTGGCTAGTGTCACCTTATGGCTTGGCTGTGGTGACCATCTATCACATAACGTCTCAGGCGTGAAGATGCGGAAATTCCCACGAAAAATAAAAACGTAGCAGCCTGAATTGAGGTTATGCTGTTCGTCGTTCGTTCACAAGTACCATGATTCCCTATTAATGCACTGATAAGACGTCATCTGTGAGGATTAATTAGCCATAGAGGAAGCGGGTAGCTGAATTATTGTAAATGGTATTTCCGACACACCCAATTGAAGGGTACGTAAACGGAGCATGAAAAGACTGGTAATAAATAAAAGTTCAATTAAGCTTTGGATGCGACAGACCAAACTGTCACCCCATACAATTCAAACAGCAAGGTGAAGGCAGAAGCTCCTGAATTTATTAGATGTGTTCCAGCGCAGCTACTAAATTAGACGCGAACTAGTCATCTACCGTCATTTGCTGTAATTTTCGAGCATTGATTTGCCTTAGAATTGGATTCTCAGAAAAAGAAAGTTCTTGTGCCAGCAACTAAATCTAGGTTTAGGTATGTGCCTAGGAGAGCAATAAGTATTTACAAATTTAACGAAAACGATGGCAATGAATGGCGAGAAACACAGAGTTAACCTTGTATCAGCACGTCATTACGTGATTCAACGCTGGGTGTTGAGAGGGGTGCAGCAAAATTGATGCAACCACATTGAATATGAAGTGAAATCTGTCGTTTACACATATTCGTGTGGCCTACCAAAAAACCTCTCTAAACGATATAGACACGATGAATTAAGACATGAAAACGTTTTCCCTCATAAATGAGAAACGCGCAAACAGCCCAGAGGGCTGATTAGCTAGTTTTTCGTTAAATGCTCATTGATAATAGTTTACAAATTTCACATTTTCGGTGGTTTTGCTATATCAATATTGCTGTACGTCTTGATTAATCTTTATCCATTGAAAAATTCAGAAGACATTTTGACGAGCAAAAGTTAGCTTTCAATAAATTCGCGTCAGGCCCTTACATTTATAACACTGTGTAACTAAGTCAAATATGCGGGTTAGTAGAACAAATATTACGGTTGTCAGGGTGGGGGAGATAGGAGGAAAGAAACAAAAGTGCGGTCCGTTTTCTGATCATCATCAAAGGAATGGCAGACGCATGGAGCAGGTAATTAGATGCGGATGGCTGAATTGGTGGCCCTATGGTCACGGTAATTGCGGCACCTGTATAAAGTTCTTTTGAGCGCACAGTTGCAGTTTGCGTAGGCTGATTGCAGCCGCTTCTGCCATAGCCAACAGACGCTGTCCAAAGAATTTTTAATAGGTTGAAGGGACATTTCAAATTACCCGAAAGTCCTCTTTGGCATCTATCCGATGCTCTATGTGCGAGAATAAAGCTGTTTCTGTTCTTTATCTGCCCCTTTCCTCACCATTTTGAAAGCTGTTCTCGTACTCTTTTGGACAAACGCCGGCTCGCGCGACCATCATATTGTGTCCCATAGGAACAGGTGAAAAAATAAACGCACATTGAGGTGGTCTGTGCTGGCAGTTTGTCCTTGCTCCTTCCGTATAGGACGGGAGTTGTACAGAACACTACATGGGCATCGGCTGCTGGAAAGGTGCTTGACACAGCTTGGCTTAGGTGTCTTCGTAAGAGTTCATTTGCTGCGTCTCGTTGAAATGGGTCCCAGAAAAATCATTGCTTCTTACTTGCCGTTAGCATTGGCAGCTTTGGTGGTCTTTCGATCATATTCTTAGTAGTAAATCGATCTGAATATCCACTCTGTCGAAAAGTGTTTTCTACAACCTTAAACCCTTCGGCAATGCTATTGGCCGAGCAGATCCTTTGCACCCTTTGTGTCAGATAGCGCACTAAATTACGCTTAAAGTTCAGCGGTACAAAACTCCCAAAGTGGGTGCATTGCAGGAACATGTCTTCTTATGATAGACAATTCGTCGACTACTCCCATCAGGCCTTCTGCTCAGAAGCACGGACAGGAATGGGAGTGATCCGGATAAAAAATGTAAAGGCCTGACGAGAATGTATCGAAAGCTTATTTCTTCTTCTTGCCAAATTGTCTTTTCAATTGTATTTAAAATATAAAACGTAATATTATTGAAATACGTTTCCACAAGCAATACCAATCTGAAAAGTTTTTTTCGTTTGATGTGCATGAAATGCATTAAACCCCTGCCCATGCTCAAACGTTATTCCCTTGCATCAAATAACGTACATTTGCTGAAATCCTCCGTTTCTAAAATTGAAATGTGGAAACTTAAAGTTAATAAAACTAACTATGTTGGTTAATAATGCAAGTAATGTCAAGAAATATTATCCAGATGTCAAAAAAATGATGCCACATAAAACATGCCGTCTTCTGTGGTATACTAACCAATGGGGGCTGATTTCTTTCCTAAAATATCAAAAAGACACAATTGTGAGCCTAAATGAATAATAAGAACAAACATATCGCCTTTTCAATTAAAAGGGAAAAATATATATATATTTATTCACTGAACGCATGAAATAACATCAAAATATTTAATCTTGAGTAAATACCGTTTGCATCTGATTACGTTTACGATATCTTGTTCATTGGTAGTTTTGGCTATTAATGTTCATTCGAGTATGTTTTAACAACAATAATCGATCCCACAGTATATGCCATCACAGCTGGCATAATGAACAGCATTCATTTTAAAAATATAGGGACAATCATTGCTCAAATTAGTAAACTCCGTTCGATAAAATAAACTCAACGTGTTTAACCTCCTTTTGGGATACTTATGTATAAAAAAACTCCCTCTTAGTCATGTCTTTGTTATCTTGAAAAACACTGTTCTATTCATTCCTGAGATGCAGCTGCATTCAGATTGATAAGTAGGCGTATTTAGTTATTTATCAAGTTTCCAACGATTCCCGAATTCATATTCTATTGTGGCAATAACTTCTGTCAACTTTTTCAAAACAGAAGATGAGTTATTCAATTTTACAGTACATGGTCTGTAACAGGACCAAACATAAGCTCAGCCCACTGGATCTTTGCAACCTGGAGGCATAAAACGACAAAGAAAACACATGTGCCAGGTAAAAACAGCATATTCCTCAGAAGACTCTGTGTACTTTTAAAATCCACTGCTTGGAGTAATGACAAGATAACCAAGCGAATAATTCAGAAGCAACAAGTAACTACTCTCTGAAAATCGTGCTTATTAATGATGAAACTACCCCTCTTTGTCAGTAAACCATGTAACTGAATCCCCTTTGTGTAAGCCATTGTAAATTGCAGTAAATAACATTTAACGGGCGTATAAAGGTAGCTCGCTATCATTACATTGTCAATGGAGGACTATGATTTCCAAAGTGGGGAAATCTTTGTGGCCGTATAAACTACTGAGGCAAATTCCGAGTACATTTCTTACACTCGGCGTCCCTTTAAGGTATGCTATAAAAGTATCACGTTCATAAATTGACTGATTGGATAAAGCTGGCAATTGTTTGCTTATCCCAGCAAATTACATTACTTGAAAGCGTGGATGAAAGTTGATATAATAACTGCGAGTTAACCTGTTGACTCGGAGGCAATGTAGAGAGAAATCATACCACGATATGCTTCGAGAGATAAAAAATGGCGAGCCTGCATCAGTGAAGGCAATTTGTGCTTCTGTGGGTGGATAGTGGATATATTTTCGCATAGAGATCAAAAGGTGAGAAGCCAAATTTAAGAGGTCTGGAGTAAAATTTGATCTGCAAGAATCGCTGACTAGAATAGAAATCGGACTAGTTTGACAAGCTAGTCGACAGATAACAGCATATCCATATTAAGGCAACGATACAATTTCTTTACTTTCGAGTGCACTTGAGTCAACCACTGAAGACTGAATCACAGTGCATACCCACTTAAATCTTTTAATGCTTTGCATGGTGCGTTCAATGAAGGAAAATCTGGCGTCAGTGAATCAAATTTGTAGAGACCATCAGTGCTTAATCTATATTGGCTGCGAAGTAGATCAAAAAGCAGTTTAACAAATTTGAAAGTTCTAGAAGTGCAGTTTTCTATCGAAGAAGTTTGCTAATCATGGTCTATCAAATATCTGACAGAGTTGGTTTAACTATTAATTGCCGAGGATTTAAATTCTTAGATATCGCGCTGATAGGCAGCTGGCTTACGGAGATCCATAGTTTCTATGTGGTAACTGCTTTGCATTTTGATGGCTGCTTGGTAGCTTTGAGAGTGATGACGAGGGTTGATCTGCCTGAATTGTCAGTCATTGCCTCGACGAAAGGTCATTGTGGCACCCATTCTGCATGATGTCTCACAAGTGTCTCCCAAATATGTGAGCTCACTGTCTGGCTTCGTCTAAGTTATCATGTGACTTTCAGTATAAGTAACATTTCCTGGTTTCGCTGAGATAAAAACAATATGGCGCAGTGAACATGAGAATTTTGGAGCACCTGTTAATGAAACTGACACTCGAAAATGTCATTCTACTATGGTTTGTTCTGCACTCGAGAGGTCTTTACCTAAGATATTCACTCTGTTACTTTTCCATCTGTGGTGAACTGCTCCAGTTTGCGCCGTGAGTATGAAAATCAGATCAAGCCTCTGCAGTGTCAGTTGACGCCCGTACTGAACAGTCATCAATTTAGTATAGTTCCCACGAAATAGCCCTGGTTTGCACCCCCACATCAGGTATGCAATCGAGCATCTAGGTGTCTGCAAATGGCAGTGCTTACCGAGGGTGAATTAAATAGCAACGCACTCTTGCCTGCGGTCTCTAGCTATTGCATATTCCAAGGGGTCATAAAGGAAAAGAGGGATTTTTAGACTCTGGAATTCGAATACTCATCGTTTTATCCGATGATTCATTATAAAACAGCGTTTTCTTGATATGTGTTCATTCTTAAGAGCTTGCAAAATTACAACCGCACAGGTTCTATGTCAGTTGATGTGTATCTCAATTAGTTGTGTTGACATTTGGTAAAGGTTGTCCTTTTCAGACAGCGGGTAGTCGCTATTGAAATGCAATGCTTACCTGGAGCATGAGTCATGGACACCAAACTAGCTAACAGTGGATAAAGTGCTCTCAGAAAATTCTTAACTGGTTGTCAACTAGCATCATTTTGCTCCAATTTGGCAAAGCAGAATTTTGGCATCTATTGAGCATTGTCAGTCTCGCACTACTCTGCTTCATTCAGGCTGGTACATTAGTCTAAAAACGCTTCAACACAAGATGACAAGAGTCCTGTCAAGATTCGCTGCGAGTCAGCGGTTTCACAGTCCGTCTTCAATTTTCTCCTCAACTGCAAGGAATTCTTATGCAATTTGTGCGCACTTTGAAATGAATGGCTTATTATATATCTACCACCTTGGAAAGGCAGTTTATGTTATGTGATATTAACGCTTTGGAGTGTGAAGCGACCCCAAACTCTGCTAGAAAGGTGCTACATGCTTCCAAGCCGTGCCTCCTTCATGTCAATTTGTCACTCATGAATCAGTAATACCCCGGATGTGCATATAGGGGTTATCTAAATCGTAAGGGTTTGATGAAGTCACACATTTATTTGCTTCTCAGTTTGACAGGCCGGGTGAAACTAAATTAAATTTTTATGATACGTGGACTTTAACAGCCCGAACTTGTCATGTCAGTAACTTAATGAACAATTTACGCCTAGATGCTGATCAACCTCGCATGCGCCAGTGGATCCACGGAAAGAGAACTAGACGTGTTTCAGCTCAAAATTAATCTCTTTTATTATTGCCAATCTTTAAAGGAAATTTTCGCAGGTTATTTAAGTTACCTGGTGCGGAAGTCAATTTATTTTGTTGAGTGAACCGGTCTTGAGTGTTTTAACCATTTTCTCAATTCCGTATTTTGTATGCCTTACGATAGGGTATTCATTAGGAATTGTGTGGAAACTTTGATTGTTTTAAAAATTCAATTTTTTGTTAGTTGCATACTTACGACGTTTTTTTATATGACCCACTTAAGCGTTTTATCAAATGCCGTAACTTATTACGCAGCCCATAGTTGACTTAAAGTGCTCAGGAGTTTTGACTTAAATGCATTTTGATGCATCAAATTCAGCTAGATTCCATGTATTGCAATACCACCGGCTGACAAGGACAGGTTTGTCAAGCGACATTAATCTCATCGTACTTCGTTTTTACGAGTGGTGTCTCGTCTTTCTAGTCATTATGGCCTGCCCATGCGGAGTCAAGAAGCATATCTGCAATGCCTACCAAAGACGCCCAGTTTTTTTCTCATCCTACGAACGTCTTTCCAATGTGAATGAAGGTTCTATATGACATGATTTTGTACCGATAATTACAAGTTTGTGATACGTAAAAGCGTGCGATGATCAGCCAACTTAAAGTCCAATAATAGATTGGACTGGATTCCGAGTTGCAGGTTTTGCTGGATAATCAGACGTATAACCATAAACACGCCATTCAACTGCTTGGATCTGTTTAAATAAAGCTTCCCGAAAATAACTTCATCTATTCCCTTGTGTGCTATGGTCATTCAACAAAAATATTCAACATTACTGAGGTACGGTATTGCAAAATATGTGCAATGCACATTTCAGAACACGGTCACCGTAAACTTCGTTTGCTAACTCCATCCTCAGTTCAATCAGCATACACTTTTTAAAAACATTCCAGCCAACATCCCAGTGCTAAGACAACTCTAAGGGAATAAAAAATAGCTTTGTGTGTTGTTTGCTTCTCACCCAACGCTTAATGGGTTTTTTAACTCTGTATTAGTGTTACTGATGACTGGTTGTATTTTTGAATGGTACTAAACGTTTCATTGACCATTTGGACGTCATTTTCTTCTGATACTATTCGGGAAAAGATTCGAAACAGTCTCAAATTGATTCCGTTGCATATCCATGTCACTAGTCTTCAGACTATTAAGATAGCTGATGAATGGCATTGAACAAAATGTGTATATTCTATTCTAATAAATATTTCGATTAACATAACTTTAACTTTCCTGCGCAAACCTTTTTAATTCAAAATTTCCAGGTGAATGTCTTGTAAACGGACAATTCGAAGGGAACGAGGGCACCCATTTCATATACTATTTTCAATTTTTAATCTCAATAATAATTTTTCAGGTGCTTGCTTCTTCTTGGCATTGCGATAAGTTTGGCATGATCCAATCTAAAAATATTTCCTTTAGATCTATGGCATAACCTGTATTCTACCTGACTACATCCGGGAAGAAGGTTTAACTATCTCTGATATTTACCTTTACAAAGATTGTTTGTCTAGGTTTCATTCTGACCTAATTAATGACAAACAGTTTATCGTACTATCCACAAGTGGCCGACTTTGGACTGTGGGTTGACTATTTAGCGTCAGTAGACGCCAAAATAAAATGCCTGTTGCTCGGCAAAACATTCAACGGCGAGTAGGTCATCTTGCAACAATTCAAAATGTGAGATGCATTTGGGCTTACGCTAAAATCAGGCAATATGGCTGAAAACAAATGGCTGATGGATGATCGGCAAATCTGTCGAATGCTGACACTTTAACAAGTATGCGAATGCGTTCTTCACGTCGTATATAGATAAACGGTTCTTACACTTTATCACATCCTAAACGGTGAAATATTTAAATTTATTTTCCATGTGTTTTGCCTGCTAAACAAGCATTAAACTGCCACTTGATTTATTATTTCTAGCTAAATTTCAGTATTTTTCGGTTTATTTAGTGGTAGATATAATAACAAACGTTGAAAAAATCTTGTTTTGCAAAAAAATGGATCAATTTAGGAAAACCTTGTTGACTCAATGTGTTTCTTAGTGGATATGTATTCTGGTATTTGGCCTTCGTAAATTGCTTATTTTATATTTTACCTACATTATCTCACTGCATTAAAATTTCATGCGCCAACCTTCCATTTAATTGGATTGTAGATCTTTGTGGTCAACAGAAAATAAAACTTAAAACGGACGGATTTTCTGGGTCACCAACAAGTGCTTATTAAAGCAAACAATGATGATAGCTGGGTACCCGAAGAATTGCTCCTGTTTTCGGCCCTGCTTAAGAAGTTTCTTCACTCAGAGGAGGAAATTAATTTAGGAAGTCACATCGGACAGAAATTTTGCGGTTTTCTTTAGAGTTAGCAAATTGTTGACTGTTATAGAGAAACTAACAATATCAGTCTGAAACTGTAGATATTATATAAAGGCTTTAGGAACAAAAGGTTTTAATTCCTGCAAACTTGATAAGAACGATAATTTGATAGTTGAAAATAAGACCGTGTTTGTGGCCTTCGTGTTCTGTGTGAGCGCTTTCATTAAGGTATTATTTTGCCGCTGCCTCCTTGCTGAAGTAAATGATGACTCCTTAGCAAACTCTTTTACCGAAAATAGCTGAAATGACTCATACAATATTAGCGCAAATTCTAAAATGTGATTTTGTTCAGGAATTATTACTTGAGATAAGGTTAATAAGCGATAGTCATGGAGCATAATTGTAAAATATTTCATACATATAAGGGTATAAATATTTGAATCTGCATACTTGCAGCCTAAAAACACATCATCCTCCAAAAAAACCTGATAAACTTTTTTAAATGCTTTACTGTGGTTTTATAAATATGAATCATTGCTATGGAAACCAGGTATAACAAGGTATATCATCTGCATATGTTTCAGTACATTTCGTCCGTTCCATTTTGTTTTCCTTTAAGAAAAGACAGGATTCAGTTAGGAACTGAGAATATTGGAAAAATAGAAAATTATTGTTCCAATAGCATGCTATCTACTCCCTTGTTAGTGCTTGCCATACACAATGCGATGAGATTCAGATCTGCTGAAACTTTTATCAACTATATATTTACACTATTAATAAGCGTTCAATAATTTGTTATTTTACTTGATTTGGAAACATGCAGTAGTATTTGGCAAACCACAGAGACAGTTGTACCGATAAAATAAATTCAAAATTGCGTAACGACTAAAAACCTTAATAAAAACTGAACAATTTCATTCAAAGAAGATATAAGTAACCACAAAATTAAATACAGGAGAGGATGTTCTATATGTTCTCTCAACAAAATATATTTTGCTCGAAAAAGTATCAAAAATAAATGAAAAAAATCCTATTATTTGTAGGGCCGATGTGAGGGCTGTCCCTATAAGAACCCCAGGCAAGAACCTGTTGTAAACTGTTGCTGTTAATTTGCATGTGTGACAAAGATCCGCTAAATATGCGTGGTGTTTTGTCCGCGATCAGTAGCAATTATACACAGCACTCACCAATCAATTTACGGAACCTGTATGTACCCTCAGGCCTTGGGGCTCGATCAAGGACCCTCGCAGAGAGTCACATAGCAACTAGGAACATATACAGGTGATTACTTAGCAACAACGTCAAGGGAAACCGGAATGGTCCTTTCTTTCTTATTAACCATCATCAGCCAGTTATACCTAATCCAAAGTATGGACCACCTTGTATTCGAACCCTTGACTATTGATTATTGAGCTGAACGCTCTACCAATGAGCCATGGCTACATTGCCCTATGGGCTGTGATCGGGAATAGCAATGTTGAAGTTGTGATCACCGATCAAGTTACGTTACATGCTTATCCATTTGTGACTTGTGTTTTTACCTAGAACCCTCGCAGGCACTCGCATAGCGACTACTGGCACATAAATATGATGGAATACCGACAAAGAGAAATGATTGAATATGACTGGCTGATGAGAGCTCATAAACCAGAAATGGCCATTCCGGTCTCCCTTGTCTTGGTTGGTATTATATCCTTTTATACATGGTGTTTGTTACCAAAACTAGAAACTGAGCGATGAATCTGCAACTCAGCTGCGACACTGGAAAGGGGAATTGTGCCATAAAAATTACAATTTTTCACGTATTGATAAAAGTTTAATGAAATCTCGGACATCAATTAGCTCTTTGGGCTTGTAAATTGTTGTCAATAAATAAAATGCGATTTGCTTCAACTAGGATGACAAGAATGCCCATCACTTAAAAGACAAATTTGTTATAAGGAAAAACGACGAATGAGTACATTCAGTCATTTAAGGAAAATATATAGATAAAAAACAGATTCGAGAATTATTTGCATTGCCTTTGAAGTCCTAGTTAGTTGCTCTAAGCACGACGATTGTTATCCCTCTGTGCTTGCCTATCAAATTTAAAGCACAGTTTACTGCCAAAGGGTGCAAATTCAACTGTTAATTAACGTCGTTCCTAATATTCCTGGTTGTAGTCAATACGCAAATTTCTCGCCAGTCTAAATTATTCTAGTATATAACACTGACATCAAAACAGCACTGTATGAACTTTGAGATTAAATGAGAAACGTTTTGTCAAAAGTATTCTAGATATTGCAGCCACAAATGGGCTGAAAGAAAATTCTATCGAATCAAACAATTTATTGGACAACAACTCGTTTTAATTTACCTCATGGTTTTAATGCAAATAGCGCTATTAGAACAAAAATCACATAAAATTAAATTGAACATAATTCACGAGAATTTATTTATGTTAAGTTCTTATAGAATTTAAAACGATTTTAACAGGATAACAAAGCCTCTTGACAATCAATCACTTCATATGATGAGTAAGGTAGAAACGCACAATGCTGACATCACGGGTGATAAAAAGCAAGTCTCCGTTCAAAACCAAGGGATACCGAGAATGTTGTTTTATATAAGGCTTTTTCTTTACAACTAACCCTGTTCCGACAGCCTATGTTAAAAAAAACATCTGCTGACACCCCTAATAGTCCGTTAATGTGCAGTTAATATTGGCTGGAGAAGTAATTCCAAATTATGGAGATTAATTTCGAAGAGATTGCTCAGATGTTTTAAAACCCTGTAGTAGTACGTTTTATCAGAAGGAACTGTTTTTCTGGCTTTGTCAGTCAGATAACAATTACCCTTCTTAACTTTAGTGGAAAACTAAGTTACGTCTTAGATTGGACATATATTAACGCGCATAAATGTCACCAGTTTCTTTGAAAAATTTAAAGACATTCTTTGAATCATGAAAACGTTATCTGGTCGTCCGAGTATGTTCTCATTATTCCCTTCATGCGAAACATATCGCGCTATCAACTCTTGCATTTCCTTATAAACCTTAATGTTATTTTGTTGGGTGAGCACCCCTATCCATAAAAACTCTGTTGCCCGCAGCAGGGTTTAGTGCCAGAGGTGATGAATCAAATGATTGTTTGGTTTATAAGGCTAACTGTCACATTTCAGTCTAACAGAACGTTTTTCTCAATTAAAATATAAGGCATACGATAACCTTCCCCTTATTAACACCCGAAGTCACGTATTCCCGGTATATTGGTGAAACACGATAGGCAATTAGCCTAAAAGACATGGATTTAATTGAGGAAAGGACCTTTTTGATTCCCGTAACATTTTAACTATCATTCGGCCATAAATTCATCGGTGTGATGGGAGGTACGGTGTTAATGCGAAAATATCTCTAGATCCTGGTTATTCCAGGCAGAGTTTGCAATTTGGTTTTGAAGCGCACCGTGGGAACTCAAACTGCGTGCTGCATCATGAATCAGCCTTAGTTTGTTTTGCCCTGTCAAACTCGAAATGTCTGTCGCGCTTTAACTTAAAGCCTAAGATTTCGTTCACCGGACAGTAAAAAGGTTTTTTTTCAGACTGGAGACATAACATAGGCAGGATTAGATCACGCTAGTTTAAGAAAACCGCTTCCGATAACACTTTTATGGAAGTATCTTACGCCTGCTAAGCGGCCTTTAGAAGAGAAAGTGTTAAAGGTGTCCTTTTTTGGAAGCAAACATAAGCGTTTAAAGAAGCAACATAGTGTGATTTGATAGCTCACTGCGGCTTTCACAGTATGCTATACTAAAAAGCAGCGCTTAAACCACCCATTTGATCATGCTGAAACTGGCATTTGTTGAACTAGAGATGTGCCACAAGCAAAGACGGGAATGCAATGAGTTTTTTTATTTTGCGAAATTCCAAGTGTCATGCCGATGTATTTCAATATGCTATAAAATTGGATGTGAAAGGAAAATTGCTTATTTTCGGAAATAACTAACCAGCTAACAGTCGTCAGAGTTAAGACAAGAGAATAGAAACCACTTGGTCCAAATATAATTGTGTGACTGCTTCTAGAGGGGGTAAATTGTCCTACGTCCTAACAAAAACACATTCTTAGCTGCTACCACAAACATTTACCCACAAGCCACTCTAATCATAACATTAACCACCGAATTTGACCTTAGTACTGATGGGAGTCTCCTAGAAAGAAGCGAGGAAAGCCTGAGTAGGAAGGACTGTTAATCCCATGGCCTATCTTAGGAGAAATCAAGAAACAAAAGCAGAACATAGGAACAGTTAAACTCGAATTTTATGACAACCCAATGTTATTGATTTCGGGGGGACTTCAAGCTAACGGATAATCTACGGACAGTGCAAACGGTAGTACTTTATACGAATTTCGGTTTATTCTGCAAGGAAGAAGTAACGATCGTTGATTTGTCTTGTTTTCAAATGTCTCTTCATGGTTATGTTTTTGCTTGGTGTTTTAAGTCCCCTCCAGAGCTTTTTGGTCAGCAGAATGTATCAAAATACAAGTCGAATGGTTTCAGAACTTTGTCCAATGTCCGTTACAAGTAAAATGCAATTTAGCACATTACATAGATTTTAGCTGGTATGCTCCCCTTTTTAAACCGTGTATATGTTTGAAAGTTACTCACAGTACTGATGGCCATAACTCCTTTGGAAAAATCCCAACGACCATTACGGTTATTAAGCACTATGGTAGCTAAACTTACCAAGAGTTGCATGCAAAATCGTACCCGATATAGCCCTGCATGTGTGTTTGCTTAGAGCATTGGTCTTCGTAGCAAACATTAGCGAGGTTGAACCCCATGGTGGCAAAAACAAAGCTTTAATATGACTGGCTGATGACGACTTATAAGCCAGAAATGGTCCTTCCAGTCTCCTTTATCTTTGTAGGTTATGGTATTTTCGTGTGTATACCTCAAAATATTAAGTATGCAGGCTGACTATTTTCTATTCACATGTCTTAAAATAACTGTATTATAAAGATATTGATGGTTTTGCATAAAGTGGGGACTCACCGAATCCCTTAGGCATTTTTTTGATTTTTGCCGATTCTTTCACAGCAAATTCAGCTGTAAACCCGCTGCGTTGAGTGCTGAAGGCTGTGAGTGTGCAATAAAAGTGCGATTCAACGGCTTCAATAAACCTACCCGAGAGCCGGTTCTGATTGGCCAGTAGACTTCACATGGAGTTTACCACTGCCGAATGACTCAGGTACTTGGATGAGGTGCAATGTGCGTGAAAATACACCTGATTAATTTTGCAGAGTAGCCGCAATACCAACTATTAAGTCTTTTGAGTAATTTAAAAAAAAAAAATCACGAATTCCGGCATTGTACTGTCCCAGTAGCCGGGTAATTCGTGTTTAGGACGAATTATTCTTCAGTTGAGCTGGTTGGCCGTTTAATGCTGATATGGAGATATTACTGAATGGAAATGTGTTATTCATACAGACAATCAGAAAATTTGAATAGAACAGGTTGATTGTGGAGACTTCGAATGTATCCCATAGCAAATCGAGTCCTGCCTGGTCATCTGTGATAAACCAGTGCCGGAATGGATTCGCACGTTTTTTGCTTTTTCAAATTCTGTTTCTACCTCAAACCCTGACTATCTGGATTTAAAGATAATGCTCTCAAATCACAGATCCTCTCCGGGTTTGCAGTTACGGGCAAAACCATTTAAGTAATCTTAAAAGTGCATGCACACAGTTGGTACTTGAGAACATCAAACGTTTAGATTTTATCTATTGCAGTCTTAAATCAGTTTGTCGCAAAAATGCTCAGCTGGTGTTTAGGTTTTTTATTATGAAAACAAGAAAAAATGTTGTGGTCGTCCATTTAAATGCCTCAATTCCAAACCTTTTTCACTTCAAGCTTTAAAGTATCAATGAAGCGTTCTGCTTGACCGTTAGAGGGTAGGGTGAATAGATTGTGACGTCTGATTTTGGATTTCCCATTTCTGGCTAATGCGTTAGAACATGAAGGATGTAAAATATATGTAGTTTTACGCAAAACTCGCTATGGGAATGCTATATCCTAAGATAAAATTCTTTCGTCGACATTGCTGTGATATCAGCTTTCACGGCAGTGACATCGAAAACAGAAATGCTAATCGTTAAAAACAACAATTAGCAATCTTCGGGTGAGTAATGCTCCAGCAAAGCAGAGCGCTCCTGGCTGAAAATATGAGATACAAGGCAGGCTCACCGGAACAATTTTATTCGTATGCTGACGTTTCGGAGAGCTCGGCCGTGTCCAATGTCAAAACAACTGCAGATAGCTGAACATATATGTTCAGCTGGGTAACCCAGCATTGGCATGCCAAGGCTGATCGATTTTTGGGTGGGTTCGTTGCCTCGGCCCTTTGGTGGAGCTGTGGCAGGCAGTCTAGCTGCGTGCCTTAAGAGTAATTTCCGCGGTGAGAGTGGGAAGTGTCGAGACTTCTGTCTTTTGGCTCTTGAACTTCGTCAGCTGGGTTCGCTCTCGGGCTGTTTATGTGCAGCGTTCTTGAGTTCTGCGTTGCCGACTTATCCTGCTCTTCGCGTACGAAGTGACGAAGCACTTTATAAGCTGCCGGAAGATCACGATGCCTGTTAATGGAGTTGGCATCTGAATACCACGCCTCAAGCGTTACCTGTTCAATCTTTCATGTACCCAAGGCTTATGATGGCGGCTCCCTGAAAAGCGAAAGTATGGTCGGTTTCCTCAAGATGCGTTGAAAGCCTGGAGTTTGGGTCTAGTATCCGAGCTGCCGATTTTGAGTTCTTGCAGGCGTCTCCCGAATTTCCACCCGGTTTCTCTAACTTAATTGCAATACTCCTCGTTGTAGCGTATTTTGTAGACAAATGCCATGGTTTTCTTTTAGTGGCAGCATGTGCTTCAGTTGCACAAACGGCGACGAATTATTGTTTTACGTCGGTGTGCTGTGCATAATCTGGTGGGTTTTAAAAGTTAGGAAACCGCCTCAGAGACTCCCTTAGTGTAGGAAATGGCCTTCCATATTGAAGGTTGTTGTTCCCTTGACCGCCGTTTGTTCGCTTGGCATCTGGGTTTATCTATAGATTGATAAAGACATCCGTTAGCCTTGAAGAGGTTTAACCCTTTTTAGATGGCGAGACAGATGGTGATTGCGGTTAAAGTATAGTATTTGCTTCGTGCCGGTAGTGTTTAGGAACACTGTGGTTTGCAGTTGTTCAGTCGTTCAGCGGCGCACTTTTAGGAAGGGTAGTTGGTTTTTGTTTACGGTTTCCATCGTGAATTGGATATTTGGGTAAACCGAGTGTAGTAATTCCTTGAGGTGCTCATTGTCAGTCGTTTTAATAACGATGAAGATTTTGTCAACATTACGAGCCCAGAAGTTGGTTGATACTTGGCGAACACCATGTGTTCTATCCAGCAGTCAGGCCTGATAGGGGAGCCAATAGGAGCGCCTTTAATTTGTTCGTACACTTGTCCATCAAAATTTAAATAGGTTTTTAGGCAGTGTCGAGGAATAAGGTGTTCCGACATCAGGGTATCAGACATCACTAGATTTTGTGGAATTAAGTTGAAGACTGAAAAGACATCGAAGGATACCATGGATTCCTTTGGCTCTACCCTCAGATGGTTTATGCACTTAAGTAATTGTTTCACAGAAGCAAATGTTGTTTTTGAGCCTTCGGCCAGAAACTTAAGGCGTCCAAACATTATTTCGATACACCATATATCGGAGTGCCACGATGGGCTTAGTGGTATATTTGTCTTCTGTACATTCAGTAGACCGTAAAATCAAGGCATGGTGGAGAAATTGACCGTATTTTTCATCTTTAGGGAGCCGCCATCATAAGCCTTGGGTACATGAAAGATTGAACAGGTATCGCTTGAGGCGTGGTATTCAGATGCCAACTCCATTAACAGGCATCTTGACCTTCCTGCAGCTTATAAAGGGCTTCGTCACTACGTACGTGAAGAGCAGGACAAGTCGGCAACGCAGAACTCAAGAAAGCTGCACATAAACAGCTCGAGAGCGAACCCACCTGACGAAGTACAAGAGCCGAAAGGCAGAAGTCTCGACACCCCTCACTCTCACCGCGGTAAATGACTCATAAGGCACGCAGCTAGACTTCCCGCCACAGCTCCACCAAAGGGCCAAGGCAACGAACCCACAAAAAAAATCGATCAGCCTCAGTCCGACACATAGGCCTTGCATGCCTCTGTCGTGCCCTCTAAACGGGTCACGTGGGAGATGCGTTGGACCAACACAGGGGCCACATTAGGGCACGGCAGTCGTTATTCGGGTTGCGCTCCCATAACAAATGCCGAACATGGAGGTGTGGTGGCACACCTAGGAGCGGCTAGGACTTAGGGGACCCAGCCGCGCCAGCCACCTGCGTCCTCTCCCGCCTCCGTCTTCTTGACTCTGTCTTGACACCGGGCTCTGGTGGGGGAGAAGGAGAGAGTGCGGTAGATGCAGCGCAAGTCTACTATCACTTTAAACTAAATCACGCGCAAGTCACCATCCTTGCTCCACTTTACCATGGAGCATACGGTGGACATCGTCGGACTACGACGGTCAAACTGTCGCATGCCACTGCCGGTTATGTTCAGTTATCTGCATTTGTTTTGACAATGGTGTCCCGAACAACCTCTTCAAAACCTCAGCATACGAATAAACGTGTTCCGATGAGCCCACCTTATTTTTAGAACATGGTATTTCGAAACAAGTTAATATAAATTTTTAAACCAAATATGCCCTCGTTATACGAACGGGCATTCGCTTTACTTCTGTAATGCATACAGGAACTTACCGTGGTCTGAGTTTGAACAACAGGGATTTTCTTTAGATATTCATGAGCTTTAATTTCTCGAGCTGCCAAACGGTACGATTACAGATTTTGAGGCAGTCAATCATACTTGCCTATAGCGCAAGGGATGCTTTAGTCGGCATGAAGTTTACGGAGCCAACCACATCAATTACGGAACAAAATCTCTTACCGAACCCTGGTGCCCTCCTAATCAACTTCAACCCAAAATATCCAAAATAGTGCAATGCATAAAAATGATGTACACGAAATTTTTAAGCAGATGAGGTGCAAACATTCCACTACATTTTTTCAGATGTTCGCGCGACTTAAGAGAACTGAATGGATCCTGACTCTCAGTGATCTAATTTAAGTTATCGCGCCAATTCTTACGGCCGTTATTTTTATCGGATGAGTGTTAACTATACAGTCTACCCAACGCTTTTATTCTTATTTTCTACAGTTTGATCTTCATCTTCAGCAGGGTTCACCGTACGCTCCGTAACATGATGGCGCAGGGATGGTAACATGCATGTGGAAAAGTTTTAAATGATAATCGACTTGCGCTCTATCTACCGCACGCACTCTTCCATCCCCCACCTGCGTTCGAAGTCAAGAAGACCGAAGGCGGGAACGGGCGAAGGTGCTTGGCGCAGCGTGAGCCCGCAGCTATGCGTGCCACCACGCCCCCCCACTTGCAGCCTGTGTTATGGGAGCATGTCATGCTTTAGCCCTCCCATTGGTCCAGGGCGTCTACCACGCGGCCCGTCTGGAGGACAAATATTATTTTAAGACCTTGCAGGCAAATTTAATCCTTAATCGAAATACAAAGTTCGAATGCCCTATAATATTGCGTAGCAGGAATTGCGGTCTGGTGAAACCACCATGGCGCCTGTTTCAATGCTGCCCTTAATGTGAGTAATCTCCACGTGCGTGTTAGTGGCTGTCTGATTCTTGACCAATCGCAGCTGTCCAACTTGGCCAATCATCTTCAAGGCCAACCCAGGCGTGCTCTCGCTCACGCACGCCTACCCCACGTTCACTCGGGATGCCGATCTCACGGCTCCGGCTGTGCTTTCATCCAACTACCAATTTGTTCAAACCGGTACTCAAATTATACTGTGCAATATTCGCTCCACTGGCGTTCACCTTCTCTTTCTATTCGGAACCGGGTCTTAAGGTTTCCCAATGGTTTACACTGGCGCGACAGCTGCCTTTGGCACAAAATAGAGCTTACAGGTGTCCAAATTAACTTCCTAACGGACTCTGAATTGTTTTGTTCTCGACGGAGTAATTGATGGAATAAATAAAAATCTTACCACCCATGAATGCTGTCGAATTGAACAAAAATAATAGAGGTCAAGTAAATCTAAATTGTTGAATGCTGTATTTTCACCGAGAAAAAAATAATAAAAAAGAAAGTGAAGATGAAGACCTTAATTGGTTATCTTATTAGTTCCTGTGTGTGGAAGGATTGACCAGTGGACTGAGAACCAGGCTCAGTGGCTCCATATTACTGTGATTACTACGGCACTCTAATGGCATGTGAAGTCCGATACTTCCCCACTAATTGCGTGAAAATGTAGCTTTTTGTTCTGACAACCAGGTCGTACGTAGCAGGTGCAGAGGGCAATGAAACTGAGCAACCAATTGTACCCAATCACATAAATACATGGCTTTTGGATCGGGCAGTGTACTGAGGGATGGGAAAAGGTTGACAGACAGAGGCCGAATCTTGAGACCACGTTGCCTCGGTTTTTCAGAGCTCTGTTCATTATAGACAGTCTGACGCGCTTTTCCAGCGGCATAGTGTGCTTAAAGTCATGGTTGGGAAGGCATAACACTGTTGGGAGTGACAGGGTGTAATGTCTCCGTCTAAATGTACCCACTATGTGGGATCCGATCCGTCCCATGGCTCTACGCCAACGTGTTCCATTGTAAACCGACCAGGTCGAGTGCAGCACGGGAAGACGAGCTGGTTAGCAGTCAATGCGTTCGATCATTGTTTCGAACACCATGAATTTCGAAAGCATCATTGAGAAGAATCAGATCCTATTGCTGGGACAAGAGCGTTATTCGCCTGGCGTTTTCGGATTCCAAATTGAACATCATCAGAGACAATATCATATACGGGTAATTTGCATACAAAGATTTTCAGTATTTATAGAATGCAGTCGCTATGCTTCTGCATTGCCGTAGGCAATCGCGTCTAGGACTTTCCAATTACTTCCTGGGACTCGCGTTTTCTCTTATATGGGCAATAATATCCCTGTAATCTAACTTACGTGCAAATCTACATGGTAGTCCTCGCTATTTGCGAGGTCTTAAGCTGATGCATTTGGCCACCTTTTCACCCTAATCCCGCAGTTTTGCTTCGATCTTTCAAGCAACCAAAATGACTTCCCCTGCCACTACCGTCATTACACCTTGGAACCTGCCACAGCATGAAATAGGATTGGGTTTTGTGTAGGAATTTTCAGATACTTCCATATATCGCTTAACAGTGACCATCAGAACATTTTCCCTTGTCCAAAATGCAATCAGGATCTGAATGCAATGACTAACATAAGATTATATCATAAGAATCTGGCTGCATTTTTGACAATTAAAAATGTTTTTATGCCTATTAAGTGTAATTTACTAACGATAATTAGTGGGCGCCTCGTCAGCAGCAAATGTTGCATCGTTTATTTGAAAAAAAAACACTTTTTGCAGTTTTGCCTTCCTCCACAAGATGAGTTTTTTCTCATTGTTTACTATGTGCGGGTTAGATTACATAACTCGCAATGATCATAAAAATCACAAGAGTCATTCGCAATTTTCAGCATTTAAATCCAATGCAACGGTTGCTCGCAGCAAGAAGCTTTTCCTTGTGATGCAGATCTCAGTATTCGCTTCTCCTTTATTAAGTTTTCACATTATAAAAACGCAACGATAACTTTGACTAAACAGTGAGAAATCATAAAAATTGCAACGCATCGGTAGTGATGATTTCTAGGGCCGTTCAAAAAGGATACGGGTAGAGGAACAGCCTCGCCATTTAAAATAGGTGGCCTTACGGTAAAATTCCGGAAGGGTAAACGTACCCGTGTTTTAACGTTATCAATTACCCTAAAATAACACTAAATTGTCTCCTTATCTTAACA
Source organism: Schistocephalus solidus (assembly GCA_017591395.1). Classification (NCBI taxonomy): domain Eukaryota; kingdom Metazoa; phylum Platyhelminthes; class Cestoda; order Diphyllobothriidea; family Diphyllobothriidae; genus Schistocephalus; species Schistocephalus solidus. The sequence goes on along the minus strand of WEDG01003529.1, from coordinate 199,326 downwards.
TAAACCGCATCCTAAACCTTAGCCTTTCGGTAATAACGATAATACGCTTAACCCTTAGCATGATGATGAACCTAACCCAAACTATTATGTAAACTTCAAATTTAAACCTTACTCTAAAATTAACCTTCACCTTAATCCTAAATATAACTTTCTTGGTGATTTACCGTAACTCCACAGTTATATCGGGAATTTCCATGTCCCCTGTCCTGTTTAGGTGGCCATACAAGACATCTTTGCCTTCTTCTTAACATAGACTACCCGACTTGTTAAATAGGTCCTGCAACTTGTGTGACAATGTTTTGCAAACAAGCTCCTTTATATTTACTAAGAAAATAACTATATAGGTTTTGCTCTTTCAGCCACGATTATACAACCCTGATTTCAAACAAAATGGCCATATACCAGACCATTAGAGAAAATTATTAAGCTCCCACCAGTTGGGTGGTAACAACCCCAGTCAGAGATATCCAATTAGCCAACCCCCGCCTCTAGATAAGAAATCAGCCTTCGTAAGCATAAACGAGTTAGTACCTAGACCTCAGCTTGGGAGTTAGAATAATAATGCCAGACTATTATCATCTATTGGAAGGGCTCTCATCGATCGTTTTATAAAACAATCGTATAGTTGTGCTTTGTGGCTCACTCTAGTGCCCCGTCAGCAACCGCATAGCGACTAGTATAATACGTAGAAAAAATATTACCGGCAAAATAAAGGGAGACTGAAATAGCCGTCATCCGCCAGCCGTATCCAACAAAAGGTGTTGCAATTCTCTGAGGCTTGAATTCGTGACCAGGTAATTAGCAACTCCACATCAAAACCATTAATTCACGTGCTTGTGCTAATATTATAGACTGTGTGTGGAGCAATTCCATTTCAAAATACAGGGCATATTACACCAGTAAACGTGTTGTCTCTACGGGAGTTGGCTGGTGGTCATAGCCTCCACGTGCTGCCTTTATCCTAGATCTGCGCGTACCTGTCTGAATCACTTAGTGTCCTGTGAGCGCCAGTCAGTGTTAACGACTGTTCAGACATAAACCGGCCAAGCGTAGTGACTGCATAAGTACCAGGGCAGCATATATGACAAAGACGGAATGCTCACAGGGTTTCGAGGCATTACATATAGATGCTTACTGAAACAGCTGTTTCTAAGATGGTAATATGAATATTTCTCTTCACGATGATTGTTGCCAAAAAGTAACTTTAAATCGTATTGGGGTTGTGAGTGAGCAGGAATCATTGGATATAAAAAATCGCGAGACAACTCATCAGCTGTGTCTTGTCACTACATAACAAAAATAACAAATTAAGCAATGCAGGAAATTTGAATTTGTACAGAAAAATCGGTGAAAATCTGCAAGATCAGTGGTTGAGTGCCGTAAGACTAATCAATAAAGTAAGTAACTTCAAAAAGGTCTGAGACGGATATGTGGGGAAAGGACAAAGAAATGTGTAAATCGAGGAGCTAGAGGTAACCTGGAAGCAGCCTATATTCGGCGGTTGTAACCGGACCTGTTAACATCTAGCACTTCGATCTTCACATCTCCCACTTATTCGTCTTATACTTTTTTAAGTTACTAATTAAAGTGATTAATCTTACAGCACAAAACCACTGACCCTGTTGTTTTGCATCACTTTTTCAGTACGAATTCAAATTTGATGTATTCTCTTATTTGATAGTTTTGTTATGCAGTGACAGGCTGCAGAAGATAAACAGTCGTGCAATTTGTTGGGTCCAATAAATCCTGCCCTATTCGTTTAGCTTAAATTGTATTTGTCCATGCATCTGTTTTATAGGGTAAATTATGAGAAAATTAACTGCGAAGAAAATCGGATGTATCATTGCGGTAGATACCGGCATTTCCTCGGAGCAGTAGATGTCTCTTTTTAAATGTTTTTTTATATGAAAATATTACTTTCATAGGTTTTTAATATTATTTACCGTGCTGGATATACCCCTGATAATTCCGTTACTTCAGAATGCCGGCCTTTGGATGAGCTTCTATTCAGTCGTCTGCAAAACAATGCGTTCTGTAGAAAAATAATATTTGTTTACTGCGGATTTTTCCAGTTGATTCCTGACCCCAAATACAATCAAATATAAAAAACGATAGCATGCAAAATATGATTTGCTATACACGTTCGGAAGCATGTTACGTCTTTTTCAAAATCTGACCTTGAAGAAAGGAAATCGTTCGATCTTTTATTATATATTTTATTTCTTGAATAATTTTAAACCTGATTTCCACTTGCACTGGCATTCAGGCATTCCCATCTACATGCTGTATACCTTTTTTGTGAAAAATCTCACATTAATTTACGTTTTAAGAAGATTAACATAGTACTCCTACACATTTAAAACAAACAGAAAACATGTTTCTTACTCCAGAAGTGGCATTTATAAATGCACAGTTAGGCTGCTTGATCATTAGATATTTTACTGGCTAAAACGTTTCATCATTATAAACCCTTCTAAAACTCACAGCTACCCTATTCTTCAAGTTAAACTGTAAAGAGTAAGCAATCTGCTACCAATAATAATCTAAGTTATGATCTTCCAACATGGACTCTAGGGGCTGGTAGGCCATCTAAAAATACACCTTGCTGATCGAAATTACACATAGCGGATTTATATACGGTCTTGAGTTCTGACATTCTAGAGTCCCTAAATGCATCCTATGCATGTTTTAGTGTTTCACAAAAGGTAATAGGTAAACCATATTAAAATCTATATTTCGTTGGTTGGTGTGATTCAAGTACAGGTATTAAATACAGTTTGTCCCAGCCAAAATAATTTTACATACTTTAAATAGCCTTGTTTTGGACTCAGATTGTGGCTTGGATTTAACGTATTATTTAGGACATCTGCAGTTTTTATGGCAAACAGTGCATGCACGACTAGGATAGATAGCTGTATGGACGCCATCTCCCGAAAGGACTCATCGAGAAAAGTCCGTTGCTTTACTACCGATTTACAAGGAAAATCGAACAAAAGATTCAGGTCCCGCATATTTATAGGCCGTTTCATGGGATTTTATTCAGATTCCTTTGAGGTGATGCAAGAGGTGCCTTAAAATGCAGGTCTTTTCTATGGTTACATAGGACTGCAAGCACGTTTTTCTGCCTATAGCATAAAATGAACAGCTTTATATACTTCAATATTCTGTGTGTACAGTCGACGTTTAGAACTCTTTACCGGCTTGTGGACCTACGAGCCAAATCTTCAAGGCTGCCAGCGTCATTTGTTTTCCACAACTTTCACGCCATTATGACTTGTTTAAAGAAAGGAAAAGCGAATTATTTCGTTTGCATTCGCAGCGTCAGTTCAACGCTGGCAAATTTGTGCACGTTGAAATCTATCGTGATTATGCTAAAGAGCTGTCGTATCACATGGATCTTTAGTTGTTTGCTGGGAATACAACGCCTTACACAGTCTTTTAAACTAGTCGCTGTGCGGCTGTTGACGGGGCTCGAGATTGATCTCCAAGGCAGTGAGTTCTTTATGCGATCGGTGAGCATTCATCAATAAACATTATATTCTACTGTCGACAACCTTTGATTGCACGACCCATTGTGAATAGAAAGGTTATATAATTCATTTGTTTGGAGATTAAATTAGTAATCAAATTGATACCATGATGTTAGAAAGACTCCTATAAGTAAGGATAAGCGAAATTGTCGTATGCATTCCCAATATGCTCAAAGCGTCCTTTGCGAGATTACCTAACTCCCCATGATTGTTTTCCAGCCTTGAGCTATTTAATCATGGTTCCGTTTTTTCGCCTCCAACGACCGAAAAATTTGTAATTTCAAATTTTGGATGCTTTTCAAGTATACTCAAATTCTCCTGTTTTCCGAAAATCAGTCAGTTCAACGCTTTTAGGGGATGGCAAATTTGTGCTCATTGAAATCGAGCGTGATTATGCTACAGAGCTATCCTGTCATATGGATCTTTAGTTGTTTGCTGGAACACAATGCCCTTAACAACCATGAGCTTTCACCAGTCAATTCGATAAAGGCCGTCATTCACATAGACATTTAACTTCAGAAGTCCGAGAAGGAAGCCACAATTAAAAATAACTCAATTAGTCCAAAATTATGACAGATGAGATAGTAATTCGTTGAAGTCGCTTACCAGTAGGGCACTAAAGTAAACTTAAGTGTCTTACTGGTAAGCGACTACAGGTGGGTACTCAAGAGTACCTTCCTGAACTATCTTCATGCCAAGCGCCTTTATTTTGCAGTAAAACAAGCGCACAGTAAAAATGAGATTTTTCCGTTTTTGTATTTAAGCACATGACGTTTCCACTCATCTAAGTGGACTTTTAACATCATTACCATTTTATAAATGCTTTTGCACCATGGGTGGTGGAGATATATAAATATAAGTTATTTTCCACCCAACGTTTGGAGTGTCTTCTGTGAAACATTTTGGTGTGTGTAATAAATAAAGTGAAAAAGGCTCAAAATTATCAGTTTTGACCTTCTCAAGGCCATATTTGTTGTTGCGACGCAAAAGCGCACGAAACCAAAACATCCTCTTCAAGATCCAGCTGTTCGAAATCCTATCTTCGAGGATATTTTTTAAACCGTTGTGCTCCAGTTTTCAATTTTAAACAACGAACAATGGGGAATAAGACACTACTTCAAACACAAGGATACAGAGATTTTGCTGCACTTATGTGTATGCGTTCTTTTTTCTTTTGATCAATATGAAATTTCTAAATGAAAGCCTAATCTGAAAAGATCATTTTACTGAAAAAAAGGGAATGCAGCTTCAAATTATGTCCGCTTAGCAGGTACTTGCAACAACAAGATTTAAAGCAGCGCCTGGTGAAGATCATTTTAAATACAAGCTCAGACACAGGAAACGTAAAGCAGTAAAAGCTTAGGAGAAATGATCAGGCAAACAATAATGTTTCCTGTGTAAGATATAATATTCTGATGAACATTGCCCGCAAAGACAAAGGAGCCTGGAATTCCCATTTGTTGCTCATCAGCCGTCATGTGCCAGTCATTGCCAACCCCAGTTAGTGCCCCAACCGAGGCGTGCACCCGTGAGCTGTTTATCGGAAGTTTAATACTCCAATCATTGAGCCACGGGTTCATTATCTTGCTGGTTTAGATCGTGAATATGATAATTCGTTGACGAATGCCCAAAGCTCGCTAACTATACTTACTAGTCCCGTTCTAGCTTCGGGCTCATTCCGAGCCCCGCCAACAGCCTATCAGCGGCTTTTACCATAGGCCAATGAAAATAGAAGCGAAAGCATAAGTTAGAGCGTCGGACTATTGAGAAACAGGTTGCGGGTTCAAGCTTCAGGTGATGCACCCCATGGGGTGCTGTGTGACCGAATAATTACGACTGCTGAGCCAGAAGTGCGCATTCCAGTCTGCATCGTCTTTGCCGGCAAGGTTCATCTTCCTATGATATTGATCACTGTGCGGCTGTTGGCTCAAGAGTTATCTCCAATGCAGAACAGAAGTAGTGTGTTCTCTTAGCAATCGTTGAGCGTTCATCAACGTTCTTCTGTCGACAACTTTATGCAGGTGGTCGTTTTTATCGCACAACCTTCTGTAAATAGGAAGGTCATATATTGAATTTTTTTGGAATTTAAATAAGTAATCAAATGGATGCCCTGATGTTAGAAAGACTCATATAACCTGTCCTCAGAACCATCCTCTCCAAAGAAACATCAAACGTATAAACGCAGAAAAAGAAGCATTACAACGCAAGTCCTTGTCTGTTAGACGGTTTCTTTGGTCAAATAATAGGAAGATCATTAACACTAAAGATATAGTCTATGACTGTAAACGTCTCTTTATTTCAAAAGTCTCTTCATTCATATACGGTTTTTTAAAACAGAACAAGATACCGCAGTCAGTAAATCTCTGCCATTTGCGGTCGAAGACTTAAGGAGAACACGCTACCAACGGAAACTCCCGTGCTTTGGACTGGAAAATGGTCCTTAGACTAATGAATAAAAATGGATCTGGTTAGCAGCTAGTAGCAAGCTAACATAATGTTCTTATTTATAGTCGTCAGCGAGAAGTTATTATTTTCTAGCGGTGAAAGTTAATTTTTGAAAATAACCCAATCCTTCTTAATATTGCCGGTTGTACTCGGATAAAACACTACTCACCTGACTAGGTTAGCCTCAAAAAATGTAACCTAGCTTACTGTACAGAGTATGTGAGCCGGTGAACAATGAAAAAGTAAACATTGGCTCCCGAGATCCGTTCGAAAAAAACATGCCATAAAAATGACTTAGTTCATACCATCAGCTGTTATCGAAACATTTACACTCAAGCAGTGAACCCACTTTTCCCTGCATGTTTGGGTTTGTAACTAAACATACGGATCGAGAAACGGCTTTTTGATGTGAAAAACGGTGTGCAAGGGTTGATGTTGAGCATAATGCTTGAATGGAAACGCCAGTCACATTTTGGTGGTTTGGATCCGTCCTTGATCATGACTTGAAGTCGAGTAGAGTATTCCTCCATCTTCTCCAAAGAATGACTTTAAAAAATTCACTCAGCCATCCATGGATTGTAGAAAATTCAGTGAATCGAGACTCCTGCAACCTCGATCGTCAACCACATTGCTTCGGTACTGCCTATTTTACATACATATTTATCCTATTATCATGACGGTGTTTCCTGTTTACCCAATTTATTCGAGTACCCAGAATGAGCTTTTTCATCAGCATAGCCAGGTTTTCTTATCACTATTATATCTGTAGACAATACTTGACAATTTTATTTTCTGTTAAATAAGCTTTAATGTCAGACTTTAGGCTTTTTGATATAAACATTAAGCGCCGGACAAAGTTCCAGTTTCGTTTGTCCCTCTTCATTTATTTGCTTCATTCCGCCGGAAGTCGGTTCCCTTAAACCATTACATTTCTCGCTGAGTTTCAACAACCTTGATTTCTATGGTCTGCACACTTGGTATAACCGGTTTAGTTCTAACCACCTGGAGCGGCTGCTTCCACAGTACGATCTTAGCTACCAGTGTAGCTGGCTGATTCCACTAAAATTGCCACTTAAAATAGACAGACTGTATTCGGAACTTCAAGTGGAAAGTTTATTCCGAAAAAACGTATCCGGCGTTTCAGACGCTCCAGCGGCCATTAACGACTCGACTACCAAACTATCCTCGCATCAAGTACGGCCCCCCAGCGTTGATTGCGATAGCTGTTAACTGTAGTACGCCTGTGATCGCGTGGCCAGTACGTACTCTAAATACTGCTCACCTGGTGCATCTCTCACCCCTATCTGCTACTGTCTCTAATGGTGAGTTTAAGTAATAATCCGAAAAAATCAGGTCAATAAAATTCTTGTTTCAGCGATTGCATCTTCTTCTGAGCTGTGCAAACTGTCATACGGAGTTAGTAAAACTGACGATATGGCAAACAGTTTTGTTTAAAAGATGGCTGAGATGAGGTCATGCTTAAAAGATGAACCAGTAACTGTCCTGTGACTTCACAAAACACTGCAGTCCCTCATTCAGTTCCAAGGGCAGATGTCAACATACAAAGTTCATGGACCAATGACATTTAAGTAATAAGAAACAGCGAACACCATCGAAATGCTGACAGAATCACCTAAATGGAACAGGTTACTATCATGGATTATTTTATTTGCTAAATTAAAAAATAAAGCTCACTTATTTTAACTTATTTGTTAGCATACTTGGGTCAAATATGTTATTGTGGGAGGCGAAGTGCTATTTGTCGTATTTATTGTGATTGGTTTGTAAAATATTATAAAATTTGTGTGAAAGTACTCCATATTCTATTCTCTGTCACGACATATTACTGTGTTTCCCATTCACTCCAAAATGTTTTCACTTTTAAATCTCATATTCAGCTTGACGTATGTTTCAGTGCTCTTTTCGAAACAATACAATTAGTCATAGTTTATGTTCAATAACATGAACGTAGCCATATTCTTCGCCATAGAATTCTCACATGCGTCCATACAGAAATCGCACGTTGTCCAACTGTTGGATCGGTTCGATGCAGAGCTGGACAGGTGGTCATTGCTGTACTCTATGCCGCCTTCCCTACCAGAAACCAACCGGGCCTTGCAGCAGATTTTCAGCGGTAAAGAACCGGGATCAAACGCAATCCTACCGGAAGTCTACAAGCACGGTGGGCCCCGGCTGATGGCAGAACTCACAACACCCTTCCATGAGATGTGGCGCCAAGGACAAGTTTCTCAGGATTTCAATGACGCGACCATCATCCAACTCTACAAACGGAAGGGAAACCGGCAACTCTGTGATAATCACAGAGGCATCTCGTTGCTCAACATCGCCAGGAAGATTTTCGCCCGTATCCTGCTCAATCGTAAGAAAGGTCATCTTGAGCAGGTCCTGCTCCAAGAAAGCCAATGTGGCTTCCGCCGACATCGCCGAACAACCGATATGATCTTTGCCGCCCGCCAGCTACAAGAGAAGTGCCAGGAGATGCGAACTCACCTAAACACTACCTTCGTGGATCTAACGACAGCCTTTGACACGGTGAATCGCGGCGCACTGTGGAAAGTCATGCAGAAATTTGGTTGTCCTAAGCGGTTCACTCACATGATGCGTCAGCTTTATGACGGGATGACGGCGCGCGTCACTGAAAACGGGACGGTATCCGAAGCATTGGCAGTGACCAACGGAGTGAATCAGGGCTGCCTACTGGCCCCCACACTCTTCAGTCTCATGTTCTCGGCTATTCTGACGGACGCCTACCGTGATGAGCTGCCTGGTATCCGCATGGCCTACAAAACTGACGGGCACCTTCTTAACAGTCAGCGTATGCAGGCTTCAACGCGCGTGTCTACGACTACAGTTTATGACTTGCTCTACGCGGACGACTGCCTTTGGTCGGCTGCAGGCCTCCGTGTGAAATCGCCATGGTAATTATCTGAACACCAAACTGAAGATGTGCAAGGCCGTCGTCTTGCCTACACTCCTTTACGGAGCGGAGACCTGGACCGTCCACTCGAACCAAGCCCGGAAGGTGAATCACTTTCATCTCAGCTGCCTCGGTGGAATACTGAAGCTTAGACGGCAACACAGGATCCCGAACACGGAAGTCCTGGAGTGGACCAGAATCCTCAGCATCCACGCCGTGCTGAGGCAAGTGCCACTGCGATGGAGTGGCCACCTGGTAAGAATGGATGACAAGCGACTACCTGAATGACTTTTCTACGTAGATGTCGCAACTGGTTATCGCCGGCAGGGAGGTCAAAAACGACGATACAAGGACACTTTGAAGAAATCGCTGATGCAACTGCAAATCAACCCGGTGACCTAGGAGGACCTCGCCCAGGATAGACCGGCATGGAGAAGATGCGTGAAGACAGGTTCCGCAATCTACGAGGCCAACCGGATCACCCCCGCCAAGGCCAAAAGAGCGGAACGAAAGTCACCAGCGCCTCGGACCAACATCGTCGATGCCAAGGCCCTGCCAACATGCCCACGCCGTCTATGCCTCTTCCGCGCGCCAAAAGACCTGGTTGAACATCTTCGGACGCAATGCACCAACAATCCGGCAATTCCAATTTCTACGTCAAATTCTGCCAACCCTCCTTCTGAATCCCCCACCCTCACTCCTGGCATCAATTCCATTACTCCCACCATCATAGAGACCACATCCATCTTCTCATCGCCTGCTACCCCCACCACCGCCTTCGCCTTCACTACCACCACAACCACCATCAGCGATGGGGAATCTCTCCTAAGCTGTCCTAAATGCGACCGCACATTCACCTCACGCAATGGCCTGGTCGGTCACTTGCGAATCCATCGTACAGAGACTGGTGAGCAAGTGCCCGGAGCACCAACACACAGCGGAGCTCGCCACCTCCACTGCCCTCACTGTCCTCGCGCATTCACTCATCACATGGGCCTTTTCGTTCACATGCGCATCTATGACAGCGGAATTCACCACAATGCTGACAACACCGATACATCATACACATCCTCCGCTCCTGCCATTCTTACCGCCACTGCCACCCCCACTACCATAAATGACATCCACCCAGCCTCTAACGATTTCTCCTGCACACACAGCGCCCGCAATTTCAACTCACGCATCAGCCTGGTCGGTCAACTGCGAATCCATCGCACGGAGGCTGGTGTACCAGTGCCCTGGGCTCCGACATACAGTCGACGCACCCGCTTTCTTTGCTCTCACTGCTCCTGCACATAAACACACCGCATGGTCCTATAAGGACACATGCGCCTCCACGACAACCTGCGGTAAACCACCGGAGACTAAGCTAAATCAGCGCACACTAACTACACCAATAAATCGACAACACCCTTACAATCACCATTTACCAGAGTATATCATGGTTTCCTAGAAACCGTGGCTGGGAAGGCTGCCAATCTGACGGTTCCACCCAACCATGCCGTCGGCTCAGTTTATGTGCTGTGTGTGTCGAGTGGCTGACCAGTGGACTGGGAGTCAGATGGCGATGACTGCTCCATGTCCCCTGAGTTTGTGAATCCTGGTGTGTGCGTTATGGGGGCCAGGTCGTGCTGTGGCGCGCGAAGACGGGTACGCCGATCCGTCAGCCAATGCGCCCACTCCCACATCAGGCAACTGACCGGCTCGGAGAGTGGTCTGATGGTGGGGTTGGGGGAGAGAGTAAGGTCGACAGCTCAGCGCATTTTCCTCACTTTAAACAATATGACGCGCTTGAAACTATCACGGTGCGATAAAAGCCGTGGGTTGGAAGGTTGCCAACTGACGGGATAACTCGGATCACCTGGTCAGCCCGAATGTGTTTTGTGTGTAGTGGCAGACTGGCGGAGTGAGAGTCAGGCTGCAATGGCTCCTTCGTAATGTGGCCTTTATGGCACTCGCACTCTGTGGGCTCCGAGCCTGGTGTGGTGGTACGCCCAGGGGCAGCTCCGGCCGCGGAAGCCACCTGCGCCCTCTCCCGTCTCCAGTCTTCTTGACTCTGTCTTGACACCGGACTCAGTTGGGGGAGGTGAGAGTGTGGTAGTTGTAGCACAAGGCTACTATCACTTAAAACTAATTCACCGTCCCTGCACCACCTGATGTGGAGCATACGGTGGACCTCGTCGAAATAGACGGTCGAACTGTCTATGCAAATTCCACTGGCAGAAGATTCCAACCCGAAGCGAATGCTGCGCACATTTCAGTTGAACTTCTCCAAGCATAGGAAGTCTCTGTTAACATGTCAATCTAAACTATACCTTCACTTGAAATTTGTTTTTTTTTTTCATCTAAGACTACCTCCTTCATTCGGCGGCTTCATTTTTGATGAAATCTTTCAGCAATGACGTCCAAAAAGTGCCTGATCATCAATTACTTTGTAATAATCCTATTATTTTAGAAAAGCACGTTCAACTACGCTTGCTTTTAAAAATTTACTCAGTGCGATGTCTTATGAAAATATCGCTAATTATGCAGTAGACGTGTTTGTAGGCATTTCGTACGAAAACGATTTGGCTTTGGAATTATCAATATTCTCTCGAAGAAGGTAATTTTCTATATGGTAGGTTCTAAAAATTGGTAAATGTTTGCAAAAAAGTTTGATGTAGAGGTAAACTTTTAGCTTTTATGATGAAGGACTTCACTGTTTCAGCAGAGGCAGAAACTTACTATACCATACATTTTCTCCCGTTTACATCAAAAGTAATCATCATTTTGTGAAAATCCTGCTGCTGAATGAAAAATGTCTAATAGGAAATAAGAAAACCTCAAGAACAGATTAATTTTGTAAATGACAGGCACCTACCTGCCATCTATCGTTTTAATTTTAATGTGCTAATGTGCTTATATAAAGATACTGTTTAAGTCATAGGTGATTTTGACTGATTAATAAATCAAGGTTATATACACAGATTACGAGAACCTGAGTCGGAAATATACGTCGACCATATAAACTGCCAGCTCAAGACTTAGTAACAACTGACATTATCCTCCCCAATCGGTACCTTTGAGGCACTGAATACACGTCTTTTGTCGTTTAAACTATTTCCGTGCTTATTCATTATAAGAAAATAATTACTTTGAACACGCGAATCTACCAGTTTCATATGTAAAGAATGTCCATTGTTGCCACTTCTACTCCTCAGGCATATTAGTACAAAAAGTCATGAAGTTGTGCATAATAAAAATAATGTTGAGATGCAAAGATCGCGTGCGCTAGATTTTAACCACCGTGTCATGAAAGCAAGATTTCGGTTTGATTTTTATCTACCTCTTTCTCAATCATTTAAAATACATGCTACTGTTACCAACTAGCTGTCTGAACTGCAGATCGCTGTAGCAATATTAGCAGCTGGAGTGCTCATTTTCCACTAACATACTTTTAAGGAAATATAATAGTTAGCATTATTAAACATTCTGAATTTCGTATTACTAATTATAAAACAAAGTGAAATATTAAAAGAACTCTCAGAGACGTCTGTTTAGTAAATATTATGAACCTGCTGGAAGACACAATCGAAAATTGTTCTGAAATAAACGGTTCAGTTTTTGAAATCAAAAGTCGCGCCAATGCTCAATTACAGATTAAAGTGGCTATTTTTTAAAAGAAAGTTTCTTCTGCTTTGTAAAACCGTCAGCCAGTTGAATTTCCTGCGGGCTGTTCAGCGGACGAATAGCTCTAGATAGTAACAAAAACAAAGATATCAGATAATGGGAAAAAATGCAACATTATTTTATCACCAATTTAATTGTCTTTTGTTGTGATCTTTGTTAACTTTATTAGTCTAGATAATCTTCTACGTTCGAAAACCATTAAATTAAGAGCAACAAAGCATGACAGTGCCTGCGTATTCCTCCATGGGACATTCCCTACTTTCGTCTATTCGACAGACAGCTGAAGTTTGAAGAACAAACCCAATGCTCAGTTTATTTGAGCTGCAAAATTACTGATCACAGACAACTGGTAATCACCCTTTTTGTTTGAGCCTGAACTATCATATTTATTTGGTAAAACTCTCCCATCCACAAGATATATTGTGGTGATTTGTCCAAATATGAACAGAAACGTTCAGGTACGTGTTTTTCAAATATTTCACATCACAGAGTTAGTGAGGTCGTACTTTCAATCAGAAGTAATAATGGATCTCAGATTCCAAAATTTGCGCAGGAATGCAAACAAGCAACTTCATATAAGAACATTAACCTTGCATCAAATACATCAAAAGAGCCTCGAATTGGACGGTTGTCTAAAGGAGTTGCATTCAAAGTGTGCTTTTGGTTAGAATATTCGCCATATTTCTTATTTAAGTACCTTTCTAAGGGGTTACCGGTGAACATTTATCTACTACTATTTTCAATGCACGTTAGTTGCTGATTTTGCGATTGCAAGCATTAAGCATTTCGGCTTGACCAAAGAAGCTTTATATTTATATTGGTGCACATTTATACGAACCTTAGTCAGAGAAGGTTATGATAATCTCTTTTGGCAATCCTAGGTGAACAGAAAAAAAGTTTTTAGAAAAGAAACTGAAAACGTTGAGAAATTAGCACGTCAAATAGCTATAATAAGAAACTTACAGGTAAAATGTTTATATTTTAATGATTGGCATTACATAACATTCCATTCTCTATGTTATAAACTTAGGTGAAAAGAAAAAGTACTTCACGCATTTTGGATGGCTGTATTTTCCACTTGCAAAACAGTATTATTCCCGTCTGCCTGAGGACTGGATAAACAAATAAAACTTTGTATACTTCTCAACACACCATACTGTTCTAACAAAGCTTGGGGATAAGGAAAAGGGAATAATTTCTCCGGGTTTGAGATGGCATGCACATACGTAACATACACTCACAAAAGCAAACATTTCCATTTTAATCCAGAAATGCAGTTAGCAAAATGTTCATAATCATGAACGTTTTGGTGTTGTTCGTTTACGTTTGTGATTTTATACGCCTTTGGGATATCAGGCAATTAGAACGTTAATTTAAATACCAATTGAATTGCGTGAGCTTACCCCGAAACTCATTGGGATTTGATTTAGTTGACCTCGATTCTAGAAGTTAACATAACACATTTAGGGAAAAACTGTACATAATTGTTTCACACAAAGTATGACGATATATATACATTTGCAAAAAATATTTCTGTAATAACTTAAGAATAGGAACATTGCAGAAATTGGAAAACTTCTTATATGTTACAAAGCATAAATGCCTATTGATGCAATAAAGTCTTTTTCGAAGAGAATTGAGCTTTGTGATAATAAAATTTGAAATGACGGTTTCGTGAGTGTACCTCTAAGATGACGAGGTTTTGCGAAGTAAAACCCCAGTTTTTGCAGGGTACTTTCACAATCATCGAACGGAACAGGATAACCAATTACAAAGAACGATACAACGTAGGTATCCTCAATCGTCAGTTAATAGTATAAGAGAGAGTAAAAGACAGACCTCCGTTTTTCAGCACTCTCGTCCACCGTTAGCTCGACGGCAAGCTGTTGACGACAGTCCAGAGCCTAAACTACTAATACTCTAAAAATATTCACTTACAAAATATTCCATCGTTGAAGTAAAGCAGAAAGCTGAGGCGCACGCTTTACGGGTGATTTGGTATTAATTTCAGTACGCCAGCCACCAAACAGACGAGAAAAATCGTTCCCTATGACTTTTGCGGTCTAACGGCTATCCCAAGTGCCAGAAAACACTAAACTCAGTCAATGGACTCTAGCCGAACATTTTATAGATAAAAGAGGTCCCGTAAGCCGTTGCTAGATTAGCTGTGTCACTTACACGCATAAGTTACGCAAACTAACGAGCAAATAATGTGGCCACAAAATACCTTATATCAAGCCACAAGAAGATAGCCGTTGTATGCCAACCGTAACGCTGACTTAAGAGGTAGAATCACGTTGGAGAAACCGGCCAACGGATGCAAACGCGATCGCATGAGCATCGGTTAGCCATAAAAAGATGAAACACAAAGTCGGAGGTAGGGACAACTGTCGTGCAGACTGTGGTGTCACTGAGATTGTGGGCAGAAGCGATGATCACACATACATAATAGCAGGTCAGGAAGCCCGCATTTTCGCCGATTACGCTGTCAACCACCAACTCAATTTATCCCATCTTGATCTGGTTTTCGGAATGATTATGACAGGAGCCAGTGGAGACGTGAAACAATCAAAGCATCAATTGCCACTGAATCAGGCCAGCAGACGACATTTTTCTGCCCATGCCATAAACAAAATAATAATGTAATGAAACCTGTGTGAATGAGTCTGCAGTCTCAGAAAATGTGTTATCGAAGCAACTTCTTTCAATAAATCTCTTCTGTGTAACTCCTCATCTTCTTTGTTTTTTTATTATATTGCAGAACTATTATCCTCTTGAAATGCAAAATAGATCAAGGATTAAATACTGACTTTGAGACTTTCGAGAAGACTTCTTTTTTGGCTTTCTCTTTTGCTTGTTTTTTGATAGCTCCTCATCAGACGACGCTGATGAGGAGGAAGAGGATGAAGAAGATGAAGAGTCCCTTTTACCTGCATATGTAAAGAGAACAAAGCCTTCAGCTTTCTCCCATGTTTGCGGAACAATGGATTATGTTTTCATCAGTCAGTAAACTTACCATGCCTTTGTCTTGACTTTCTTTTCTTCTTCTGTTTCTTTTCTTCCTCTGACTCACTGTCTGATGACGACGTATCGGAATATTTTTCTGAGATAATGCAAAAGAATAAACAGATAAGAAAATATTTGTGGATCAGTAGATAGAGATCAGGCATTGCAATTAATAAGACATGTATCATGTCCAGAAAAAATGTCTGTTCATAAAATGTTACATCGAGAAAATGTTAACTAGGATTAACGTCATAGCCACAGAATGTAAAGATCTTAAAAACAAATTAATGAAGAGAAAATGTAAGTATGAATTAACGGTTACTGGTTATTATATAAACTTGGACAATTGTACACTAAAAACAACATTTTCCTCACGTATGGTAATAAATTAGCACAAATGTGTTCATTAAGTTATTTTTATCCTTGTATTTTGCCTCATTCAGAACTCCATTAATCTTGGATAGGTATAACTAGGCCCTTTTCTCGAAGATACGGAGTTCAGTGAGCATTATGTAACTATGAACCATGAAGAGGAAATGACTATCTCAATGTTCCAGTTGTCATCAATATATCTTCTCGATTACTGTCTACTGCTTGTCATGCTTTAGCTTATGTGGCATTATACCTCCAGTTCTAAGCTAATGTGCATTCTTAAAGGGGATAGAACGTAAAATTGCACTCTTATATGACTAAGTAGTCTTGAAAGAAGTAAATCCAACATCCGCGCAAAGAACAGAAGTTATAACAGCGTGCGTTCCAAAACTGGTCAGTGCAGACCTCGACAGTTTCAAAATCAAAGAATCAAATGCTTTTGGAACAAGCTAGTTAACCGGTAGCCACTAAGTAACCTATCCTCTCTGTGGGTACGCAGGTGGTGAAAACGATATACTCTCAGAAATGGAATCACAGAGAGCACATTTGCGCAATACGGTCATAAGTGTTCAAACAGATTTTTCGACCAAATGAATTTGCCAAATGGCAATTATAAATGGTGGAAATTTCGAATAAAGCAATTGATAAAATAAAAATGAAGTAATAATTTAGCAGCTGTAGTACAAATCTCAACGTGGAAAAAAATCATGCCCAGGTGAAAATTAATTTAAAACGCAGAGAGGACAAGCAGAGTCTTTATTTCAATTGCAATCAAAAACCCCCAAAATTACCCCTTACCAATTAGTATATTGTTTGATTTAAAATGTTTTGTCAAGTGAGCACTGGAAGCTCAAGTATGATTACAGTTATAAATTGCCAATAAAGTTCATTAATTATAAAATATATCTCCAGACCAATTCGAAAATCATACGTGGTTTTATGGAATTAAGCCATTCGTTAGCTTTGTCAGTATTGTTAATCTGCAGTTAATCCATTTTGGATTTTCAGCAAATTCCAAATACTTTTCAATTAAAAGCACAATTTGCTGCACATTAAAAATATCCTTGCTAAAAGACGTACCGATCACTTGCATATGTCGATCTCTTTTTGGGATAACGAATAACCCCTTAGCTTGAACAATAATATTTATTCAGTCGCCTTTTTTAAGCCACAAGATGTATAAAATCATCTGCTAAATGAAACTGGGGATGTTTTTGATGCAATCTGCCTCCGCCTGAACGATCTAGAGGTGTAAAACGATGTAAAAACAATAAAGCTTCACCCACAATGCACTTGAATTTGCCTATGTGGAATACAGCTGAAGGATCACTTTACGCGCAGTTTAAAGCAGACTAACAGCTTAAACTTACTGCTTTTACCCTTCAAAAGCTGAAAACGTTATTCAGTTTATAAAACCACAAAAAGCTGTAGACTCTCATCCAAGCTGCTAACCATCGACAGTGTTTTGTTACAAAAAAGGTGATGTGTGCACCGTTCATGCAGAAGTTGGCCCGACATAAGCTTTATGGTAACAACTGGATAATATGCCAAATTACTCTTCCGAATTCTTTTCTATTTTCTTTCTAATGCAGTAATGAGGTCTTGAAGTTTCTCTTGTATTTTAACGCCTACAAGTTAAGTGGACTTTCGATCTAAATAATGAACTCCCGCTTTCTGATATCCTAGAAGTAGTTGATTTTATTCCTGGGTTACTGTGTCATGAACCGTCATAAGAACTTAAATCGCACAAAAAGCAAAATCCTTTGAATAACAATAAAAAAGTAAGATTAGTTGACCAGCCGTGGTATTAATACAGAAAATGAGGATACACGTTCAGATTGAATCTTTAATGTATGATTATCTCAAAAGTAAACATTTAAATGCTTCCTTTTCTTTGTTTAGAAAACGAGAGCCATGTCACTTTACTTGCCAAGTGGCTTAGGGCGTTGGCAAGTGCGGAACGTAGAAAAACTGCTTTTAGCTCAGAAATTGAGAATATCCTAAGATTGAAAGTGTAAGCAATACTCACATTTGACCATCCTTCTGGTATGCCTACGCCGCTTAACCATCTTTTTACTCTGATTTATTGTTTGAATCCAGAAGTTAAATAGCTAGGATGAGGGAATCTAAGGTACAATGATTTCACAGTCGGCTTTCGTTATTCAAAGGTAATTGAATGATCAGAAAGGCAGCATGTTTTCGTGCCAGATTAACAGAAAATGAAAGAAATAACAGGGTTTGAAAAAAAGAGCTATTCTACATTTTGTCCCTATCAGATGACGAAAATTACCTAAATTTCTTTCTGGAGTGCATTTTGTTCTTGCGTTTTCCATCCAGTTTTTTCTCCTTGCAGTCACATTGGTAGTTAACTGTGTGTTTGGAACGAAATCGGTTTCAAGGTCAGATCAGTGTAATTTTTCATTCTTCTTGCTTCTATAACTATACTATCTTTCACCATCATGCATTAAAGCCCACTGTCTGACTAATGTAGCGTACCTAGCCGTCCACCAATCGAGTCTTTAGAACTTTCCGTCGATGAATCGCTTTCGTTTTTTTCGGATGATCCATCAAAACCTGACGGATAAACTGTTATAAATTGACCAATAAATAAGAAATGAGTTAGGACAATTGTATTTCAGGACTGAATCAGCATTGCAAAACGGCCTGCTAAAGGCAATGTGCAAAGGTAATAACAACTGCACAGGTAAACATGCAATAATTGTTTTTTGTTTCAGATGAACTTATTAAAAAGGTTTTGCCTCCTACGCGAATGATGGCGTGAATATGCAACTCACCACGGTACTTTGTTTTGGTTGTCCTTACAACTTCTGAAAGTAAACCAAATACCCGAAGATATCAACAGAACGTTATATACTATCTTTCAAAATTAAACGAACAAGGACTTCTAAATAAGAACATTGAGAATGTATAATATTTACCGTAAAAACCACCATGTTTGTCTACAACATATTGAAATCAGTTAATATTTTGATATATTAGCTGATCAATTTATTGTGCTAAGTAGTAGAAACCGTAAAGGAGGATAAGTGTTTCATTAATAATTAAGAAATACTTTACAAAATGGTGTATATAATCTCGTATATGTTTTTTGAGGTAACACTTTAGGCATAAAAATTTCTAATTTTCTAATAATAACTTGTTTAAATTCAGTTAATGTAATCCGAATCTTAGAAACCACGCGTAGCACGAGAAATCAAATAAATGAAGATGGGAATGTGATCTCTAAGACAAAAAGTTAATTGTCCTGACTTTTCAGGTTGTCAATGGGGACGAACCTTAAAGAGAAATTCAGCTATACAATATATTTTGGAAGTGAGTTTAATTTTATTAATTACGATCGTTATATTGTGATAGTTTTGACGTTTAATGACTGTTTTTAGCTGGTTTTATACACCCTGACGTGAATGAGCTAAAGTTAAGGCGAAAATCTTATACAAATAGAACTATCAGCATTGGAGGTATACTTGATTAAAAAAATATATTGTTCCCTTTCAAATTAGCTACTGGAGCAGCATTCAGATAGTTTTCTTAAAACTGGCATAGAGAGGATATCGAAAGATAATATGTAAACATGTCGGAAATGGATATATAATGGGCGTAATTGAATTGCATTTAAGCAGTCATACCTCTCTTTGGATTACTTAGTTTTTCATCTGATAAATAAATTAAAAAAATGTATAGTAGTCTTAACCGTTAACAATATTCAGGATATAATTGATAACAATTATGATGGAATGTCTGCAGAAAGCCGAATGATTTACAAAAACTAATAAATGTAACTTGCAAATAATAATAAACATTGAGATAAGCAAAGTGGTCGTGTTGAAAATTTGCAAAGACCCGACTCACGGTTAAAGAGAAAAAAACAGGAATTTAACGATTCATGACCCTGTTGAGTAACATAATTACACTTCCACGGTATAATATCTATGTTTAATACTTTTATTCGTACATGTGGTTGTCAACATAAACTGTCTTTTAGAAATCTAGTTTAATTTACGTTTATGTAACATGTTGCGTTTCATAAACTCACAACTTTGAAAAATGACTTTAAATGTCAAACATCTTATCTTCTAAGTAAGAACGCACTTGACAATATAATTTTGTACAACTGTTCACTGACTGGAAAATCCAACCAATAACAATTAAGAGAAGGAAGATTGATCGCACGAGTTCATTGAAACAACCAGAAAAACACCACAGAACGTTTGTTCATTAAATAATATAGGAAGATAATTTAGTAAAACAGAGACATCATGTACTTTCAAGCCAAAATATTATACTAGAACAACACTTTTACGTCATTCGTGCGATTGGTTTCACCGAAGTATTCGGGATTCTTAACATACACGCCCTATGTCTATATATCGTGTCTATAATATTGCAGTTAAATTGCCTACCACATTTTATTAACTTCGCGACCGGTATTCATAAAATGCCCACCATTTTGATATCTTCACAAGTGAATAAAAGCGTACTTGAAAGGAAAATCACGAAAACCTAACTGAAGAGGTAGTAATTAAACAATAGAAGCAACTTATCTTTCAGAGATTTTAGTACTGAGAATAAATAGCTGCAAAAATCTCCACTTACTACTTCATCAATAAGAACATTCACTGCTTCTGGCGTTATTCGCCACTTTTTTAATTTATAAATTATTAAATCACACGTATCGGCTCCGATATCACATTAAGCAGATATAACGATATACTGTTCAACTCTTCGCGTAAGCTGCCGGATAGGAAACACACATTCCCAGCAGTAGCGTTAAGTACAGTTGTGACAAATCAAACCATTTTTACTCACTATGGGCTGTAAATCAGCCGATTGAATAAAATATTTAGTTCTCGCTTTGCATAAGATGGCTGCAGATAGAATGTTCAAAATAACTTTTGAAACAAACTTAAAAATATTTTTTCCGTAGAATAAACAGGCTGCAGTTTACAACAATTATCATTTTACACGTTTATATGTTGACTAATCTAGTCACGATTTCGGTTGTTTCAATAAGCAGTGGTATTAAATACGTTGACTTACAGTCCGAATCGGATTCGGATCCGTCACACCAACCACCTTTTTGGGGATGGCGTGATGAGGAGGACGACGACGACAAGGAGGAGGAGCTACTTGAAGAGTCTTTAAAATGCAAAGCATTTGAGCAATTTAACTTAATAATATTTTACTCGACGATTACACCGGAAAGGCATAAACTTCTTTTAAAGGATTATTTATGTGGGTTTTTAATACGGCTCTCAATCATTAAGTGATTTTTGTAACACACCATGGGCAGTGCATTAATAAATTGCTGAAGGATCCTGAGCTGGTATAGATCTAACCATATATGCGTCGATGTACGACCTGGATACCCTATTCAAATATAATTGTAACCGTTAAGAATTAACATCAAATGGTTGCACACATTCTCACATCATTTTCAGTTGTACAAATCTCTCTTTTTTTTCTTCGACCACTGTCATGACGTAGAACTAGGTAACGAAGAACAGTATCTTATCCCTTTAATTTTAAAGAGCAGAGTATGATAATGAGGATTTTAGTAATATTTTTCAGCATTCACTTTCAAAGTTATGCAAGAACCGGAGAAGAATATATTTTCCTTCCATAGTTGAGGAATTTTGCAATATATTTTTATGCTGTGAAATACCTTAACTGTTCAAAAAAGTAAATTTGTACAGATTGCAGCCAAGGTGAAGGTAAATAATTACGCACAAGGCACATTACTTGTTTACATATGCATAAAACATATTTGCGATGGAATTGGTTAGAATGTAAAAAAAATTCAAAAATTAAATATAAGCATAAATTCCAACAAAAAATACCTGATTTTTTTAAACAAGATAAAATATCTACGAAAATTTGTTTATATTGACATACCACAGTCTGTTGTTATAAACGAAAACAATTTGAAAAGACATATATAAGGATAAGAGGCCGCTTGAAGTGGATGGGATGGAACTATGTATCTAATTCACACTACAATACTGGTTATTCACCAGTAATGTTCCCTCTTATCTCTGAAAATTTTTCAGCAATGTGATAAAGAGTGCGCAACGATTATCAAAAAAATTAAGAGTGCAGTAAAACAATTAAGATCATAAGAAGTAATTATTTTTCAATTTCAGTTTAAAATTATTTTTATTCAAAAACAATTTAAATTGAAATGTTTAAATTTGCAAAAAAATAGTTTTTGCTTCTACTGGTTTGGTAACAAATATCAAAACATAGGAAAGATCTGTGTATGGACATACCATAGCCATCTTAAAAAACAAAGATAATTTCAATGACATGTGTACATAGGACTTGACGTTAACAAAGGAGTAGGAATATAGATCTAACTGTCACTTAGCTGACTTTCTTTCAGCGAAAGATACAAAAGTGTGTAGATTTAAACGGTCATTTATGAAACAATCGTGACATTCTTACGAAGGTAATTGGAAGATATTTCAATGTATTTTGCGGAAAAAACGACAGGAATAGGTTATTGCCTACACTTTTGTATATACCTTCATATGTACCATTCGTAAATACAACTCTGCACCCTTACTTGCGGGCATAAAAATTACAATTTTATATTTCCTTAAGACACTTAAGGATATAATGTAAACGCATTTATGCACCATTAGGTTTTTGTGACATGTACATTTTTATGTAACGAATGGTTCTTAGTAATGAGACAAATAAATTGCAAATGGGAGAGTATATTCGTTTTAAAATGCTTACCAAGAAAGCCTAGATATTTTGAAAATAAAACACAGTAGATAGACTTTTAGTTTATGATTTTGGGTCAGTAGGTGTTTTTGACAAAATTTGAAACACCATTTAAATATGTATACGATATGCGGCTTTTTAACTATTTGGGTCAGCATGGCATTCATTAAACGGTTTGGTACTAAAACATTGTTAAAAGCATCCAAAAAGAAACAAAGACTTTTTACTTAGTTTAACTTGTTTTTTCAGATATCATATAATAAGATATTCATATATAGAGCCACTCTTTAATTTAAATAAATATTTATTTACCACAAATTGGTCTTTTGGGAATATCCGTAGAGTAGGAATCGCCTAAAGCACCATTTTATATATAATGTGCAGAAAGAATGCAGTGCAGATGACAGACAAAGTCAATAACCTAAAATAAAAGCTCCATCTATGCAAGTATATGGAAATAAAAATACAATTTGCTTCAAAACGTACCTCCTTTTGTTTTGGCTAGGCGAGATAAAATATTTAACATATTACAACACCTGAAGTTAAATACCGCATTTATTACGCATCGAATCAAAGGGATATTTTAAGCTATTCATCATTTAAAGACGACGATAAATATTTTACCATTGGAATTCTATTAATAATAGATCGTACGTTGTAAGCAATTGTCATGTTCTTCAGTGAGAAAAGAGGTTCTTGGTAAACGTCGTTGAGCAAGGATGGGTATATTATGCGAACGTATTCGCAAAGCAGGAAGTATGTTCGAAATGAGTAATTTGAGGTGGCAAGCCTTGCCTTAATTTAACAAAACATTGATTGACATTAAGAGAGGCATTATGTTTACCACGATAAGCTGCCGTGCTAACTTTTGCCGGAAAATTCATTGGCCGCAATCAATGCTCCAATTACCTACCTAATGCATACCTTAGATAGGGAATCTTTCATAATTAATTGTTGCGTTACTTTTGCAGAAATGGACCTATCTATGGCTCTAACCAAATAGGAGTTTTAATTCTGCAAATTCTTGGTCGATTGCGTACAGTCGATTGTCAAAATACCAAACACCACAGTTTCCACCATTACATATGTCTTCAAACGCGCATTTCACAGTTAATTACTACAAACTGTATGTTTTATCAGTAAGATGAATTTTGATTACGTTTAGACCGAAAACAAAATATCTCACTGAAGCTGTCTGAAAAAGAGCGAGGTAAAATCCCTTTAACATTATTTTAAAAAGATAAGAATCAATGTATATTTTTCTATAAGTTCGAATGGATTATATCAAGATTAAAATGAAACACACCATAACTGCAGCCGATTCATCATGGCTGAATAACTCAATTTGTATAAAAACAATTTTCAGTAGTACGTATGCGTGCTTTCTCGTGTAAAATAGTTCGATTTCACATGATTCACACTTCTTCGTTTTTAAAAAAAACACTGAAAGACTCTTGTTGATTTTCGGGACATGTCTTACAATAAAACTCTTTTTTTGTGAGTTTTGGCCTCATAATATTACAGGTTAGAGATCATTGCTCAAAATCACAGCTGGAATGAACACTAGTCTACTAGACCTAGCCGGATGTAGGTTTAATTGTTGAGTTAAAAGGTTTTTTGAAAACCCACAATTGGTAACCTAATTTAACTTCCTTTTTTAGTTATAGGACGGAAACGATAGCTCTACTAAAAACCTTTTACACTCTTTCGAAAATCACAGCAAAGATACTGGTAAATCATGCTATATTTAGGAAGAAACGCAGTTCTTTCTAAATCAAAAGATTAACCTGGACAAAATCTTGCCAAAAGTTCTAATTTGACAGCCTGTTCAAAGCCAAGCTGAGGGAGATGAGGATGGGCTTACCTGAACGTGACATATTTTCCGCACCCGACGTCTGTAGTGCTCGTGTAATTGTGATCAAAGCTGGTGAAGGGAGGTTTTCAGCAGCCCGACTTAATTCGTTTTCAGCCCCAATCCTGCTCAATGGGTGCACTTGACCTATGCTGAAGTTGGCTGCCTTGTTGCCCAATCACGAGTTGCAGCTTAACTCGCGTCATAGCACATTACGAAAAGGGCGCGAACAGGAGCAATGAAGACACCAAGTGCACACTGACGCAGTAGGGGTCACTTAGCACAAGGAACTTACTATTAATATCCTGGGAAGAATTTGTATCATACTGTGATTGCTCACAAGGGTGGCACAATAAATTGCAAAATAGCAGGTTGTACGGAGAAGCATAATACACTGCCGACAGGAAAGAACTCATGGGAAGAACGAAAGCTTTAATCAATTTTCTACAAGTCCTATCTATATTGAAACCCCTTAAATGGTTTTTATAATATTTTCTTGATGTATCCAAATTAATTCAATTGCTTAAGTGGTACTCGTCTAACAGGAAAAACGACAATAGCACTGTTGACTTTTATTCCTTTAGAGCAGAACCGTATTTTTCCTCTAAACCTTTTTAATTTCTACTAACTGCGTCCATAGACATTCTGTTTTCAAACACCTCAAAGCTTAACACGCGGACGCTGATTAAACTTTCATGAAATATGCTTTGATGATACTCTTTACTAGATTTAACGTAATTGTTCAATGCTTTATTTTTATCAGATTCAACTTTAACTTTAAAATTTTCAGAAAATCTTCAAAGAATATTAATTTCGGGTACGAGAGATAAAGATGCATATATAAGTGCCATTTGCATTTTGCTTTTAAATTGATTTTCGAAGGTCAGTGAAAGTATCTTTTTAAACATTAAACGCCGATATGCGCAGCCTAAAACTATCCGAATGTATGAAATCAATGACTCCATCTACTCGTTCTGTCACGTTTAAGAGAATAATTTACAGTTCATCTAAATGTTGCTGCATGTATTGACCTAGTAAATAACTCTGCTTAGCTTTTAAAATTGGTGGACATATTTAAAAAGTTTTCCACCACTTTTATATATGTTCATGTTTCCTTTGAACTTTGTTATTTAAAAAAACCCTATTCTAAATGGATGTCGGCGTCAAAGTAAAATGGCCTAATGATAGATAGGCAATTCCCGCAAACCTTATACTTTGGATAAGTCAATTTGGCAAACCAGTGCATAACCATCTTACAGGATTTGATACACTTACCAACAAAACAAAGATACACAGGCTTAGTTTCGATTGTTTGTAGTGTTTTATCATATTCCCACCGGATACGAGCCCTTCTTTATAGTCGAAAAGGAATCCCCTAACTTTTTGGCATAAGCTCTACATGGAATTTTAGAAATTTAGATTAAATTATTTACTTCCTCATGAAAACTGATTATATCTGATATTCTGTCAAAATTAAGTCAGGTCCTAGAAACAGCGGGCCCAATTTGGTTAACGAACAGTATTTAAAACGGAGAAGAACTTCTTTTGTTGCATCGAACATTGGAGAAATATGTGATGATTAGATTGGATTATTCTTTAAATTCAAGATATGAAATACTTAATATATTTTAAACCTGCGTCATTCAAATGACCCACTGAGTAGATTAAAATAACTTTTGAAAAATGTAAGTATAAACGAAAATTCAGAAAGAGGTTAATTAGTTAAAATTGACATTTTCTGATGCTGCGTCTAAGGGTATCTAAATTCATGTCCGGTCGAATCTAGGATAGACGCTACCCACCTACATAACAGCAAAAAAGCAAATTGCTACATTAAAAAATTGTTAAATGTGCGTTAACAAAGCGTTAACAAAAAAGATGTGTTCACTGTGTTTGTATTAAATTAAGAATAGCGAGATTGCATGCATTTATATGTTGCAACTTACCTTGGAATAAGTATAGTCGTTTATAAAGGAATTAACATGCCTGGGCCAACTGAATAATATGGGTTAGTGCTGTGATCTTATTATCCTGGTTTTTCACTGGACTGAGTAACACGAAGTGCGATGTTTTACAAACTGAAAGATTTTCTATGATTTGTAATGAGATATTTGACAAAACGTTGCAAAAATCTGTCAGTATTGCATGACACTTACTGCGTATTTAGAACGATAAATGAAAACCCTTTCCATTTTAAGGTCAATAGTTGTGTGAACAATGCTCTCATAGCATTTCAGAACTAAGATCTATATAAAGAAAACTTAAACATGGGACTAGGAGCATAAGCAACGGTGATATCTACCATCTAAAAACCTTATATGAGGTTGATAAATCTAACTAAATTGGCGCATGATCTTGAAAAAAATCATTTTGTTTGCGACGGTCGTTTTATTAAGGGGTTTTGCAGGGTGGCATGTTTTCGTCTCCCTTAAATGGCTTCTAATTTGTATGCTATGGCAAAAAATAACTTCAGGTATTCCCAGTGTTTAAAATAATGTACAGTTGCGCCATTTAGTTTTCTGAAACTTAATTGTCACAGTTAACGACTATTTTAACGTCAAGACTAATCGTGAAGTTAAATGTTTGCACCAACATGAAAGTCCATTTTCCGTATCATTTCTTAAAAAATATTATTTGTTAAATACATTTCGGACGATTATATTTTATCTGCTACTTGTAATGCCTAATGAAACAAAACGAAATTCTACACCCTAAAAATAAACAACTCGCAAAATGTCAAACCATGGTCGTTTCAGATACCCAATAAGTTTTATACGACAATTCGACCGTCGAAGTCCGACGATGTCCACCGTATGCTCCATGGAAGGGTGGAGCAGGGACGGTGACTTGCGCGTAAATTAGTTTTAAGTGATAAAAGCCTTGCACTGCAGCTACCGCACTCTCTCCTCCTCCCCCAACTGAGCCCGGTGTCAAGACAGAGTCAAGAAGACCGGAGATAGGAGAAGGCGCAGGTGGCTGGCGCGGCCGGAGCCGCCCTGGATGTGCCACCACACCTGGCTCGGATTCCATGGAGGGGGAGTGCCATAAAGGCTACATTAAGAAGGAGCCATTGCAACCTGACTCTCAGTCCGCCAGTCAGCCACTCCACACAAAACACACATTGGGCTGACCACGCGGTCCGAGTCATCCCATCAGTTGGCAACCTTCCAAGCCACGGCTTTTAGCGCACCGTGATAGTTTCAAGCGCGTCAGATTGTTTATAGTGAGGAAAATACGCTGAGGTCTCGACCTCACTCTCTCTCCACCCCCACAATTAGACCACTGTCCGAGCTGGTCAGTTGTCTGATGCGGAAGCGGGCGCAGCTGCTGGTGACCTCGTCTACGTGTACTACGTACACGAACTGGCCCCCAAACACAAGCACCAGGATTTCACACAACAGGGGGTTACACGGCTTACATCTCACATGTGTGAGATAGCCAGAGGTCACGTTAAGAAGGAGCCATCTCAGCCTGACTCTTAGACCGTCAGTCAGCCAAACCACAAAACACACATTGAACTAACTGCGAGGTCTGAGGGTAATTGTCAGTTCGCAACCTTCCAACCACGGCACTCAACGTTTCCGCACTCTCTTCTCCTCCCCCACCTGAGCCTTGTCTCATGACACAGTCAAGAAGACCGGAGATGGGAGGGGGCACAGGTGGCTGGCGCGGCCGGAGCCGCCCCTGCGTGTGCCACCACACCTGGCTAAGATCCCACAGAGTGGGGGTGCCATAAAGACCACATTAAGAAGCAGCCGTTGCAGCCTGACTTTTAGTCCGCCAGTCAGCCACTCCACATAAAACACACATTGGGCTGACCACGCGGTCCGAGTTATCCCGTCAGTTGGCAACCTTCCAACCCACGGCTTTTAGCGCACCGTGATAGTTTCAAGCGCGTCAGATTGTTTATAGTGAGGAATATGCGCTGATCTGTCGACCTCACTCTCTCCCCCACCCCCACAGTCAGACTACTGTCCGAGCCGGTTAGTTACCTGATGTGGGAGTGGGCGCATTGGCTGACGGATCGGCGTACCCGTCTTCGCGCGCCACAGCACGACCTGGCCCCAATAACGCACACACCAGGATTCACAAACTCAGGGGATATGGAGCAGCCATCGCCGTCTGACTCCCAGTCCACTGGTCAGCCACTCGACACACACAGCACATACACTGAGCCGACGGCGTGGTCTGGTGTAAGCGTCAGATTGGCAGACTTCCCAGCCACCGTTTCTAGGAAACCATGATATACTCTGATAAAAAGTGATTGTGAGGGTGTTGTCGATGTATTGGTGTAAATAGTGTGCGCTGATGTAGCTTAGCCTCTGGCGGTTTACCGGAGGTTGTCGTGGAGGCGCATGTGTCCTAATAGGCCCATGCGGTGTGTAAATGTGCGGGAGCAGTGAGGGTAGTGAAGGCGGGCGCGTCGACTGTATGTCGGAGCCCCAGGCACTGGTTCACCAGCCTCCGTGCGATGGATTCGCAGGTGACCGACCAGGCCGATGCGTGAGTTGAAGGTGCGGGCGCAGTGTGGGCAGGAGAAATCAGTAGAGGCTGGGGGGATGTCATTCATGGTAGTGGGGGTGTGAGGGGCGCTAAGAATGGCAGGAGCGGAGGATGTGCATGGTGTATCGGTGTTGTCAGCATTGTGGTGTATTCCGCTATCATGGATGCGCATGTGACCGAATAGGCCCATGCGATGAGTGAATGCGCGAGGACAGTGAGGGCAGTGGAGGCGACGATCTCTGCTTTGTTATGGTGTTCCAAACACTGGCTCACCGGTCTCCATACGATGTATTCGCAAGTGACTGACCAGGCCAATGCGTGAGGTGAATGTGCGGTCGCATTGAGTACAGCTTAGGAGAGATTCCCCATCGCTGATGGTGGTGGTGGTGGGGAGCAGTGAAGGCAAAAGGCGGCGGTGGTTGCGGTGGTGGGGGTAGCAGGCGATGAGTAGATGGATTTGGTCTTTATGATGGTGGGAGTAATGGAATTGATTCCAGGAGTGAGGGTGGGTTTTATACTTAACCGCACCTTACAGAGGGAGTATCTATTTTTTTCTTTGTAGAATCACCACATTTAGACGTGTTTCCTTCGCATCAAAGCACTTGTTTTGCAAACGAATTATTAGTATCAACAGTAGAAACTGGCAAATTAAAGGCGCATTTGTATACAAGGATGTTCATAAAATGCCAGTTTTCTTTAAGATGGTGCAAAATACTCCTATTTTACGTTTGTGACTTAAATTTTGAAATTAATCAAAATGACTTTTTCTAGTAGTCGATACTTTAGAATTTAAGTATAACTAATCAAAATACCAGCAAATATTTCTGTTTTTTTCTTTTCAGAAGCATATGAGATGGTAAAAGGCAGAATAATCCTGCTCAAATATGTGCATGAAAATGTATGTTCATAAATTATCTTATCAAGTGGCTTGCATTTAGCTTTCAAGGCAAACCGT
Source organism: Schistocephalus solidus (assembly GCA_017591395.1). Lineage (NCBI taxonomy): Eukaryota > Metazoa > Platyhelminthes > Cestoda > Diphyllobothriidea > Diphyllobothriidae > Schistocephalus > Schistocephalus solidus. The sequence continues at coordinate 169,309 of WEDG01003529.1, read as the reverse complement.
CTTCAAAACTTTTAGAAGGCATATCTCTTAACTAATCTCAGGACAACAATGGACAAGTAGAGGGATAATGGATTTCATTTGACGTCTCAGCGGGTAAAATTTAAAACCTACTACTTAATCAAAAGCAGTTAGGAACCTACTTTAGCATGTCACGGTGCATTAACAATACAAAAAACGCCTTTGCGTCATATAGCTTTCTGACTGAAAAAAGCTGAATGACTGTCAATTGCATTGCCGATTTCAAGCGATTGATAAATGGTGCTATATTGCAATTCATTTCACTATGCTCACAACCAACAAAATAGTTGAAAACCAGAAAGTGCTTTCCTGATATTTACATCTATTTGAAATTATGCTTTTATTTTTGGTGTGCCATTGGGATAGGTGAAAACACGAAGTTTGTGGCCAGCGGTATGAAAACAGTTTTCAAGGCGGACAGCATGATCGAAATTTATTTTCTCGACTAACATATACGAGTTATTTTTTGGGTTTGAACTAACCTCCGCAAATATAATCACCATTATATACTTATTGCAACAATGCGTCAATTACTTTATGAAAAGACGTTCAATTTCTAAGTGCACATGTGTCATCCATTTGAGATTAGATTTTCCATAAGTAAAAATAATGTTTGATATTAGTAAGCAGTTTTTAGGTCCTCAAACATTTCCTACTTTTGTGCGGTTGAAGAGATGGTTTACGCTCAGCAACTGTCCAACACTCTTTTTGAACCAAGTCCTGTGTTTTAAATGTCTGATAACCTCCTAGGTAAGAGGTTAGATCTACTCGTAACACTGGATATCACATGGCTTAAACCGAAATAGTTTGTAAAGGATATGCAAAACAACACCTTAGAATGTTCACTAGAATATCCAGGCGCTGTTTTATTTAGTATATAGAACAGAAAACTACAGTACAATCAGCTTGGATATCAAAAATTGATGCATTAATTCCGTCTCAGTCTATCTTTTTTCGCTTGCTCAGAGATGCTTGCAGCTCATCTACGGTGCAGTCTTGATTATTCCATGTCATCTTTTGTGGCATTAGGCAGGCAGTTATCTGCTGGCTCATCTGCGCAAACATCGTAACTGCAGCCTGAATTATAAACCGTGTTACATACTGATATATCTCCTATCAGGTAATTTTGCGAAGTCACTCTGAAACTCCGAGTTTCCTGCAGAAATACCTATACACGCGAGATGCTGGAATTTTTTCTACTGCACAAAGACTGCCAATGTAATTGAATTATGACTTTAGCAACCCAGTCAATAAAATTAAACAGTTTGAAGGCAATTGTCGCTGCGAGCAGTGCATCACTCCGTTTTGGCGTATCACCCCGCCTGGGGAGACGCAAAAGCGAGTCAGAGCTTTTCTGGTCCTGCTCTTTGCCTGTAACCCGGTCTATTAAACATGTGATTCATTAGTCATCTCACTTTGAGGCACTCATGGACTTTGTGAGCACAGGCACAAGAATCTTCTGTTTCAAGTTACCACAGAAAAGAAAGTTTGTTTTAACTTATTCGAGTGCAAAGATTGTTCTCTCAAGTCCTTAGAGCATAAATAGTGCTTGCGTTTAGTTAAGGTGGTATTCTAGTATACAAACGTTTTGACCGAACATGGTTGTTTTATGATGGGAGTCAATGGGACCTCGATAAGAGCGTGGACGTGAGTTAAAGAGAAACTGTTACAAATAAGTGGAATCTTAAAGTAAAATGTTTCGTTGATTAACTGTGAGAAAATAATGAGAAATATATATCTATATCAGAGGTAGAAGAAATTAACACTTGGGAGATGGAAACAACGGGTGTGAAAATGCTGATGTAGTATTTATCTAGTCATCTTTAAATTTCAATGCTAACCACAAGCGTACATTTGAAGTGACGTTATCCATGTGCTTTGAAGCAGAATGTATCCACCCCTTCAACCATGACTAAAATGCATTTATTTAAATTATAAATTTGGTAATATTTGAAGACTGTATTGAACAACAGCTGAAAGATAACTCTTTGTTTTTAGATCCTTAAAATCACGTGCCAGGGCTAAAAACGTGATGAGCATACCACCAGGGGTCACTTTGGACCTGATATTTCTGACCATCGAATTTGAAAGTTTTTATTCTGTCTAAGGCCGTATTTTAATTTGTGCTCACCAAATACCTGGCAGTATGTGGATACAGTGTCTTTGATTAAATTGTTATTTTATTTCTACAAATAAGCATCATTAAACCAATTACACACTTATCTACCGCAACCTGAGGGTGTAACCTGGACGCCCAACCAGTGTAAATCACAACGCCGGAAATTAAGTTGACCTCATGCAGCAAATAAGTGTTTTTTTAACTAAAAAAGATAACATCGGTGACTGAAGACAAGGTCTTGGTATATGTTAGGCAGTGCAAGGTAAAACCAAGTGAAGAGTGTCATGTGAAAACGACCATGCAGTCCAAAACTTCACGCACATTAAAAGGTGATTTTCCGTAATTTTACACGGTTGATAATCCAAAGCTAGAGAACAGATCAGCGTGTAAAGAACATGCATGGAATGTTTATATTCTTGTGTTAAACAGGCACTTCAGTATTTCACAGAACTCTGTTTTTCTTTCAATATATACTGCTACGCAGGCTGTTACTAATCAGTAATAATTTGATACTGTTTGATAGTTTACATTATAAACTGTTGCCAAAAATGCATATAATTAAAATCCAACATAGTGGTTTATGCTTTTCTAAGTAAACAGCATTTCGTGCCTCAAGTCTGTTTAAAACATGAACCAATTCAAATATGTGCCACGCTACCATCTTGAATGTCTATGATTAGTTTTTCATGAGAAAGGCAATCTACTGTAGCTGCAAAGTGTTTATCCAGCATTTCCAACTTGTGCGTTAATAAACATGGATTCTCTGGCCTTAAATAATTAGCTCATGTTTTGATTTTTAAGTAAAATCTACCTAAAAGATGTAAAGCTCTCCTGAGTGGAAGGGCTTGCCACCCCGACATTTCAAAAACTTATTTGCCCTTTGCAGTTACTCTGCTCCATCTTTCAATCACTTTTGCTTGTTGACGTTTCACAATATATTAAGCATAGCTGCGTAACAAGAAGCACTGCAATCAGACAAATTGACGGCAAACCAGTTAATGGCGATGTAGAACAGTTTACTTTTCAGGAAGGCCATTAATTATCTCAAGAAAATAGGAATTCTGCGAAATGCAAAATGAAAATTAAGAGTGGCAGTGCGGAAGTGGCATGCGTCTTCCTATACTGGATTAAAAATTGTCAGATGAATAACTTAGTTTAACTGCTCTATAAGAAGTGACTCAGTGGCTTACGTTTTGGAGCAAATAACTGGAGATAGCATTTTTGTCTCAACGTATGGTATTTAGTGGTTCATACTTTAAGTGTCGTTAAATATGTCCATTCTATGACGCGCAATGATGTAGTCGACGAAGAGGAGACATGATATTTTGATTTAACGAAGTGCCTTACGCTCTTCTGTAAAGTGATAGAATATCAAATGCAAATATACGATAATTTTAAGGACTAAATATACTTTGAAGACGATCAATGGAACTGCAGAACAGGCATGAACTCACTCAAAAGTGTGTCCGCATTTTACTCAGACATGCATTTCCTATTTAAAATTCCATTTTCACATCACCATCTAACTGCAACGGTGGCTCTTAGGTTAATGGTCGAGATAATTGCCTTAAGTCATGTGATAGATGCCCCGCATGGCCAAATATGCAATCTCAGTATATATGTATTCCAGCAAGCGATCTTAATATTCCCATGGTCAGTCATGGAAGTTTAATGCGTAGCGCTTACCCTCTGGTGCCCACACCACACAAGAGGTCATATGATTGTAGTAATCGATCTATCGGACTTCATTCATATCACCTCTGGCACAGCCGATCACAGGCACTCACCACCTGCTCTCACCCAATCAACTGATCAATCGGGCATTGAGGGACTCTCACATGACGTTTACTCATGCACACGCACATTATCCTAGTGGACAGACGCGCGCAGGCCCTGAGGATGCCACGCGTCAGGGTCTGTGAATACCTCTGAGATTCTGTACAGAATACACAACTTCGACCAGTGACTTTCCACTTATCACTAAACGGAATTTGACGTAATGATTTTGCTTTACTGAGTACAGACACAGCTAAGACCTCATACAAACTTACCTGATACTCTATGAAGTGTCCTTCTCACCTTTCTAATAAAAGCCAAATGCCACTCGCAACCTCTTCCGGATTAAAAAATTTGACAGGCAAGTCCTACATCACTAACGTCTAATTTCAGTGTCATGTCTGTTGCTTACTGTTGTTGTGGTTGATTTTAAGGGAGAAGCCTGGCCTTTCGTGACAGATGTGGCAGTCAAATACTGTCAAATATGTGTTACATGTTACTTCCCGTCATATCAAAACTGCTTTTCATTGAGTTCCAAAAAGCTGCCTTTTTAAATGCCATTTCAACTGACCTTTTGACCGCCTGCAACCAGCCCACGGTCCGAGATGACACCTTGTGTGAGAATAAAAAGGAATATGGACGTCCACTTTGTTTTTATATTGTAATTAAGCTGCAGACTGTGAGCAGGGATTAGAGAGAGCCACCAGCTATGGAGAATATTTTTTTGTTATTAACTGCTGGTACTTTTGCCTAAATTTCACGGTCATAGTAGCGAGACTTTGATTTTTGGTATCACACACATGAAAAAACCTTACGCATGTTACTGGATTTCCTGTAGATAGCATCTTATTACTCCATATGTTTATTCTTGGGACTGTTCTATGGCTCACTGGCGGAGCGCCGGAATTTATAATGTCTAATGACCAAAAACATGTGGTTTAAATCCTATGTCCGGAATACCTTAGGGTGTTTAGGGATGACTACCAACGGATAATAAGCCAAAAACGATGATATCAACCTTCCGTGGTTTTGTCGCTATCACAACAATGCATAATTTGCCGGGTTGGTTTATGAATGATTGATTCCAAAGGCTTTCACGAAGTGCAGATATTTTATTTCTGACAAAGGAATGTACCTCGAGAATATATATGCTAGAGTATTGCCTATAATTGAATCGAAAAATAGGTCAATAAAACAAATTTATTCTTCACCTAGGCCCATCAGCTTCCAAATGTGCCCATTGCTAGCCAATTTGTAAAATTCCAAATTAAGTTTCTACGTTCGATAACAAGGGCCTTTTTGTTTTACCATTTACACAATAACCTAGTTACCATTCCATCTATATTAACACGTGGATGACCGTTAGCGTGCTTCTTGTACAAAGTTATTAACATGACGTGGCTTACAAAGTTTCATTTTCGTAAATGGACGTGACCACCTAGTTGTTAATAGTTTTCTAAACAAAAACCTTGGAAAGAGTATGTGAAGAAAGGGATATATGAGGTTGGTTCATGTCTATGAACTATCATCCTATCTGTATTGGCAACAGCGCCCCTTATTCTACAACTGAATTGACTAAAATGTTAAAGGTTAAATTTTCTTTTAGCTTCTGTTCAAGACCACTTTTTATGCAAAAGCTTCTCACGACGAGAGCCTTCTCGCAGTGTTAATTTGCTCTCTGCTAGAAGCCTGTTCAGGAAAAATGAAACAAACACAATGCAAGACTAAACTAACTTTTTTCAAACATGACCGCCTTATCTGTGCAGCAATGTAATCTCCATAAGAAGAAAACAGTCTCATTTAAGAAAATGCAGCATAATTCAGATAAAAAGGTTTCCACTTTAAGGTTTATAAAAGTGATGACCGAAATTCAAAAATAAACTTCATTAGAAAGGATCGCTTAAGAAGGATAACAAAATTAATTTTTGTGCAGCGGATTTCTCATATACTTCAATTAGGCCAGAATATTAGATTTTAAAGGCCCTTTTTCTGACCACTGGCAAAATTTACATCTAGTTAAAAGATACGGCTCAAGTCCTACAATTTGGGCATTAATTTTTCAAAATTTTAACTGTAAATACATTTTCAAGGAAACACACAAAAAAGGTTTTTTTTGAACATATAGCGTGGAGAAAGTGTATTTATCAGCGTTTTACAAATGGTTTTGATTCACATCTTATTTTGAATCTAACCTGCTTTTTGAAGCACTCCCATTTTTTTATACATTTTAACAACATTTTAAAAACCTAAAACATAAAAATTCTGAAAATGAGCGCTATCATGTAAAACTTTATGTCACCGTTTGAACGGTTCATCAAATTACCTGCTTCTGAAATATTTAATTTTATGTGAATTAAAGATGGTTATTATACTTAACTAGCATCAAATAATTTAACGCAAACTTCCTTCTCATAGGTCTACTGAACGCCTCATAGACAGAAAGTTTATTTCGACTGCACATGCTAGCTGAAGCTGTGCAGGGTCTTCAGCATGAGGACTTATCGCGCCGACTAAAAAGCCGGCTGGCAAGGGCAAGTGATTTAACAAAACGGCGAAATTTTTTTATTTACTAGGTCGCCTTGGTATTTCGCAATCAATCCATGGAGTAGTTAAAAGACAATTTTTGTATAAAGACCAATCGAACCGATATCAGGTGTGTTCAAAATTCCGAGCATCCTCACATCTTTTCACGGAGAGTAAACTACTTCGACAAAGACCATTGCCACATTAAAGGTGAACTTTTGATTGGCCGGAATACGAATGAGATAGGATGAGGTCTAGTTTGCCTACTTATTTACTGATGTAATGAAATCATACGACCAAGAAGAGTTGTTTTCGAAGGCAAATTGTATCGATTATCTAAAAAAATTAAAACTTACATGATTGGTAGTTCTCAGAGTCACTATGATCTTCAAGTAATTTGGCTAAAAAAAGGTTGGCGGAATTGTCAGGAGGAATGAAGTAACTGCGTGCCTTTACTAGTTTTCACAATATTGGTCCATCTCTGATGCCAATGACCTGGTTCCTGTTAACATTCGAAGTGGATGTGCAAGACAACTGTTATCAAACCAGATACTCAGACACCAATGAAATTTCCTCATGATATAATTCGCTATAGGAAAATAGTGGGTGAGGAAATAATAATCATAGTAATTTATTAAATTATACATCATTCTGGCAGCAATGGTATTGGCCGATAGCCCAGATAGATATTTCAACGATATTTTGCCAATGGAAGTCACAACAGTGAGGGGTTCTGTTTTAAAAAGTGTCCCACAGCATTCCATGTGTGATATCTGGTGGATACTCCAGTCTAGAACTTTCAGCTATTCTAATTTCCTCAGAAATATTTTTGTAATTTGGAACATATCAAGGACAATTTGTGACTATGCAGCCCCTTGCCAAAAGAACGTTTTTCCTACTAACCGCAACCCCACGTTCCAATTTTACATTGATTGATTCGTTTTCTATCCCAAAGGAACAAGTCAAACTCTCAGAAGTTGATATTCTTCCTATGTATGTGATAGCACATAAGATATATACGCAGAAATTCCATGATACCAAGGCTTAAAAAATAAAGCTCTTCAAGCGTGTTGGAATACGAATAAGCATTATACAGCCTTTAGGTGCTTGCTATTTCAAAATGGTTTGCTTGCTTTTTTTACAGAAAAATTGAATCAATCTTTACGTGTATACATGAAGACGATAAAAGAAGGCTCGTAGGAATATCGAGGGTTACTCGGTCGTCAGAACTTTAGCTCCTCTCCCCTAACGTGCGACAGCTATCGTAACACGATTCCCGCCCCCTACCCCTATAAGCGTCAGTTTATTGGTGTAACTTCTATCCCAAAACCCTCTAGGGCAATAATCCCAACTCTCACTTCTCCTTTTGTCTAACGACGTTTTAGTGTAACCAACTTGAAACTTCAGGAGTAAAACTTAATTTTTACGAGCCTTATTTCTTCATTTATCTTTTCGGTATGCACATTACTTCGGTTATTCATAAACGCATATATTTTATCGGCCAATTTATTTTATGATGGGTGCGAGTGAGAATCCGAAACATCAAGCCCATAAACGTCTTGTTCTAGCGCTCTCATCTTCGCCTCTAAACTAGTTTTGCTTGGAAACAATCGCACAAACACTTATTATTTTTGGAAGATTAACGGATTTCTCGATTAATTCAAATGTAATTACAGTTGAACCGATGTTTCCAGCTTATTAAAAAATGTATTCATAAATTTTCAAAGTGCAATGTCTGCCACATAACTGGCAAAAGACAAAATTCAACAAATCTCGAAATGTACTTTTCTGATGTACAGCGTAACTATGTCTATTTTTGTTTTCACTTTTTACTTTAAATTTTAAAGTTGAATAATGAAACAGTAGTCAGTTTAGAAAACTGCTTCATTGCTTTTCGTCGAGGTCCCAAAGCTGCGTTTAAGGCAGCAAGTACGTTTGTCTAAACAGTCGCTCAGTAAAGGTCTACGAATTTAACGATATCCAATAACAAATTAAACCACCACCATGACGACCAGGAGTGCAATCTTTGCAGAGAAAACGTTTCACAAAGCAGTTGTCTATTCTCGGTAACATTACATTATAAGGTGCAAAAACACACTTAAGCACCTAGTGTGGATTGAATATTTTAAACACATGGTGCATGACTGTGGCATCGGTTTCAGGAAGACCCCAGACATCGGTGTTTCATGTTTATTATTAATTTGTTGGTTGTTTAAATAACCCTCGTAAGACAAAACAGAGATTAGCTTGTGCACATTTACTGCAAAACCAACTTGTGCCCACACTTCAGAATGGAGCGATTACGATCGGTAAACAACAACTTATCTGCGGTGGGATCTTCAGGTGCCGAGACGAGCGGATCAATTGCAAAATGCTCGAAAAACCTAGACAATGCATAAAAACCTAACTACAGACTATAGCTTAGGTTTCGTAAAAGAATTCAGCAAAAAGTTAGCTCAGAGAACGTCTGCTGATTCCAAAGCTTAACTCATCGGAACTTACATGGATTATTTAAGAGAGCTCACATTGGAAGTTCTAGCACATCCACCTAACAGTATCGAACTGTTTTTCTGTTGGTCTTCAAACCAAATGGAAAGCTTGATACTTTCCACAATTGCAACCCCAAAACCTCACTCGAAAACCATTTCGGCACCAGACTGGCATTTTAAAAGCCATTGCATCAACTACTTTGCTCAAAGCTGGGAAGAGGAAGGGGAATATATTTTTGATTTTTGTAGAGATTTTGTCGGTTAAAAATTTGATTGTTCAATTTCACAAATGCTTTTGAGATCCAAAATATGAACATATTCGCAAATTTCAGATACAGGACATATTCATAGTGACACTTCCGGTGTTCAACATAAAAGATTAACATCCAAAGGGCTCGAATTGATGTGCCTAGAGCAATATTTGACGCACAGCTCAAAATAAAGACGTTTTTTCTTTAAAATACTATTACGTAAACCTTCGGCGTATTTATATTTAAATTCATCAGTCGGATTAACAAGCATACGTTTTCAGTCATCCATCATCAGGATACTACAATGGTATGGAGAATGAACTCACAAGTTACGCATAGTTTTTATGGTTCTTGGGGCTGGGGGTGGTCAATCATAGTTTTCGTTCCAACGCAGCCTGTATGTTGGAGTCGGCATGGGGGTGGTCAATCATAGTTTTCGTTCCAACGCAGCCTGTATGTTGGAGTCGGCATGGGGGTGGTCAATCATAGTTTTCGTTCCAACGCAGCCGGGAGTCGGCATGTTAAGGAGGGTACAGCGGAGAGCGGAGTGGTGAGGTGAGAGGTTTGTTTGTGAGAGGATGTGAGTGCTTTGCGTACGTCAAGAACGCGAATGACGTGTGACGGTTATCATGGGGGTTTGGGTGGGGTGCGATTACCACTTTAATTAGATCAGGGAAGACGGACTGTCTATATCAACATCTTTTGGCAAGAGAGCGCTGCGTTCACTAGCGAAATCTTCCCTGTCTCGGCTTTTGAAAGCACCCGTTTGTGTATGCCTTAAGAGTAGTGTCAGTACACTGCTCCTAATCCGAAAGGCTTCGTTGGCATCAGCTGGCTGGCTCGTATCGAGGGGCATCAGAAAAACAAACTTGAAATTTACAGAATTTTTTTAACCTAGCTAGGCAGTTATGTATTCTCATTCCCTTTTCTCCAGACGTCTTGTTGTTCGGTCAAGGTATCCCGCTCCATAAGAGCAGAGGAATTAATAAATTCAACTCGATTTAGACTATAATGGCAGTTGGTCTTAGTTCCCGCTCCTTAACGCCAGCCGTAAGAAGGGAGAGTTTCCGAGGAAAAGACGCAATTATGCCGCCGAGAAAGCATTCGTTATAGCCGTTTTTAAACGTTGTCTTACTAATTCATTTGCTTCAGTTTAATAAATTATTTTTCTTTTTCTTCAGTTACAATGGTATGCTTTGTGTTACGCTCCTTACTGTTCCAGTGGATGAGTCTATCAGGAAAGTTATTTGTGCGGAATGTATTCTGCCACTACCGTAGCTCGGCATCAAGTATTTCGGTAGAGTAGATCCGCCTTACTCTGACCGCCAATAACTGGACAATATTTCGTTCTTGATTAAGGGGTCAAAATTATGAAAATAAATTTATTGTCCCGTCCAGGTTTTCTCACGAATTATATTGCGTTGGATGAAAACATCCTCTTGCCTGCGCAGAAGGACATCTAGAAAAATGAATTAATCGTTTGCCTTGGTCTCTGAAGCCAGCTTTATTGAGGGTGAGTCTGTTAAAATTTTGAACGAGATGATCGATATGGGTGGTAGGATTTGTCAGGACAATGTTATCGTCCACGTAAAGGGCATAGAAATCAAGTTAATAAATAGTATCAGCGCGAACCATTTGCTCGGATTCACCCATGCAGCCATTCCCAAGAAATGGTCCAAGTGGTGTACACATTGCCACCCGGTCCATTTACGTGTTGCTGAGAAACTTGACCTTTTATGTGCATCGCATCAGTAATTTCTTTAGCGTCTTCAATTTCATGGCAATCTGGCGGTTTTTCCCGTATAAAGTCACATAGATAGTTTATTGTTTCTAATACGGGTACGTTGGTAAACGGTGATGATGAATTTGATGACACAATCTTCCCGTTCACCAACATTAGTCTTCTTTATGACCTTGACAAATTTGAAAAACCTTTCAAACTTCAAAGATTTAAAAGAATTTTGATTTAATTTAAATGTTTTACCAGCCATTATGTAATGGTTTTATAAGGCAAATTTCTAATATTCATTATTAGAAAGTGGGGAAGCCCCTACTTGTGAAATTGTTCAAAGCCGTATATTGTGGATATCGTGTTATCTACGGGTTCTAGTGCTTCAAACTCCTTCTCAGACAGAAGCCCTTTTTGAGATTTTTGAAAAATGTATGCAACCTTGTCAGCCTTCGAGGACCTGGACCCGATCCCTGTTTCCCTCGGATGTCGAAAACTTTGTACTCACCGAAAATATTTCTTCTCTTTTCCCCACAAAATCAGTACTATTCATGATCATTGGGCTGGTTTGGTTAGCAAAATATTTTCATGGAGGCGAAGCTGTCCGATACTGGCTGAAATGACTGGCGGTCCTCAGAGTAGCTATGATACGCAAGTAGGTTATACAAATAGAGGTTTGCAGAATTGTCAGTGGGAACGAAACAAACTGTGTGACTTAATTGCTCTCACAATGGTCGTCCAGAAACTGAGACATTTAAGAAACTCATTTACAATTATATTGCATGGTAGAACATGCAGTAGAACCTTTTCTGATGCGTGATAGAGCGTAAGATGTGCGCAGAATAGAACAGAACATAATCCGCAAGCTAACCGGCATTATACCTATTTTTTTTCAAATATACCTCAGAAAGCTTGTTTAAACATGAACAGTTATGATGCAGCTGTGAGTGGTTCGTAGTTTTTACTTGCCATCTTTCTTACAAATATTGGTATAATAAGTGTTTGGAAAAAATAAAGAAAAATGTATCTGAACTGTTTTCCTTAAAAAATCTAAAAACACGTATTATTATTGGTAATTTAGCGGTATCTGTCGACTTGCATGGTCAAAATGCAATACGGAAATTAGGAGCGAAAATTATCCGAAAGTATTTTTCTGACCAACAAGGTCACTCTTATTGTTTATTTTGCCCTTTAGTATTGTTTACATTTCTTTTGAATTGTAATATTAAATAATCGAAAAGCAGACATTTTCAGCACCTCCTTAGTTTTGCGTTTAACCATGCTTTTAAAAATACGAAAACTGCCGATTTCCAACAGTGAGCGCGCTTTCCTAAGAGTGTCCTTCGTTATTTGTCCACACATTCAACGATAGCCCATTTGAAAGTAATACATTACCACCTTGGACGAACGTCACCTCAATGATAACCATGATTTTATGCGTTTTACGGAAACATTTCAAAAAACCATCAAACTATTTACGATAATATTGCATCAAAACCAGCCAACAATCCTCAAGCACCTGGTTTTTACTCAAAAATGTTGAATACCCGGTAAATGGGTATCACAAGTTGTTCAGGAAAATCACACTTATAGAGGTGTCATATTAGTCCACACTTTTCTTGTGGATTACACTATCTTGTCAGCGCAGTCATTTCTCCATCGCATTGGTAAAAAAACACCTAACATGTAGCGGTTTTAAACATATATCTAACCGGACGTTGTCATTACAACACCAGGACTGCATTGACGACAATGATGCAAACATCCGCAACTCACTCACGGAGAAGAATAGACTACACAAAGCCTACATGAACCTTCGGGCTGCCACTACCAAAGCAGCCTTCTTCAGATGCCACTGCCTTGTACAGCAACGACTGCGGGATATGCAGGATGCCGGATGATCCGAAAAGCTGAGGAAATCCAGGGGTATGCGGACCGCAATGAAATGAAAAACTTTTTCAAAGCCATCAAAGCCATCTACGGCCCGTGTATCAAGATGACCACACCGCTGCTCAGCTCCGACGGCACAACACTGCTGACAGAGAAATCGCAAATTCTGAAGCGCTGGGCCGAGCATTTCAGAAGTGTCCTTAATTACTCATCAGCCATCTCCGATGCTGCCATTGACCGGCTCCCTCAAGTGGACACGAACAATGGCCTGGATCTGCCGCCTTCCCTACCAGAAACCATCCGGGCCTTGCAGCAGATTTCCAGCGGTAAAGCACCGGGATCCGACGCAATCCCACCGGAAGTCTACAAGCATGGTGGGCCCCTGGCTGATGGCAGAACTCACAACACTCTTCCAGGAGATGTGGCGCCAAGGACAAGTTCCTCAGGATTTCAAAGACGCGACCATCGTCCATCTTTACAAACGGAAGGGGAACCGGCAACTATGTGATAATTACAGAGGTATCTCGTTTGCTCAACATCGCCAGGAAGACTTTCGCCCATATCCTGCTCAATCGTAAGAAAGGTCATCTAGAGCAGGGCCTGCTCCAAGAAAGCCAACGTGGCTTACGCCGACATCGCGGAACAACCGATATGATCTTTGCCACCCACCAGCTACAAGAGAAGTGCCAGGAGATGCGAACTCACCTATCCACTACTTTCGTGGATCTAACGAAAGCCTTTGACACGGTGAATTGTGACGGACTGTGGAAAGTCATGCAGCAATTTGGTTGTCCTGAGCGGTTCACGCACATGGTGCATCAGCTTCATGACGGGATGACGGCGCGCCTCACTGCCGACGGGAGGGTATACGAAGCATTCGCAGTGACCAACGGAGTAAAGCAGGGCTGCGTATTGGCTACCACCCTATTCAGTCCCATGTTCACTGCTATGCTGATGGACGCCTTCCGCGATGAGCAGCCTGGGATCCGCATCGCCTACAGAACTGACGGGCACCTTCTCAACAGTCGGCGCATGCAGACTTCAACGCGCGTGACTACGACTACAGTCCATGACTTGCTCTTTGCGGACGATTGCACCCTTAACACCGTGACGGAGGAGGACTTGCAAAGAAGCATGGACCTCTTATCCGCAGTCTGCGCTGATTTTGGATTCACAATCAGTACAACCAAAACGGTTGTCATGCACCAGCCGCCACCCAGCGCGGAATAAAATGCTCCCGAATCAATGTCCATGGTGCTTAACTCAAAAACGTGGAAACCTTCGCTTATTTATGAAGTACGCTGTCACGCAACAGGAGAATCGATGACGAGGTGGCCCAACGGATCTCCAAAGCTAGTCAGGCCTTCGGCCGGCTGCATGCCTCCATGTGGAATCGCCACGGTATTCACCTGAACACCAAACTGAAGATGTACAAGGCCTTCGTCTTGACGACAATCCTTTACGGAGCTGAGACCTGGACCGTCCACTTGAACCAAGCCAGGAAGGTGAATCACTATCATCTCAGCTGCCTCTGCAGAATACTGAAGCTGAGATGGCATGACAGGATCCCGGACACGGAAGTTCTGGAGCGGACAAGAATCCTCAGCATCCATGCCATGCTGAGGCATGTGCAACTGCGATACAGCGGCCACCTGGTAAGAATTGACGAAAAGCGACTACCCAAACGACTTTTCTACGGAGATTTTGCTACGGGTGCTCGCCGACAGGAATGTCAAAAACGACGCTACAAGAACACTTTAAATTAATCACTGAGGCAACTTCAAATCAACCCGGCGACCTAGGAGGACCTCGCTCAGGATAGACCAGCATGGAGAAGATCCGTTTAGACTGGTGCAGTAATCTATGAGGCCAACCAGATCGCCACCGCCAAGGCCAAAAGTGTGGTACGAAATTCAACAGTGCCCCGGACCAACATCGTCGATGCCCAGGCCCTTCCAAAATGCCCACGCAGTCAACGCAACTTCCGCGCGCGAATCGGCCTGGTTGGACATCTTCGGACGCAATGAATCAAGAATCCGTCAATTCCAATTTCTCTGTCAAATTCTACCAACCCTCCATCAGACTCACACCCTCACTCCTGGCATCAATTCCAGTACTCCCACCATCATAATGACCAGATCCCTCTACTCATCGCCTGTTACCCCCACCACCGCAACCACCACCGCCTTCGCCTTCTCTACCAATACCACCACCATCAGCGATTGGGTCTTTCTCCTAAACTGTTCTTCATGCATCGGCCTGGTCTGTCACTTGCGAATCCATCGTACGGAGACTGGTGAACCAGTGCCTTCGAGCACCAACACACAGCTGAGATCGTCGCCTCCACTGTCGTCACTGTCCTCGCGCATTTACTCATCGCATGGAACTATTCGGGCACATGCGCATCCATGACAGCGGAATTCACCACAATGCCGACAACACCGGTACATCATGCACATCCTCCGCTCTTGCCATTCTTACCGCCACTGCCACCCCCTACTACCATGAATGAAATCCCGCCAGCATCTACCGATTTCTCTTGCCCACAATGCGCCCACAACTTCAACTCACGTGTCGGCCTGGTCGGTCACCAGCGAATCCATCGCACGGCGGCTGGTGAACCAGTGCCTGGGGCTCCGTCATACAGTCGACGCGCCCGCCTTCAATGTCCTCAATGCTCCCACACATTTACAAACCACATGGGTCTATTAGGACACATGCGCCTCCACGAAAACCTGCGGTAAACCACCGGAGGCTAAGCCAAAGCAGCACAAACCATCTACACTAATACATAGACAACACCCTCACAATCATCATAATGTACCTGATAAAAGCACGGTTTCCTAGAAACCTTGGCTTTGAAGGCTGCCATTCTGACGCTTACATCTGACCACGCCATTGGCCCAGTGTATGTGCTGTGTGTGTCGAGTGGCTGACCAGTGGAATAGGAGTCAGACGGCGAAGGCTCCTTCATATCCCCTGTGTAAGTAAATCCTGGTTTGTGCGTTATGGGGGCCAGGTCGTGCTGTGGCGTGCGAAGACGAGTACGCCGACCCGTCAGACAATGCACCCACTCCCACCTCAGACAACTGACTGGCTCGGATGGTGGTCTGATTGTAGGGTTTGGGGAGAGAGTGAGGTCAACAGCTCCGCGCATTTTCCTCACTATAAACAATCTGACGCCCTTGAAACTATCACGGTGCGCTTAAAGCCGTGGCTTGGAAGGTTGCCAACTGACGGGATAACTCGAACCGCGCGGTCAGGCCAATGTGTGTTTTGTGTGGAGTGGCTGACTGGCGGACTGAAAGTCAGGCTGCAATGACTCCTTATTAATGTGGCCTTTATAGCACTTCCACTCCGTGGGATCCGAGTCAGGTGTGGTGGTACACCTAGGGGTGGCTCCGGCCGCGCCAGCCACCTGCGCCCTATCCCATCTCCGGTCTTCTTGACTCTGTCTTGACATCGGGCTCAGGTTGGGGAGATGAGAGATTTTGGTAGCTGCAGCGCAATGCTACTATTACTTAAAACTAATTCACGGGCAAGTCACCTCACCCTAATCGAAATCGACTGTAGGACTTTCATATGTGACAATGCATGACATCTGCAAAGAGATTTACTTAGTGATAGACGTAAATGGTTTTGAGTGTTATTGTGAAATCGATCCCACCGATGTTCAAAGCCGCCATAAATTTTAAAAACTTAAGATAGGGTTAACCAATCGCTTCAATGATGGCCGAAAGCAACCTGACACTGGCACATTCATCGAATAGCTATCAACGTATGGGTACTTACGAGGGTTTTGTTGATCGAAAATATGCTACAGAATATGCTTGCAATTACAACCAATTGTCTATAATTACAATATTTAAGCAGCAGGCTTCTGCTGGCCCTACTCTGGGTTCCCATTGCAACACCGTGACTTGTATGTGTTCTTGCGCCTGCACACCAGCAGCAGTTTAGTTCTCGGCCAATGGAGGCTGTTCAAACGGCCAATCATCTTCAAAGCCGACTCTGGTTTTCTCTTGATTAAGGGGCTCCAACGGCGAGCATGACGCGACGCCGGATACATGCTCTCGCCCAGTTACCAAATGCATTCTGCCTCTTCTCCAACAGTTCTGTACAGAATAAAACCCTCTCCGAAATATCGTCCTCATCTTCTCTTACTTTGAGGCTTTCCACAGTGAGTGCAGACTTTGAATTCCTGCCTTCCTGAATGTGAGGATGAAGGAGTGACCATCTGGCCAGCTGAGTATAAACTTTCCCACCTGAGACACTGTCTCCGGGCAAACTTCAACTTAGACTGCACTATCCATGAAGAAGTGAAAGGCACAGATGGGAACTCAAGATTATCTGCTTCAGTGACTGCCGTGCTGTTGGATATTTTTTATACTATCTTTTATCAGGGACGCAGCATTAGAATTAAGCACAAGGTTAACTCTACTGCGAACGGGTCCTGTTCCGTGTCTTAAACAAAAAGAGACCTTGGAGTTCAGTTATGCGTCAATTATTAGAAAATAAATCGGAGAGCATGAGCGAAATCGAACCAAAATTCAAATTCGTGTGGAAAACCGTGTTTATATTTGCTGATGCACTGAGGCAAGCTCAAAAATATCCTTATTACTCTTTGCGACCCATCGTTCCAGGTTATCAGACTGTCGCACATAATTTCACGAACGCAATGTGTATAAAGCAGTCTATAGATGTTAAATGAAGAAATGCGTTGCAGTCTATATTAAATAGTTAGATAACAGAGTTTTACATACGAAGACCAGCAGCATATATTCACATGACCCGCAAAAACTAATATTCGACACACCGAGGATGCTGGGTGTGACAGCTCCTGATATACCGCAAGACACATGAGTGAACCTGGGGAGCCCATCAACGAGTCAGCGCCTCCTCAATTGCGTCAATCGGTGGCACAAGTTTGTTGAAACACCTGTATCGGTAATAATAGCTGGTGCCTGTCCCGTTTGTGTGGGGAATAAGGCAAGATTTACATACTACTGATTGTGTGTTGGTAGTTTGTGCGTATTAATTTACTTTCCTGTGCTCCTGTAATAAGCGCACGTCTCGTGACGACCTTCCGTATATTATTCACAAACTCTCCCCCAACCCCTACAGTGAGCGGAGTAATAAGGACTGATTACGGTTGCCGATCACCTAAAGGTGCATTTACTCATTTATTTGCTTCTATTGAGCAGAATGGATTGGCCGTAGAATTAAGCGACTGAAAAGGATAATACGTAAAAAATGCCTTTCTGGTACATCTAATGAAGAAAAACTGTCATTTCGACGCTAAATAATCCTTTCTGTTTGTCTAAAAGATTCCAAAACACTATTTGAATACCAACGCCAACGGTGACTAGCACCAATCTGGACGGTGTTTAGTCGGCTAGCGAATCTATTTATTTGTTGCCAGAAGACGTTCTGACAAAGTTCCGTCGTCTGTGATCAACCACGTTTGGTGAAGGTACACCTCCCAACAATTCTACCGTTGTAGGCGAAGATGTCCACGGTATGCTCCACAGCAGGGTGGTGTGGAGAAGTTGAATTGTGCGTGAATTGTTATTAAGTGATAGTAAGTTTGCATTGCATCCGTCGCACTCTCTCTTCCCTTACCTGTTTATGTCTAGTGTCAAAATAGTGTCAAGTATACCGGAGGCAAAGTCAAGCACAGGTTGTTGGCACGGATGCTAACGCTCCAGAAGACGCCACTATGACTAAATCAGAACCATAAATGGCAAAATTGGGGAATGTGGCACGAGCCTGCACCTCACTAGTTCGACAGTCATGTTCAACGATGCTCACCTTATGCTGCGCATGGACGGTGACTCGCGCTGGATTATAGAGAGAGAGAGTAGACTTGCGCTATATTGACCTCACTCCCTGTTCCACTCCCTAACCTGGACCCTGTGTCAAGTCAGATTCAACGAGACCGGAGAAAGAGAAGCATGCAAGCACACGCGCTGTGGTCCTAATCCAAACAAGAACACAGAAGAGAGGGGTGGCTCGGATCCCATCTGAGTGGGAGTGCCATAAAGGCCACATTAAGAAAGGAGCATTTGCAGCCTGAATCTCAGTCCTCCAGTCGTCCATGGCGCACAAATATAAGCAGTGGACCGACCACATGGTCCGATTTATCTTTTCAGATGGCAACCTTCCAGGCCACGGCTTTTAGTGCACCTTAATAGTTTCAAGAGCGTCAATCAGACCACCGTGTGAGCCAGTTAGTTGTCTGATGTGGGAGTGGGTGCATTTTCTGACGGGTTGGCGTACTCGTCTTCGCGCGCCACAGCACGACCTAGCCCCCATAACACACGTACTAGGATTCACTAAATCAGTAGATATGGAGGAGCCATCGCCGTCTGACTCCCAGTCCACTGGGCAGCCACACATCACACACAACACATACACTGGGCCGACGGCTGGTCTGGTGTAAGCGCCCGATTGGCAGCCTTTCAACCTACAGTTTCTAGGAAATCATAATATTCGCAGGTTTATGATGATGTTGAGTGTGTTGTGTATGTATTGGTGAAGGTAGTTTGCACTGATGTGGCTTAGCCTCCGGTGGTTTACCGCAGGTTTTCGTGGAGGCGCATATGTCCTAATAGGCCCATATGGTGCGTAAAGTTGCGGGAGCAGTGAGGGCAGCGAAAGAGGGCGTGGCGACGGTATGTCGGAGCCCCAGGCACTGCTTCACCAGCCTCCATGCGATCGATTCGCAGGTGACCGACCAGGCCGATGTATGAGTTGAAGTTGCGGCGCAGTGTGGGCAGAAGAAATCGCAAGGGGCTGCGAGGATGTCATTCGTGATAGTGGGGCTGGCAGGAGCAGAGGGTCTGCATGAGGTATCGTTTTTGTTTTCAGGGCAGTGAATTACGCTGCCATGGATGCACATGCGACCGAACTGGCCCATGCGATGAGTGAATGCGCGAGGATAATCAGGGCAGTGGAGTAGGTGATCTCCACTGTGGGTTGGTGCTACAGGCACTGGTTCATCAGTCTCTGTTCGATGTATTCGCAAGTGATCGACCAGGCCGATGTGTGAGGTTAATGTGCGGTTGCATTGAGGACAGCTTAGGAGAGAGTCCCCATCGCTGGTGGTGGTGGTGGTAGGGAAGGCGAAGGCGGTGGTGGTTGCGGTGGTGTGGGTAACAGGCGATGAGTATTAGGATTTGGTTCCTATGATGGTGAAAGTAATGGAATTGGTGCCAGAGGTGAGGGTGGGATGTCGAAAAGAGGGTTTGAATTGTAGGATTGTTGTTGCATTGTGTCTAAAGATGTCCGACCAGCCTGATTCACGTGCTGAAGGTGCTTTGACAGCGTAGACATGTTGGAAGGGCTTGGGCATTGACGAAGTTGGTCCGTGGCGCTGGTGAATTTCGTGCCGTTATTTTGGCCTTGGCAGCGGCGATCAGTTGGGCTTCGAAGATTGCTGCCCTGGTCTTCACTGTCCTCCTCCAGGCTGGTTGATCTGCAGTTGCTTCACGGAGGTCTCCAGTGTCTCCTTGTAGCTTCGTACTTTATCCATTCGCCGACGAGAATCCGTAGCAACATCTCCATAGACGATTCGTTTTGGGTTTTAATTTGTCATCCAACCTCACAAGGTGGTCACTTAAGCGCAGTTGCAGTTGTTTCAGCTGAGCGTAGACTCTGAGAAGGACTGATCGTTCCAACAGTTCCATGTCTGGGATCCCGTCTTGCCACCTCAGCGTATGTATTCTGCGGAGGCAGCTGCTATGGAAGTGGTTGAGCTTATGTGCATGCTTTTGGTAGCTCGTCTAATTCTCCGCTCGATACAGCAGCGTCGGCAATATGACAGCTTTGTACATCATGAGTTTGGTGCTGAGCTGGAGACCTTGTCGATTTCCAGACAAAATTTTCCATGTGTCCAAGGGCTTGGCTGGCTTTGACGATCTTGGTGGCAATCTAATCGTTGATTTTGGTGCTGATTTCGAGGTTGCTGTCTAGAAAGGTGAAAGTTTTCGCCGTGTCGTCAGAAGGCACATTGGCTATCCGGGAGCAGTGCTTGCTCCAGGTGAGCGTTTAGACCACTGAGGAGAATGCGGAAGATCTTTGTGGCAATGTTCAGCAGCGAGATTCCTCGTTGGTTGTCGCAGAGTTGGCGGTTTCCCTTCTTCTTGTAGCGGTGGATGATGGTGGCGATTTTGAAATCCTAAGGGACTTGCCCTTGGTGCCACATCTCCTGGAAGAGCACTGTGAGTCGGTTTATCAGTTGGGGTCCACCATGCTTGTAAATCTCAGCAGGGATCGCGTCCAAGCCAGGTGATAACCCGCTAGAGAGTTGCTGCACGGCTCTGATTGTTTCTTGGAGAGAGGGCAGGAGATAAAAGCTGGCTTTGATTTCCACTCCACGCAAGCGATCGGTGGCGGCATCGGAAATGATGGAGGGCTGTTTGAGAACGCTTTGGAAATGTCCACCTATTGCGTCAGGATTTGCGTCTTTTTAGTGAGCAGGGAAGTTCCGTCGGCACTGAGAAGAGGAGTGGTACCTTTGACGGGAGGTCCGTAGACAGCCTTGGTGGTGGCGAAGAAGTTCATCCATTCGTTTTGATCCACCGCACCCTTGGAGCTCCTCGGATTTGTGGGTCATCCAGGCACCCTTCATTTCCCGCAGCCGTTGCTGTACAAGGCGGCGACTTCGGTAGAGGGTTGTCTTGTTTGCAGCGGTAGGGCGATCGATATAGGCAACTAGTTCTTCTCGATGAGCAGAGCGCTGATGGCTGCGTCATTGTCATCGAACCAGTCTTGGTGCTGACAGCGTGCGCGGCTGAGTACATCCGGGGTGTTGAATTTGACAATGTACCTCAGCTGGCAACAGCGGTTTTCCACGGAGGTGTTAACGTCGACGACTGGAAGGTTGGTTAGTCATTTTGCCAGTTCGTTGCTGAAATGGATATGGTGAGCAGGCATAGTCACGAAAACAGTATTCAACTTACCTGGTGGTCGCTTACCTTGGGGTCACCTGCGCGGGTATAGACAAAACCTCATCTTGGAGATGACGAGGCGGTGATCCATTCATCAGTCGGTACCGGGGATCGCCTTTGTTCCGAGCACGTATTGTTGATCTCGTCTTCGGATGAAGACATAGTCCAAAAAGGTGCCAGTGTCTCGACCGGGGTGCACCCAGGTCATCTTTTGCCACATCGGGAGGCGAAAGAAGGTGTTGTTCAGGATCAGGCGGTGTTCAGCGCAGGTTCGTAGGAGAAGAAGACAAGTTTCCTTGAAGCCAGAGAAACCATGGGGCCTAGCACTCCTCTCCACGTGGAACTGTCTGTCCTCAGGCTAGCGTTTGAATTCACCAAGGACAATTTATATATCCGCCTTCGGCAGAGTCACCAGGAGAGCGTGTAGATCCTCGTAGAATTTGTCCTTCGCCACATCAGAACTCATGATTGGGGTAGCGTAGGCGCTGATGATGGTGACGAACTTGTATCCCCGAGGAGGCAGGTATAGGATGATCAGGCGATCGTTGATGCCTTGTTGCAAACAGGGCAGACGTCTTACGATGTTCCTTCAGAGGTCAAAGGTGACATCAGAGTCGCGTCACTCTATATTTTGCCGGTCGCTCCAGAAGAAGGTGTAGTCTGTATCCACCTCCTCCAGCTGACCCTGTAAAGAGAAACAGGTCTCGCTGAGAGCGGCAGTATCTGCCTTGTAGCGCGCTAGTTCTCGAGCGACTAGTGCCGTCCTCCATTCCGGTCAATTGCTCCTGGGATCATCTACAAAAGATAGAGCATTCCAGGCTGCCAGTGTGAGCAAACTCACTCGAGCAGTTTGGGGCATACTGCAAAGGGTACGGTGGGGGGGGATTGGGAGAGGACGTGTGGTTGGTATTGTTTTGAGTTTTTTGACCGCATGTCATTGCAGTCTGCTAATCACAGTCTGCTTTAACCGTCTTGAGACCCAGCATTCGTTAAGGGCACCTTTTCTAGCCCCCTTCCCCTCAAGGGGTAAGCAAAGGGCTGCTCAGTCACATCAGGCGGCTACCGACCTCCACTTTCGTTCAAGATATGGGTAAGTGAGAGAACGAATTATTCACCTGGGCCGCCACATTAGCATTCACCACTTATACAAGAAAGATGGAGCGACAAAATACTACCTGTGTGATGCTACCCCTAACTAGTACCCCCTATACCCAAGGCTCATTCAAGCCCGCACCTACGCGTACGATCACGGCCCCCATGGTCGACATTGGTAAAGGCAGCTCCACTAAAAGAACGCCTGCCGTGCTCTGGTCTGACCCTCGTGTTGGTCGAGCGCATCTGCCACGTGGACTATATGGGGGTAAGCACGCCTCCCAACCTTCTAACGAAAGTCATACGCACCCTGCGTATTTACCATATCGACATCGCTCACGCCGTAAATCACCCCCCTACCACAAAACCTAAATGCCCACAACCCACCGCCATCGTTATCCTGGTATCTTGCGACTAACACTCTGAACCACTAATAAACACTTTGTATGATTGAGAAGTACGGTTTCTATATAATTTTAATGTAAGGGAAAAATATGCTTGAGAATTTGGCTTCTAGATCCCATATTCTTTGAACATCTCAAAAAGCAACTAAACGCAATCAATCCGAAAATAAACATAATTATCTTCCCTTTTACTCAGCTGCGCTGTAGTATATGCGAGAAATTACACAACCAGAGCAGACAATAAAAATAGTTCTAGCAGTTATTTCCATGTAAATATCAATAGTTACTTGTTTTTTCTCATGTTTAGCCTTTGTGGCTGGCAGTTTTGTACAGCTCCTTGAAGATACTCGTCAATGGAAAAGAAAGGGGGCGTCAAACGTGCTTTTTAATCTGTCTCTTGACTGATTTGACCTATTTAGATTGCGCAACCTACAGACTATCAGTCGCGCTGCCATTTTTATGACGCAAAGCTATGTTCCAACACTCTATGCAGAAAACATTTCGAGGTTTTTATGATCGAGCACAGATCTACCATGGAGGCTTGTTTCTAAGGCGAAAAATTTGGCATGTTGCATCCTCTGGCACAAATTGCACCATTACCCTACACTGAAGTTTGTGCACAAACATAAAAATGCTTTAATTTTTCATTTTACTCTCCTGCAGCAACGTTTGTTGCCATGTGCTCTAAGCTATTCAGAACAAGGGTTTATGGGCTCGTTCCGAAAGTTGTTATAATACTTCAGCTAAACAATTCAGGCTACCACAGGGACATTAATTGATAGTCACAAACTACCAACAGACAATCAGTAGTATGTAAATCTTACCTTATTTCCCACACAGACGGGACAGGCACCAGCTATTATTACCGAAGCAGATGTTTCACGAACATTCAACACCGAATGACGCATTTGAGGAGGCACTGACTCATTGATGGGTTCCCCAGATTTAATCACGTGTCTTTGTGGTATATCAGGAGCTGTCACACCCAGCATCCTCAATATGTCGAGTATTAGTTTTTGCGGGTCATGTGAATATGTGCTGCTGGTCTTCTTATTTGAAACTGTGTCATCTAGCTATTCAAAATAAACCACAAAGCATTTATTTATTTAACACATGTAGACTGCTTTATACTCATTTCGTTCGTGATGTTATGTGCAAAAGCGTGATAACCTGGAACGATGGGTCGCACAATTAATAAGGATATTTGCTGAGCCCGCCTCAGTTCATCAGCGAATATAAACACGATTTCCCATGCAAATTTGAATGTTGGTTCGATTTCGTTGGCCCCCTCTAATTTATTTTATCCAACTTAAAGCCTAACTGAGTTTCAATGTCTCTTTTTCTTTAGGACACGGAAAAAGACCCATCGCAGTAGAGTTAACCCTATGCTAAATTTCCATGCTTTAGATCTAACGCTTAACTTACACTAAACTTCTCGTAACATTCTTCCCGAAAATAACCATACATGTTATCCTTGCAATTCTAGCCTCAGGTTTCGGTATTTCTAACTTCAGGGCCTATCGGAATTTTTTAACAAGGCACAACTGGAGTTGAAATGAAATTTCAAAAACCCCTCTTATGATTGAAAGATTTTTTCGTGATTTAATTTTTCAATAATTTCGTTTAGGAATTTGCGGACAGCTTTATGAGCTTGATTTTCTAATCTTTTAAAGCGAAGTTAAGTATTTTTTAATTTACTTTTTAAAGGTTGCCACTTCTGCTTGAAACATCCTGCAGTCGGCATATTTATTTAAAACTGCTAATTCCCAGAACCCATTTATGAAAGTCAAACCTCTCATTCAGTGAGACATTTGCTGACTTAAATGTATTATTGAGCCAGTATTCCTTTACTGGTAATCATAAAAGAACCATTTCCAACCTCTCTCAGTTGGGCGCAAAGAGGAGAGAAAACATTAATTTGCCCTATCAATAAATACCGACGTTGGGTATTGCTAGGAAATGACGGTTAATAAGCGAGAAATGGCTATCCGTTTTCCATCGGCTTTGTCGGTAATGTCATTCTGTTAAATCACCAGTCACTACGGCTGCTGGCGGGGCTCTAGAGTAAGCCCTAAGGCACAACGGGACGAGTAAATCCGTAACTGATTGATGAGTGCCTATCTATCATTTTTAATATTACTAAGAGCAACCGGAACGACAAAGGGGTTGGTGGGGCCGGGGGTTTAAGCGTTGTCTTTCTTACCAACAGGTCACGATTTTGCCTCTCAGTTGTCGCAACACCCGGGGATGGGCTGGCATTGCCAGTAATGTCATTCTGCCAATTTTTAACTTTCATGAAAACCCTTAAAAGTCTCTGTGGGCCTTCAACAAAGAATCTCCACGCAATTGTAGAAATATACCATTAAAACACTCTCTTTTAACTTGACACACGCTTGTTATTATAAGTTTTTTTTGTGATTATAACGTTTATCTCTATCAGAAGCAGATTGCCTCTAGAGCGGGCAGAAGCGGTTGAGTGTCTGCGGGAAAGTTTGAGTTAGCTGTTGTGTAAGGAGGTCCCTCAGAGGCTTGTCATTTAGGAGGTCAGAACTCAATGCAGTAACCTAATCCATTAGCCAAAAGACAATGCACAGTCAATGGGACTTTTTAAAGAATGAATGTGAACAAAAACGGTTTAATATTGCCAGTGAACTTCAAAATGAAAGGATGCTCTGCATGCAATATTAAAAACATGAACGACTGAAAAATCCAATCCTTCACAGTTGTCCTCAGTCTCTTACATTTCGCTGGCTGTTGTTCTTAGATGCGCTGCAAACAACAAAGAAAATTTGTTAAAAAGACAACATATTTTTTTAAATGATTTTCTGTTGTATCATGAGTTTTAAATGTGGACAAACGTCAACTTTTCCTCAGAAAAAATGCATAACGACCAAGATCATACAGCAGGTTATTAAGTAATAAAAATGTCGAAATGATTTAGATCGAAACATTAATAAGGTTTTTAGGCCAGCTATGAAATTATCTGAGAATAACTACAGTAAAACTATTTGGCGTGGAAAATCGAAAAACGTGTGTTCGCAAAGGGTGCTATCGCTGAGAAAACATACATAGCTGGAGTTTCTCGGTGGTCGACACTTGCAATGGGAATAAAAACAAAAAAGTGATAAACTCAGGTTAAAGGCACATTTTCAAAAATCAGCAGCGACAAGGGAAAACTAGAATAAGACGAATGCTCAGATTAAGGGCCTTGCTTTGAATTTAGAAGCATTAGCGGACTCAGCTAGACCAATGGAGGCGACAAAACTATAAAATGTATATGTCACCTGGTGTTCACATACGTGATCGTGTGTTTTAGTTTGCATGTAGGTATCTGGCGACTGCTAACATTAAAAGAAAACTCTGTAGAAACCGTTACAACAAGAGCATACGTTAGAAGAAACTTATTTTCAAGGGGTTCAGGATTTCTATCAAGCAGACAGTATGCGTCACAAAGCCCGATGCTTACCCCTAAAATATAGAAAAAGGGCAACGAATATCCATATTAATTGGGGAAGTGTGACGCAATGCAAAGTCATTAGCATGGCAGATGGGCGTGTAAATTGTCACTTTATATGAGATACTGAAGCAAACTTACTTCGTTGTGGATAGTCTTTTTCTTCGGTTCCTGTAATTATGACAGTATTGCTCATAAGTGTTGCAAATCGCACTGAGATTTGCATTTCATACCAAGCCGTAATGTGGCATATGTAATTTCAAATAAAGTTCATAAATACGGATTTCTTCCTGCTATTTGCGTTATGTTTTTGTTTTACTTGCTCTATTTGACCGAAGTATTGACTATTCACATATAGCAAGTGTTAGTTCTGAACACTTTCACCCTAAATGCGAATCCCCTTACAAAATATTCTGAACAGTTTCTCAAAAATGTTTATTGTGCTAGGTTTAGGAATGGGAAAGTAATTTTGCCGGGCGATAAAATTACAACGTTCTAAAATAAATAGTGTTCATGGACGAAGGTAACCTCAAAAGATTGCACACAAGTGATGGCGTGCATGAAATATCCAATGCTCTAATTAAGTTATGAATGCTTGTGGCATTTTGATACACATCGTATCTGGGCTACCTCCTGATATGTTAACTGACATCCTGAAACACTTTCTCGAATTGCCTAGAAAGTGTTGCGACACTGAAAGTCATTTAAAAAAGTCCCCATATATCGTGGCTTCGTCAAATTATCAGTTTTTGCATGCACTTATGTTTGCAAGCCTGCGAAAAAAAGCTCTGTTAAAAAGTCTCTTTTAGGTAATCATAATAGTTCCCTGTGACTAAAGCTGGCCTTGCTACTTTAAAATACAATTAAGTCGCTTTTTTCGTATAGATTGGCTAAACAATGTCGTCATCTTCTAAGTTGATATTCGAAAGAATCTTATCTTTCTTCTGGGAAAATACTTTTCGATTCATTAAGAAATTTGAATAGGATTTTCCTTTTCCTTCCACGTAATGCTATTTGTGATGACCGTACTTTATTAAAAGGTTGCCTTGTAGGGCACATGAAAGTTTTCAACAATTATGGACGTTATATATCCTATGAGCGATAAGAATCCAATAACAAAATAGGATGTATTAGAAACGGTCAGTTACTGACCTCACAAATCTCTTAATTGTAACTATTGTCAAACTTAATCCATTTTTCTAGTAAAATATCTCAACGAGTGTGCGCTCCATCCACATATGTTCAAAAAGGAATAAAGTTTTATATACGTTTCCTAGAATTTATTTCACAAGCATTGAAATCAATGGGACAGGATAAAGGGATCCTCTAAAGGCTGGTATTCTGGCCGGACAAACTATCTGATGGGCATTATGAAAATATTCATTATGTAATTCTTTCAAATCTAACAGACACTTTACGATTTGTTGTGAACATTTCAAGAGATCATTCAATTGCATTGAGTGAAAATGATGCATAAATATAATGTTCACGATTTTGATTACGAAATTATTTGTCGCTGTCTATGCGATGAAACCAAACATGTTTGACTTCTGTTATTTACGACAGCTGGAATATATATCAAATTAAGTCTTCTAGCCTGTTTTGTGTCTACATGAAGTTAAACGGCTTTTCGTTGTTCTACCCGTAGGTATCTACTGATTAAGTTAAGCACACGCAAACGGAATGAAAGTGCTGTGCTGTCGATAATAATGAGGTATATTTTCATAGTTTAAGATTTAAACATCTGTTAGGATTGTAGACATCAGACATTCCCCTTCTACAAACCTGGCTGAAAACCAAGTGGTTGAAAACAGATCAAACTTCGACGGGAAGAGCAGAAGAGCATTCAACTGACGTTTTTTTATTTAAAATTAGACAGTTTACTTACTATCTCTGGGACGTCGTCTTTGTGAGTTATTTTCTACAAAGCGTTTCTCTAGGTAAGAAAGAAGATTACAAGTTTACGATTAAAGCAACGTTAAATTCCGTAAGTCGTGTGAGGTCGTGGTAGCCTAGAATTTGAAAAAGCACTAAGGCAATTTCTGGCATATTCATTTTTATGCAAGATGTTATTCAATTTCGCACATCCAGATCCACTGTATAAAAAGAAAGGATCTCCTTTCTTACATTAATGTTATAAACTTAGATATTTCTATTGCTTCCGGCCTATAAGTAAAAACCAGAGGTCCCATTTTTAAAATTAAAACTTCTTTTTTGTATACGATATGGTTCTTATGGAACGATTTATTTCAACTTCATCAACAGGCACGTGTCATTCAAATTATAAACGTATTGACGGAAATGAAAGGAAAGTAACCGTAAATTTTAGAATGGTTGGACATCAGATATTTGAACTTCTTGACTCTCCATCACATAAATGTATCACAGTGAAAGAAAACATAATTGTTTGCTTAACAAATGCCCCGTTCCTTGTGCAGGAATAACAAATTTCAGTGCACGTTTGCCTGAAGCATATCACAAAGTTATTCCTTATCGTTATTCTCATCGTTTATTTGAGCATTAAAGTTTTATTTGTGCCTTGTCCCAAACATTTATTGTCTTTTTAAAGTTCATTTTCCCTCATGAATAAAAACATGGGCTGGTTTGACTGCATTTGTATCCATTCATTTATCCGCTTACTCATATTAAATCCTTTTTTTATTTTAATAACTCGTAAAGGTTTTCAAATTTTCTA
The DNA here is from genome assembly GCA_017591395.1 of Schistocephalus solidus. Taxonomy (NCBI): domain Eukaryota; kingdom Metazoa; phylum Platyhelminthes; class Cestoda; order Diphyllobothriidea; family Diphyllobothriidae; genus Schistocephalus; species Schistocephalus solidus. The sequence goes on along the minus strand of WEDG01003529.1, from coordinate 139,918 downwards.
TTGGCAGATTCTTTAACACAGGTTTGCTCTCAGCGGTACGCTTTGCAGGGAACTACGTAAACCTTCCAGACAACGGTGCTCCATGCAATTTTCAACATTTTGCTTATTTAAATTAAATTTAAAGAGATATAAACGTCGAAGGGAATCTATTTTAAAACATAGAGATCAAGTAGCATCCAGGGGAATTTTCAAGTCAATTTATGAAGTACAGGCGGACGGTGTATTTCTACGCCCTGTAAACAAATCAAAACGTACAAATATTCATTCATTCAGTGTTTTCATTTCTTTGTGTTTACTACCTAAACCAAATATGCACTTGACTTACATAATAACCAGGTTCTTAGAAATACTAACCAATGTAACAACCGTCTTTTGGATTTGGCAAACTTCTCTATTCGTTTCTTAAAGTTATCTTGATTTCCTTCATGCTTTGTTAAATTATCCGAAAATGCGTCTTGCTCAAACTGACCTGGGTGTTGCGGAGGCTTCGCCCACCGAGTTGGTACTGAATGAAATTTAAAACATGTGCATGTGAGCATTAAACGAATTTTATGCCGTGAGTACGATAAGAGTTTAATATCTCACGTGAATCATTCGAGGAATCTGTGGTTTCAGAGGTTGAGTCTATTAAAATAAGACATTTGTTCTTAGTAGTAGTAATATTCATTGGGCAATTTATTGTATCAAATAGACGTGATTTCGTGCAAGCTACCTTCGTCATTTGAGGTGTCACTGTATTGGTATTCTAGGGTAAGGATATTTAAAAAGTTAAAGTCAACAAAAAACTAAAAGCAATCATAATTTCTGTAAAAGTTACCATTCATGAATTTGAAAAATGAGCTACGAGCCTAGTAAATAACGGAAACAATATTTCTCCCTGGATGACAAATAGTCCGATGCTCTGAATTGTCGGAAAATATTTCTAAGGAAAATATTTCGTACCGGATCGCGTGGTTGTCCTTTCCTCCACATAATCTGCCGAGAAAAAACACGCACACATGATGAGAAGCCAGAATATTGGTGACAGTCTACTATTTTTAAGAAATGAATACATTTTTATTGTCACATACAGTCAACCTTCATCAAATAATTTTTCCCTGAGAAGAGGGAAAAACTCTCAAATGGTTTTGCATATATTTTGGCAGTGTGCATATTAAAATAAGTATCTACGGTTGTTTTCAAATAAATGATTGAATTCTGGAGCCATGAGGACAATCTAGCACCCTTACCACCTTAATTTTGTCGAGGTTGGAAAATGTAATTTTAACAACCTACTTTAACGTATAACCTCCACATACGTTGCACAGTGAGCTACCACCCAAGTGGTTATTTTAACATAATAATTTTAACACATAAAATGGCTGATATTAATATTAGGATACTTGGTTGCCTTGCCATAAGCAAGACGTTCATTGAAGTAAACTGAAGTAAATTTCTACTTAAGCTTTACAGCCAGGCGTTCCTCAGTTAGAAGATTTTTTAAATTTCACTTCCTGAAATCTATCTTAGTTCTTAAGCATTTCACGATTGTTCGTTATTTATATTGCCTTGAAAAAATTTTTAGGTTAATCTGTAGGTGTTGTTTCGTTTAATGAATCCCCTGCATTCGCTTTTGGGTGGATTAATTATCGGACGAAGCGCTAACTTCAGAACGAGGCTTTCGACAGACGATATTTATGGTCAATTATGCTGGAATTATTCCTGGTCTCGTCAGGGTTTGAACCAGCGACAAAAAAGACGGGGATATAATAAAGCCACAGTTTCCATGAATAGTATCTGTTGATCAGATTTGCTTAACTGACTTCTCGAACATTATCAGGAAGGTCTGCATGAATTTAAGATAAATTACTTTGATAAAGAATAAGTATGGAAATAATACAGATCACAATGAGCTGTTTTTAGCTGGCATTAACTATTATTTCGGCACCCGGTTGATATAAATAAGCCTTGCAACTATTTTCACAGACTGCATCCGCTTCCATGCAATTCAGAATTTATAGTTGGAATTCCTGCTTATCTTCCCAATGCTCAGTCAATGTTCTGAATTCAAAATTCACATAGAGTTAAGACAAGAGGGAGCAAACTTGGGCTATTAATGGACGTAATGGCACACCATTATGAGGTAAAGGCAGCATATATTTGTGGGGTTTTTTTGCTCATTTAACCATGATATGCCTGTGCTTATAGTGCATAGTGTATTTGACGCACAGTCACGGCAACAGTACCACGAATGCTTACCACGTTTGGGTTTTCTCGGCCGATCAGCAGCTAAAAGCGTTGCAGTAAATAGAGTAAATTGAATTTCTTTGGCAGCTTTATGCATTTTTTGAAGTAAAGCTTTGAAAGACACTTACATTTCACTGATGGTCTGGGAGGTGTTCTATCATAGCCTTGATCATCTATAAGAGAAAACCAAAATGTTAATTCCAGTTCTTCCGAGTGCCAAACACTTAGCAATTGCTGACACAACACGGCTGGGTTTCGATAAATACATTTGCTTCTATGGTGGGCTTTTCATCTGACGCATTTCCACACATTGTGATATGAAACTTTGAAAATTGGTTCCTTTTGTCCGCATGTTTTTCTTTGGCATGATTTTGACAATAAAATTAACTGTCACACCGCCTTACATAAAAAGCCTACTTTTTGCCTATGCTATCAAAATCCACTCATTTTTGAAAGAAACCTTTTGGGCTGTTGAAAACTTGCAGACATTTATAATGCCTTTCATATTGGCATTCGTTTTTGTTAAATGTTGTTTCGAAGTTACGGAAACTATTCACATTTGCTTACGTAGGTTAAAATTGCTGTTATCAGCCTTTTACCTCTACTTTTATAAAAAGAGAACTTTGCTTTGGAATAAAATCCTAACGCACTGAAATAAAAGTTTGCTTCTTCGAGCAATGCAATATTGGAGAACATGAACATTATAAAATATATCTTTATTGGTTATAAACATAAAAATAATTTATGTAAGTTTAATAAATAAATTAAGAAAGCATAACTTGGTAATACAAGTATTTATTTCCGTAATAAAATTAATACGGCTAAATTCAAAGATTATACTAGACGACCGAGCTCTGATGCGTATCAAATATTAATTGATAACCAAAACAGACGTCAGTCAATGCTCCAAAACCTTCCGCATATAATAAGTCCTTACAAAGATCACGTGGTTAGCGCCAGGCGTAATTAATGTCATTTTGTCTAAATATTCTAGTGCCAAGAAATCAGGCCTTTGCATATTCTATCAGTGAAAGAAAGGATGTTTAATCAACAAGTATATTTTTATATTCAAATAAAACTTCAAAAATCCTGGGACCTGGAATATTAATCACAAATGCTTCACATCTCATTACTAGGGCTTTATTAATTCAAACTAATGAGTAAAGGGACAGAAAGTTCATTCCATATTTGAAAACGTATCTGCTAATTGACATGTAAACTGTGAGTCTCAATAACAAAAAGTTATATTTAAGCAAAAAATCAATTTCTCTAAACTTTTCTATAAATTAACAGGAACCAAGTTAAGCACTGGAGTTGGCATGAATTGAAACGTATTTTTTTATTTCTAGAAAAAACTAATATTTAACCCACAAAACGTATTAAACTTATTTATCAAATAAGGCCATGTATAAACAATAAATATATACCAAACATAGCTGAGAGAAAAAACAGGAGGATCAGCAGACATACGTTTTGAACCTTCCCTTCTTTGTTCCGCTAAAGAACGCAAACCGAACTCCAGTTTATAATTCGAATAAATGACTGACTTTTCATTACAACAACTGTAACGTTTTCTGAAGAAGCAAAACGACTTCTGTCTGTGTGATTGCTGGATTTGGCGAATTTAGAAGTTGATTGATCTGCCACCTGAGGTTAAACTGTGATATATATTAAATATTATAATATTCTAATCATAATTTATGACCTAAGGATACTTAACTGAGATGATTAATGTCAATCTTGAAGTCTGCAGATTTGCGTTTTCAATATTACTAACTTCACTTGCGTCTATTGCACTTTTGTGAGGTCTTGTACAACGTTAAAACAGCAATAAATAACCAAATTCTAGTTGACTGTGGGAAATCTAATTGCCAGCTTCTTGATGATCCTGTTTTTTCATTACATGGAAGTAAGGAAAGATCATAAAAGCTTAGTTCAAGCCCCAAAAATCTACCAGAAGCTTATATTTTAATGTTAAAAACTCATTCGATTGAAACATCTATCGGTTGGAAATAGAAACTCCGAAAACCATGTTTTACCTTGCTTCCTTGTTTTGTGGTCCTTCGTTTTTGGGAGGTCTGAGAATAAAATGCAAAACAATCTTTGTTTAGAAATTTACGTTGATACATTAACATCGCAAATACAGTTACAAATTAATTGAAAAATAAAATTGTAGTCACTGCTACGTTTGTATAATTCATACAGATATTTTTTCTTCGCGGATATATACTAGTGCAGATTCAACAATTTTACCTCTATATCCTTTTTCTGGCTAAGAGAGAAGATATACTGATGAATCCGAATATAAACTATTATAGAGTTAACCTTTGTTCATCAAGTGGATGCAGAGTTCAATTTAAATCATTAATGATTTACTTTAACCAAGGTTAACGCTGTTTTCACAGAAGGTTGGGCTTGGAATGTTGACGTCTGAGTGGTAGGAAATACCCTTTTAATTCTGTGAAGTATAAAAAGGTTACATATCATAGAGTTTGTACAAACTACCCAATGTACCTCACATTTTCGGACAAAATGATGGTAGAATTTAAGGAGAGGGAGCGGACAAAACGGAAAGGTTTCATGTAACTCAGCACCCTATACTTAATATGTTTTACATGTACGGTGTAAAATCTTCAAAGAAGAAAATGACGTTTACAAACGGGCTGAAACTACATTGGTGCTCTTCAAAATCGTTGTCTTCAGTATACGCTACGTTAAAATAAAGTTTTCCTTTTAGACAGAAACTTGGTTGTAAAAATTATTTTTTTTAACTTTTGACATTGATAAACCTGCCTCGACTGGAAGATCTAACGGGCTTCTTTTGATACTTTACATCCCCTGTTAAGACAGCGAGAATAAAATAAAAGGTCTTAAAGAAAGTTGTGGTGCCTGTTAGTAGCTGTAGCTTTTTATGCTGCCACATTAAATAGATGTACGAATAACTGTGAATCCTCTGTTAATGAGTGTCTCAATTGGAAAATATTTCAAATTTGAACAGGAAAAATATACATTTTTTACTAAACCGCCACAGAAGCTATCTTGCGATGGTTCTCATAACTGCCTGGATGGGCATACATGACACGGTTCTAATGAGCACACTCCGCAAAATCTTCGCCAACTCCATAGCATTGTTTGTCAAACGGAAAAATTAAAATATGAAAACGGAGTTCATGTCAGATAACGAAGACTATTTATACTAGATGTATGAGACAGTTTTAAATATAAAGCAGCCTTTTGCTTGATGAAATTTAGCTGAAATTGAAGACGGTATTGGGTTCAATTGGAGCTCAGATATAAATCGACCATAGAGGGTCAAAACGTACCTCGGCATTCAGCTTTTGCTGAACAAATAAATATATTGAAGATATATAGTGAAAGAATCATAGCGAAATTATGTTTTGAACTAAAAACTACTGGACTGCGCGCATTAATGCCCTTGTCAGGGTTGGCTATAATTCAAGGTTTGGGCTACAATATTAATTACAAGCACCCACAAACGTCCCGCGTAAACACTTTTTATACGTTAATGCTGGTATATATTTAACTTTTCATTTGGCATAAAGTTGATTACCTGTTTTTTTGGTCTTTGTCGGCGCCTGTGAGGGCCTATAAGCTAAAATCAAAAAACTGATTAATAAAATGATTTCACGCTCATAGGCCTGCAAAATGCGTCAAAATATCTAAATCATTTTCAAAAATATAGGAATCGATGAATTGGCCTCTATAAGTGGTAACAATTAGGAACATGAATCCTTGCCTTAATGTTTAAGGCATAGGTTTTCGAACGAACAAGCCACGGGTTCACATTTTGTAGGTACCATAACCTCGGGTTAGGTCTGGCTGGCTGCTGATAACTAATAAGCTATACATGACCATTCCAGGCTTCTTGGTAAATTCCTTTCGGCCTTGGAAAGTTTAGCTCGCTAAGCAACACGATGGTGGGATTTTATTTCCGAAGGCAGGATTGTAATGAGTTATTGTGATCCTGAACTTTTCCCACAAACATCTACAAATGTTATCATTCTGGGAGCAAGCGTCGTTCAGTGATCAGAGCTAGAGCTTACTAGGGCTACGCGAAATAAACTCAAATTCCATTTTCAGGGTCTGTGATTTCCAGAGGTGTTAACTGAATTGTGGATCCAGAATTGATGGACGTATAAAATCCAAACTATCTCAAAGAAAGCATGGATTGAAGATGAACTTATTACAACAGTGGTTTTCTGATATAATAAAGCGTATTTAAAAATGTTTAACCTAAACATTTTAGAAGTGAAATGAGACTACTAGAGGCAATGGCTTTTTAGGACAGCATGCGAATCTTAAGAGGCTAATTGCTTAGATTTTAGGTTTATCTTTTTACCAACTGTGGTGCTCGTATTAAGCTTGATTACTTGGCATTTAAGTGAATATTTCGAGACTTTTCAATCATTTTTATGCAATAAGAATTTATTTTTGTCAAGGACTATTGAGATGTCCTTCGGTCACTATCAATAGAATTACTCCTTACCAGTGGGTGGTTGAACATATAATACTAAACGTTCATATAGAACTAAATAGTTTGATCAGGTTGTGTATTTTCACAATCCTTAAGGTTAAGCATGATCTCATTTTATATGATTTAACTGCGTAAGAGTAATTCTGTCAATTTTTAGAAAAACAAAACAAACTTAAATGGGCGTGTGCTTAAATATAAAATTAGGTTTTTTGAGTATTGCTCGTAATATTTTTATCAATTATTACGAGCTCCAAATGCCCAAAACAAGTCTGGATCACGAAGTTTATTTAACTCAAAGCGATTCTTAACGTAACTGACAGTACTATTGGCAAACCTATTTGAGCTATGGTGCAAAACGGACACTTAAAGAGAATATTTCAAAACTTTCTTCAAATCTTTGGTACTTTTCCAATTTTGTTGCCATTTTTAGTTCAACAGTCACCTTAGAACACTTAATTTGGACTATTTTCATTATATAGTGTGTCACTTAAAGCAAAACGTGCAATCGGTCAGCTAGTTTTCAAGGTTCCAAAGATATAAGAGAGAAGGTTTACTCGAGTTTTCACTGTTTTTGAATCTCCTACATATTGTTTTCGAAACCAATATACAATCTCTCAGGCCTTTTTCAAGTTTACTTATAAATAAATTCAACTTGCTTGCCTACAAAGATTTAAGCTGAACTAGCTTAAGTAAACCCCTTTGAGGTCTTTCGATGTATCAGTTAGATATCAGGATACCTTTTTCTATACAATGACGTCCATGTGCAAAAGACAAATATTTATGACTGCTGCAAGGATGTAAACCCACCTTCCTCCTCATATACCTCATTGTAATCTAAAATGTAGACAAGCATTGATTTTTCACTTAACATTGACCTACTACGTTGCGCGATCTGTACTGTAAATGTGTTGCCCATCAGTTTAAGTTATTTTTCCAAAACGCGAGAAATTTAAATTAAATATAAAGGTATTCAGGTTTGATGTATATAACCTGTCAGAAATAATATACGAAACAATCGGGAGCCTGCTCTTCTGTCTATATTTTGTATATATCCAAAAAAATATTTCTACGGAGATATAACACTTTTGTATAGCTTACCGCTTCTCGGCTTGAGAGCTGCAAACAGATAGTAATAGATAACATTTTGTTCCAAAACGTTACATAAAATGTTCTGAACTAATAGATAGTTTGGCAGATTTGAGTTATTTATTGGACCAATTGTAAAAAACTCGTCGGCCTTGATGGGGCCACATAGAAAGAAGTGTTGCCCTTGCTGTCGGAGGCTCAGATTCCAGCGAGACAGCAAAGTAATTCACTTGGGTCAAAACGATTATTCGAACATCGCAGCAAAACATTTGTCTACTGCATATGTGTAAGAACTCATTGAAAATTACGTTTTTCATCAAAATCCAAGAATTACCTGGTCTGTTACGCCTTTGTGCTGGCCTGCGTGGACCTAAAGAAGTGCAGGTTAGAAGAAGAGCCATTTATGTGCTGCAGATTTAGGCTCTAGACAAAATGATGTCAACTTAACCTGAAAATGAAGATTTTACTAAAATCATTATTAACAAAATGTGCATTTATTTTCGCAAAATTGGAAACAATGAGTGGTTGAAGCTAGGGGAAGAACTTACTTTCGATGTCAGAATCGTCTTCATTTTGTCTGAAAAGTCATTTCATATTTTTATTTGGAAAAGCCAGGTTTTATGTTTTTGGTCAGTCATTTTTAGCATATTTGACAGGCAGAAAATTCAACGGACTATTTTTTTTCAAGATTTCGTTTATATGGGTACAGGCGTTTACTAAATGTCGCAAAAAAATACCAAAAATAAATTGCATAGAAAGCCTATTTGATGGGATTTCAAATGCAAAGTTGATGCGCATACCTCTTCTTTCTTTATGTACTGCAAGACAAAGGTTTAACAGATTTTTATATTTTTCTTATAAGTCCATTTTGATATAAAAAGTAATCACAATTAAAATAGAAATCATGAAGTTTCTTCATTTTAAAGCCCTACCTGGTTTTCGTTGCTTAATTGGCATCTTTGGAGGACCTAATCGGGTTCAAGTGAAACATCGGGTCAAGTGGAAATGTTTCATATTCCTTATAGCAGGAAGCGACTATAAGGATCCCTGCTTAATGTTTGAGTTGATTAATACTTTGTATAAATATGCAATATCCACAAAACGTTTCACATTTTTCCTTATTCATCCGAATTATTTTTTATAATAGAACTCAGCTTGCTTTAAAAATGACACACGTGTGAATCAATCTCATCATCGTCGTAACGTAATAAAATGTAAAGTCACAGTGTAGGCATATATCCATCCACATAACGAAGCAGCACTCTAGATTAAGGACCTGCTGGGTTAACTTGTTATCTACTTATATTCGGCACTTTTTTAAAGGCCATTTCACGTATTTTAAGAGTGGAGAAATTTATACGGAGATGCAAGTAGTTTTGATCTTTTCAATTACTTTATTTGACGGAAGGATGAACCTTTCTTTTAATACACTTTTAAAAATTAAATCTTTAAGTCTGGTCAGTATATTTATAACGCTATTCGGAAAATGGCTATATTCCAAATTTTTGTGGAACTCGTCTTTTACCGCTTCTTAAATCGCATAGACGATCGGAATTACCCCGTAGATGCAGCAAGAAAACTGAGAGAATTAAAATTCACGGCTAACGGATACGAACGTCAGACATATTATCATGTGTACTTTTTAAAATAAAAGTAAGCCCCTTCTGAAGCTACAATACATAGAGAAAGAAGATGTAACATTGAGGTGAACATTCCCTCAGAGCAGTACTATTTATCTTTTTAACTATGACATTACTGTAAATAGTTATGTGACATTCCGTCCAATGGCTACTAAAATGACTATTGAAACTCTGTTTCAAATAACAAAGACAGCCGTTATAAATTCTTCACAAAAGGTACGTCAGAACGTTGACTTCTGTCTCCTTCGAAAAAAAGAACTCACGATTGTCATCAGATTCTTCCTCATTGTCTGAAATTTCACAAAAGCACTTAATCATCACAAATTTATGTGTCTTTAAAAATACGTTTTACAGATGAACTCCTAGTGTGGAAACACCTCCAATCGGGTCGCAAAAAATAAATACATTTTGTTTTGTTACTTCCCCTTACCTCTTTTTTCTTTTCGAACTAAAAACAAAAAAATTGAATTTTCTTAAAATGCAGATAGCTTTTAGAAACGAACTGTGCCATCAGCTTCAGTAATATCTTGAAGAGATTTTAAATAATTGCTTACCTGGTTTTCGCTGCCTTTGAACCTGTCTAGGTGGACCTAAGAGATTTAGAAAAAGGATAAGAGATAACTAGTGATATGTGATAAAACGGAACTCATCTATGCTAAAGGGTAAGCTACTTTCTGATCAGTGACTGCAGGCAAGATATATCATTGGCATACGCCGAGAAAAGGTTAACATCAAAGGTTTAGCTTACAATCGATATACTGGACTAACATCAAGTGTTTGCTTAACACATTAAATAATATGTTGGTCACTTGGTTGCTTCTTCAGTATTTCTTAAACTTACGTTCTTCTTCCGAGTCCTCGGACTCATCTGCAAAAACCGCAAATCAAATGTCTTAGACAATGTGCAACATGTTAAGAGGCATATTTCTGGACAATAAATACAACCCAAAATCGTGCATATCATATGTTAAGATAATTACCTCTATAACGGTGGGACTTGACTTGACTTTTCTCTACAAAAAGGATGTATTAACAAAGATTTTAACAATGAAGTACTTACGTTTCCTCATACTTAAAGTAAAACGCATACAATACCTGGTTCGGGACTGTGATTATATCTTCTAGGCTTTCTGCGTCCTAAAGAAGGAAAAATAATAAGATAAAGGAAATAATCAAGCTATCACCTCCTCAGGTGCGAAAACAGAATTTAAGTAAATTATCAACTTTCTAACCAGAGAAGTTTAGCTGAATAGGTCATAGGTTTTTTTATATTTCTATGAAGATATTTTAACGGACTGAATGTTACTTTCAAAAAGTATTCAATTGTGCATTTTTATTCCACAGCTTTGTAGACTAAAATTGCGAAGTTCACGTTTCCTTGCAGGAAGTAATAAATTAACGTAATAAATGTAATTTAAAATCTTGAGTTCTGAAAGTCCCCAAGAAATGTCCGATACCCTTGTCCATTTCTTGCTTGGCAGGCCTTCGATCGTTGCACCTGGGACCTAAATAAAGCAAATAACATCTAACATTGATTCTGAATTTCAATGACATGACGACGTCACTAAATCATACGAATTGAAAGGCACCACTTTATTTCGTGAAAAAGTTAAGGATACTTCCGCTAAGGCAGCTTTAAAAATTAATGCATAGGTTAATATTTGCTAGCCAGTGACTGCCAATCAACAGATTCTGAATAGTACGCCACAGTTCTACATAATGTAATGAATTTTCAGTCAGATAGTTAGATCAGTGTTTAAACTGAATTAAGAAGGTCTGTCGGGAATAATTACACAAAAGTACCACAATACCTGTCTGGACTTGATGAAAGACACTTAGGGAACCATCGAATAACAGTGGCGCACATAGCAACGACTATATTTATAATTTCTGCTTGCTCATTTTAAGGATAGTTTTGGCCATCTTTAAAATCAGTAATTTGTCTACAAGGTAATGTTGATGCCTGTGATGGCGTATATTGTGTCCAAATGGGAAAGACTGCCTCTACACACATCTATGAAAATCATCTGGTAGTTAGGAGGCGAGACCATTTGTCTCAAATGGCCATGCGCATTCACAGATAAAAATCGCGTTAACGGAGTTTTTGCATTCAGAAAGTGTGAAATTTCTTTAAGTTAAGCATTCCGATAAGTACTCCATGAATTGGTAAATCGATTTCGATTTCGAATACAAAGATCTCAGTGAAAAATGAAAAAGACGATAAATAATCACTACAAAATGACGCACATGGCGGCCGTTTATTTACCCAAACCTCACACAATCCTCGATTTTTTACAAACAGGTTTGGAAAATTTTCTAATTTTTGGCCTTTTGAGTCAAATCTGACGACAACCTGGGAAAACAGCATCGAAAATTTACTCCTGAAAATCTCCTTTTTTCCAAAGACAGTGTCGACAGACTTTGCGAATAGATAGCTACAAAAAATGATTCAGGCTCAGTAGCCTTATTTCAACCAATCATAATTCTGACCAACAGCTGCGACCGAAATCACAAAAATGCGTACGCACATTGCACAAAGGGCACACTTCTTGTTCACGATGAAAGGTCAGTCACTGTGCCCAATCTCAACGCTTCTTGTTTGAGAGGCGTGGATTATCCACCGCTATGCAGGGAATCCAAGCTCATGGTAATACAGTGCATTTCTCACTTAAATAAATTTAATGATGGAAGAATCGTAGTTGAGATGGTTGTTAAATTTAGGGGCTAACTCGACTCTAAGGAGAAATTCGGTGGAGTAACTCCACGCCTGTCAGTCAGGCTCAAGCGGCTCCCCCAATATAAGTCTTTTATGAAATACGCGTTTACGGGAGCTCTGAGCCTTCTCACTGAATGACATATATGTACTGTAGGAAACATGAACTCGTGATACCTATAGAAAGTGGTGTTGAACATTAACTGTAAATATGCCTGAACACACTGTTAGTCATCTTGGCCGTTATTTGCTATCGAAACAAGTTGATAAATTAAAAGAGTGTTAGTGTGACAGAGGCAGCGCAATTCTTTCTATCTAGAAACTATCTCCTGCGCAAGCATAACTCCTATGCATACTCAGATAGGCACGCAGTGTACGTCTCACTTGCTTCGAACGAACTGTTGTCATCAAGGTTGTAATTTTTACACTACCTGACTAATGAATTGAGGGCGTTTCTTTGCACAGTATACATCGTCTATGCTGTTCGCCACGATTCCCTTACCGCAAGGAAAACAATTATCAATTCGGAAAGTTTTACATATTGTGAGACTTTAGATTTGTTTCGTCGGACTGAAACCCATGTGCATTTGCGGATACTCATAAGCTGGCAAAGAAACCGAGTGCATACATGCTAAGAAAACTGCTTTTTTTGATGTGCTTATCTTCTGCCGTAAAGACATGTGTTTAGTGCTCTACTTAAGACAAATTTAAACGAACAGCCAATGTGACTTCCTGAAGCAACATGCAATCTATTGGAAGTATTCGATTAGCTTGATTTTTATTTGTGGAAAAACGTTGCTCTGCATTTGAATATTATGCGTTTAGGCTAACATATAACCAACGAGGTCACTTTCAAGTTTTAAAAACAGGTCTGGAATCCTGAAAAAAGGCATTTTTCATGAAATTTACTCATATCTTTGTGTCTGTACTTACGGGTTTCTTGCTCCGACTGCCAATCACTGTTGCGCGAATATTTGCCGGAACTAACTGGATAAATGCCGGAGGGAATATTGTTAGGATAATTTTCATACCAGTCAAGTAAACATGGTCCATTACAGCTTGCATTTCGAGAACATATATCCCTCCAAGGGCATTTTCTGTATTCCGTTTAAAAGCAAACAGCTTAAATGTTTTTTTAATTTTTCGAAGACGTAAGAAATGAGTGCGGCAAACACATTTCCTGACGTTCTAGCCTAATTACAAGAAATGTTTTTGTCAAGGTTCATTTTGCAAACTTGGTGGGATATTCTGGTCTATGTGATTTAAAGTATTCTTGTGTATCAGAGCGTTCAAGTAGAATAATTAGAAGAGTGTACATTGTGATACATTTACAATGCATATTATCCTTTCAATCATAATATGTGATTATTATTTTCCAACGTTTAGTGTCACAGAGTGTGGAAAAGTTCACTTACTTTCGTCATCGGAAGCAATTTCCGGTCGACGACGGCTTGCCTGGTTTCGGCTCGGACCTAAATTTAAAAAATTTTTCAATGTCCGGGGTCTAAGCTTCTGCACTGTCATGATGGTGAGAATGAACGTCCTCTTAACAGGACTGCTTTATTATTTAGTTTTGTAAGTGGTAGAGTGCATAGAAAAGTCAGTGGATTTCAACAAATGAATCATAAAGGTGGTGGGTTCGCCTGCAAAAAGGATGGGCACTTAGAGGTGCCACCTTTAATATAGGTTATTATCTGGACTAAGAAGATTTTGCTGAGTTCCCTCGTTCTTCCTCAAATCTCTTAAACGCCATTCCATTAAACACACAGCGCAAAGATAACGCGTGGTATGCAAAGGATGACTTTTAGGCAGTATGTTTCACAAAATGCTCTCCATTATCTGCTTTTTAGACGGGAAGAAAAGAAAACATAATCTACCGTCCGTAGACTCCGTTTCAGTTTCGGTATCAGGACATTCCAAAACTCTGTCAAAGTAAGTTGGATCTACAAGCAGACACAAAAAGTAGGCTTCATTGAAGGAACTGATTGTCGTCTCAGAGAAGTCCACAAAAGAGGTTGTTAAGTTTTGTTAATTGTGTCGAAACTATATGAATTTAAATAAGGTGCCGGTGAATGCGCTGTGCACAATAGTTTTACACTTAGGTACCTTTGGTCGATCGATCAGATGCTGAAACAACGTGAAACACTTTTGAGCAAAAAAACATCGATGTTGCAGAGCATTTTACCTGCATCATACTATATACCGCGTGCATTCTTAAGTATGTCTCTTCGAGAATACCTTGAAAATCATTCAAGAACCTAGCAGATTTTCCGAATAGCCCCAAAGTTTTCTTTCTCCTTTTTCATATAAAAATTGCAGCAACTTCCAATGGACTATCTTAACAGACCACTGCAGATTCAATTTTTCAAGAAGTATTTAAACGTGTTTTAGCTCTCAGGTGGTCCCCCGTCTAAAGAGGCCTACTGATAGTGCCAGTCATTGGCATTTACAACAGTTGGCATATTCATATTAAAAAGTTATAACATTAACCAAATATACGGAATGAGGCACTTTGCTACAAGAGCTGATGTGTACATAGGGCGAACTCCTGTATGAAATTTGTATATACATTTGGGGTCCTAGGTGGTCTATCCTTATCTCAGTTTTCAAGAAAAAAATTCTAAAGATTTTGGCTTATTTTTCTTTAAATACGAATTAGTTCCCAAGCCAATTTCGTCGTCAACCATTAAAAAACAGAAAGAAATTCTGAATAATAAAAGAAAAAATGAAACTTGCTTCCACCATGAATTGGGCAGAGAGATACTTTGTCGCGAGTGGCAGCAACTGGCTTGCGTTGTCTCATAATAGTGCGTTTTTGAACTTCGTACACTATAAAGAATATTGCAAAGATTTAGTCTGACTGCGTTCTTTGAATTTTTAATTCAACTAAAAATAAGCCTGGTTTACTTCTTAGGGACTTAGTTTAAGCTGTTTCCCAGTTGCACAACAATAAGAGACCCGCAGTTGGCTAAGCTCCAGAATGATTTGATTTACTCACCGTCAGAATCATCAGTGTTTGCATCGTCATCGCTGTGAGCTGCTTAATGAGTAAAAATTCAGTATGAATTCATTTCTAAATCATTAGCAATGATGATGTGCGGTTTGATTGAATCATTATGAACTGATTATTATGTTAAAGCAAATGAAATATTTTGTGTTTACAAAACATTCTCACACTAATGTTTTGTTAAAAAGCCAGATCATGAACGTAAATGATGGGTTAGTTTTTATATGATTAAATATGATACACGTGTGAGATGATACATTAACCTAATGGATAAATACACTTATTGTTATAGCACAAACTTAAATATCGATGGCTACTTAATAATCCATTAAGGCTTATATCGTGTTGATTATTAAATATATGTGTCTGTAGTCTTTTCTAACTGGCAAAATACATATTCTGGAGTTTAAAATGAAAAAATCTTCTGGCACAACTTTCTTTGAATACTCATTAAAAGCGTGAATTAAAATTGGTCAGATTTTGGCATTTTTACCTGGAAAGTAGATGGGCTGAGAATTTGACTTCTTCTTTGCTGCAAGGCAAATTGTGAACAAATTTTAAATTTAATTATGAGTTATGGCAGCAACCTTATCAATTAACACTTAAGGCATTAGCGGTAAGGCCATACTGTCACCACCAGTGGGTTACTATATGAGCCTTTAAACTTGTGATAATAGAAGGAGCGGTTTGTTTACTCAGCCCATTAACATAACCTTCCCACCGTCCATTCCTGAGTATATTTTGAATACGTGACTCACTATAGTTTTTCACTGTAGTTAGTTCTTCTATCGCCGAAAATCAGATATCTCAATCGGATGCATGAGGGGCTTTATGATAAACCTACTTTTAAATCCTTGCACGGCACTTTCTATAAAGCCAAGATTGCAATATGCAACCCAAACTCAGGCAACAAAGGATATATCAGCGTGCATAACGCGACCCTATTACATGCAAAGATAACCCTTATTATATCCGTTGTGGTCGTTAGGGTTATAATTATTTGCCGTATTAATAGGGTTAAACACTATTAATTCCGAATTAGCGTATCAAATGACAACTTTATAGGCGTCGACCATTATTACGCAACAGTAGCTTCAAGATGCATCAGATTTACTGTAGTACTGAATGATCGCGCAGAGCCAGCCTCATTCTTGCTGCCATCGAGGGTCCGTAAAAAAGTGGGTAAGGTCAGCTAGGAAGGACATCGCACGTATTTTTCTGCTTGACTTAAAGCCACCGGATCTCGCAAGCTGCACACGTGTCGGGGCAACACACTACTGTGCGGCCCTACTGGCGCGGCAATGTATGCCAACCCTCACAAAACCAATGGAAAGGGCTAGGATTAATTTGGCGCTCTCCTTTTTTTTTCATTTAGCCCAACCAATAAAACCCGTAATACCACCGGTCCCGTATTACTCGCTGACGTAACCTTTTTTTCCTGATTTGTGTCACCTAATGTGATCTTGCCAAATAACATTCTCCGGCCTATTTTGAGCTTCTACAAACTGCCTTTAAGTAGTACCAGCACGAAAAGGCCAAAATAATGGAACTTACGCTTGCTGCCTCCGCTGAGGTTGTATTTTTCATACCTATAGTCTAAACAAGGACAAACCATCATCATCACTTTGAAACTTTGCATAAAGTCCTTACGAAGGCAAGGTGGATCAGCTTGTCTCAATGTTAGTTTACAAATTCCATACTTCGCTTGGAAAATATATAGCAATATGGAAATAAATCAACGCCAGCTCCTCTTACTCATCATTTGCTACCCTGTCCATCAATGCAAAACCAAGAGGTCTGCTTTTTTCTCTCTACTAAGGAGCACTTAAAAGGTAACGGACTAACATGTGAGCTTCCCAAGGGTGGAAACGGATCTGTAATGCGTTAAATCACATAGAAGTCATGTGTTTATTGATTTGCAGAGTCATCTTTAAGTTTTCCGGCACTGCAAGTAGTGTATAGATCAGCTGGATTTTGAGCTGCATGGTGCAAGCTATTCCACTTTGACTGCACAAACTTGCTTCTGTTGAACAGATTGTACTTAACACTGACATGTGAATTAACGTCGCCAATAGTTTTATAGTATAAGTAGATCAGTCAACGTGGTAATCCCAATCAACTGCCCAAAAATAATGGCCAAACAAGGCAGACTGCAAAGATTAGGAAATTGACGTTCCAACTGCTGACTGGCAGTTTTTCCTGGGTGTCAAAATAATATAAATCTTTCGGATTCTGTCAAATGCCAAGTTTTTTGGCGTTCAGCTCCTGCAGCAATTTCCTATTTCAAGAGTAAGAAGTAGGGCTTCGAATTGTGTAGCACGCGCAACCTATCCTTTATGCATTCAAAAAAACATGCTGACCTAATGTGAATTTGTCTTGTTACATATTTGTGCATACTAGGAGTCATATCCCAAATGTCTTTTTATGTCGGCATTTCTGTGTAACAGATGTTCTTGCGTCATCCTTAATACGAACGCGAAGTAGTTTCCCATTAAGGGCCTTTGTTGCATTCAACCAAGCATCTGACACAAATTGAATTTCTGTCTTCTCTGTCTGTTGGAAAATCACGTGACATCCCTTAAAAGGCCTGTAGTACAACCATTTTCCTTATACAACTGGTCTTGCGCAATACGGGGTAGGAAAACGTGTCCTTGTCTGCTCAAAAGACAGTGCGTGAGTGAATCTATCTATGATGTTAATAAAACAAACAGATAATGCACCTAATGAACACGTAATTCACAGTCGAAATTTAAATTATAACTTCTACACTCTTATATGTCGGACAGTGCAATAAGCAAATCGTCTGGAAAAGTCATTGATGCTCTTTTATTGGACATTTTAAGTGTCAACTATCAACTATGCTTTCTTAGTGACCCACGAATGTTTGCTTTTATTTATTGAGGTTAAATAATTGGGCAAAAAATAATGCGGTGAGCACAAGCGTGATTCCGCTCTAAGGTCTGTCTACATAATACAGAATAGTAAGTTATTCTAGTTTTGTTTAGCACATTTGATGCAGCTTTCCCATGTCCGTGCAACTAAAATGAGTGCGTCTTACTGTACGCGCACATAGTTAAACAGCTTTGTCGTGCATGTTTAAGGGATGAAGTAATACTACGGTCCTTTAAAACTCACGCATGTTGGCCTTTGATGGAATGACCAAAACACCATAACCTCGTGAATTTTCTGATTAACAGCTATTGAATTTCTAGGGTGGTAAAATAACGCGTCACCATACAAAACCCTTGTCTAATTTTACATGTGCTTAACGAGCTTTGACATATGCGTCATGTGTTAGCTTCTAAATAAATTATTGATGCGTTATCCATATACACAAAAAATAAAATAAACCTGCCAACTCGTAAAAAATTAGCTTTTTACATAAATATTCCTGAGATCCGCAATTGATATAGCAACTTTGCATTCAAGTGCATACTTTATGACCCAATTGGAAGACCACATTGCGCAGTTGTGCCAACATACGCTGCAGGAGTTTGATCAAGTTATTAAATATAAAGCTGTTTTAAGGGCACCAAATCTCACCCTTGCAGTACATACTAATTATGTGAGTAGGTGGTTTCAAATATATAAAATTAATTAATATAGATGACAAGGGTTCAAAATTTCATTAAAACTAATTATAACGCTGTTTTTACGAATTTTTCAATCTGGGAGGCTTGAGTAGGCAAAAATGTATTTTCGAATAACACCTTTTCAATTGGCTTGTTTACAACTAATTGTCCATCGAAAGGGGCTCATTTCTAATGCAGTGCTTAGAACTTTCGGCGCACCAGTTAAACATTTCCCTGCCAGTCATTCTTCTGCAAGCACGAATTATTAAAATCTATTCTTTCTTTTCTGCACAAATCGCAATTGACCAACTGGCAATTTCATAAATAATATGCACCCCACTGTTGATCCTCATCGTTTTTGAATACATCCTTTTTCAGGCATAAGGACGAGACTTTTACTGCTATTTTTACACAGAAGATTTTCATATGAGCCAACAAATAACATGTATGGATAGTATAGTGTGATAGTCCAGTCTAGTCTAGTCTAGTGTGATCTGATCTTTAAAATATTGTGAATATGTCTGGAAAATGGGTTTGCCGTATTAGTAATTAAATGTCGTACGCTATTGGCTAATGCTTTTCCTACCGTCCGATAACAGATTCAGGCATATTGCCTCAAATGATTGAAGGCCAGCATAACGTCAGTCAAATGCCTGAAAAATTCGTGTGTACTGCCTTCCGGAATAAGCTTACAGGCTGTAGACTATATTCCGTTTTAGTGATCAGGCTTAATTTATCTACGTTTACCTAGCGTATTTAACCTCCTTCCTTTAGAACCTAAGTGAAAATACAAACAACAAGTATGTTTCTTCTAAGAAGAAGTAGATACGATTGCTTGAACAAGAAGAATAGTCACCTGAATTTTCGGATTCATGCTTAAACCCCACTTTTAGTTTAAGCATCCCCTTCTGTAAGGTCAGAAGTCCAAAGTTAAAGCCAAAAGCAGTTCACGAAAGGCTTACCAGCTTAGTAAAAATCTAGGCAATCAATTGGCCATCTGTATGAAATATACAGTTTTCATGGTTTTCATACTGTTTCAGTCTGAAATTTCCCATTACCTATGCACCTCGGATTTCATTCAAAGGACCTCATACAAAAGAGTTGACGTAGGCGACAATAAAGTTAGTGCATGAAATGGATGGCAAAAGACCTACCGCCAATTTGCTTCGAGGTTACAAGTCTCGGCATCATGAGTGAGCTGCAGATCTCGTCAGCTCTTGCTGCTGTCTTGTATCACGCCAGCAGTACCATTAGAAGTCAGCTCTTTATTGAACAACAACGCACACACGTGCAAATACGCCCACTCACGGCGCGCACAGAATTCCATTCGTGTTCGTCACTTTCGACTCTACTGCGCGATGACCAATCAGTGCGGTGACACCCATTTCGCAGCAGCCACCTATCATGGCTCTGGCAACAGACTCATCAGCAGACACGAAAGCCTCCAGCACCTTGTAAAAGCGTGCGCGTCTGGTGCATCTCAACTTGGCGCCTTGCAGGACAGACTCCTCCACATACGCGTCAGTGGCGACGTGGTGCCTATGTCACGTTGGCACTGCAGTTGCTTTCATCAACTAGGCTAAACCCAGGCTTTTTTAACGGATACCGTTGTGGATTTAGTACTCTAGATATCTGGGACACCTCACTGCAAGCGCTAACATTTGGGTTCACACCAGAGCGAAGGCAAATATTGAAATATTGAGTTTAAGTGAGTTTTTCCTAGCCAATTCCATTCTTGGGGCCAGAGCACTTAGCCTCTAGGAGAATTCATTTGATGTGTGAAGGCCTTGTATGACCGATTAAACAGGAAAGGGGAATAGAAATTACCCCACCTGCTGAAAATAGCAGGGCTTATTGTAAATGTCAGGAAGAGTAATTATACTCGGGTCTTCATGCTAACACGAACCCTGTCACCTTTATCGTAAATGTAGCTTTACCCTAAACCTAAGCTCGACAGGTCACACGATAAAAACCGTAACCCTTAGCCCAATCCTGACCCTTATCCCAGAGTTGACCTTTCCTCAAACATTAATCTAACCCTCAACTTAACCCTAACAAGCACGTTAACCCTAGACATGATTTCCTTGGAATGTGGTGCAAAGCCACATGTATTGTGGGCAGTTCCTATTCCCGTGTCTTGTTTAGGTGTCCATGCAAGACATCCTTACCTTCACGTGATTACAGGGGTAGTGAACAAAAAGCGCTAAGACTGATAATATTAACAGCAGCAAAGACACTGTCTTCTTGCCCATCGCGCTGGCCGAATCTGAGGCTGAAGCATACTGAGAAGTACAGACGGAAAATTAATCCAATAAAGTTACTGGTTTCTTGCTACTATGTCTATGACACCTAATTCAATTAAGGTAAATGAACCCTCCGTGATTATTTACTTTCCAGTTGCAAAACGCACTTAAATTAACAAAACGATCTGAAAATCAGGAAATAAGTATTTTCGAATTGAATAATGCAAGGTAACAAGAAATAGGAAGTGTAGTGACGAATCGTTGTTAAACAGTGGCATCCCGAGTTACCAAAACTGTCCGAAACTACCATGACGCAGCATGGTATTTCTGGCCTGGAAGCGAATTGCAACAGAGTTCTATGTTTCGTTGCTGTATATATTTGGACAGTAATTAGATGATCAAAAAGGGTAACTGAAAATCAACTTCAGAGAACCAAGTGAATCGGTTGTGGAACGTCTGTGCTTTCCATTCCACTGAATACGCCTTTGGTTATGAATTCCTGAAGAAAAGTGAATCGTGAGTTTAGTTATTATATTTTTTACTATGAATAATCACGTTGTATCTTTGTTGCTACCTAAAAGCGTCATATACAAGCATCGGTAGATTAGGTCTATTTTGACCGCTTTTCAATTGATCCGGAATTTTTATAGAAGTTCTACAGCAAGTCATGATCATTAATCGTCACAAATTTTCCATCAATAAAATAACCTATTTGTGAAGAAGCAGACGGTTTCTCTACAAAAAGAACTATATTAGCTCAGTGTTTCAGGTTCCCACACGAATCCAGCATCATAGAATAGTTTCTATCTGGCCATCGGACAGGCTGGTCAGAAGTCAAAACTTGAGCAGGCGTCAACCTACTGTGGTGTCAGGTTATTTTGGATTAATTAACCCTTGGCTGAGACCATTATGTTAGCGTATCAGTAAACCATGAATTTTACTCCTCATGGCATCTTCAAATGCAATTGCACAGTAGCTGTCTCAAAAGGTCTCCCAAATAACTACCAGATCAGCTAAACGGGATAAAAACTAAGTCAACCTGCAATTTCACCTTTGCTTGCGAGGATAAAAAGGCATTTCTGGCAGGCGGGCAAAACCTTCGTGCCCCAACAACGAAATTATTCTCCGCGTCCCTTATCCCCTCTCCAGTGGATGGACTCCATAGGACAGAAACTGACGTCCATACGGAAAATGCGCGTAGGCTGACTGAGAATTGTTTTGGGGCTTATGCTTACTCCATTCAACAAACGGATAACTCTGACCAATACGCTGGGCAGCGACAGAAAGTACCAGCTTGTGAACAACTAATGAACTAAACGGCCCATAGTCGTATTCTGTGAGCCATTTTCACCCTGCATGACTGGGTGTGAGTATGGTCAGTTAATGGAAGACTTAATAACTGTTAAAATCCATCATACCAATCTAACCAAATTTGCTGTCCATAGGCACCCCATTCAGAGCTTTTTAATATCCACTTGACCCTTTATTTCCACTCTCGATGGGTTTGGGCTGAAAGACAGAGTCAAGACTACTAAAAATGCAATTGAATGTAGGGAATGATATGGTCGTAAACCTGCTACCGCCGTCAACCGCAAGTAGACATCTACACATTGGTTATGTATATTTTGCCATTTTACGTGTGATGGGCGACATTTGAATGCTAAGTGTGTGCATACGGTCTCCGTGACTCCCTTAATCCAGCTTTCGCTGCAGGCTCATTGGACAAATCGGGGGTTAGATGGCTCATGGTGCGCATGAACGTTATTGCACAGACTCCAACCATACTCATAAAAACTATCGTATCAGCATGTGTTTTCATGCCTTTTAAGTATGCTTATTCACTGCCCTAGTCATTGCGTCTAATCCTATTGTCATCTGGTTGGCAGGCTTAAATAGTTCGCTGGTGCATGGGAGCGGCAATACAGCGATTAAGTTAGCCACTATAAAATTCCTTCTAAGAGTATATCACCTCATTTTTTACTATAACAAGTCCCAAGCACTTGAATCATTAGCGATACGCTAAAAGTTGCCAGTTTGAATGTTATACATCGATGAATTAAGTCGGGTCTTCTCAGGTCCAATAGTTGAGCTGCAATTGCTTCCTCTGCCTGTGGTCTTTATTGCACTCTCACTCATGTGAGGTCCCAGCCGTGCGCGTATATCTGTTGTCGGACACTGTGCCTGTACTCATTTCCAGCTGACTCGACGTTGTCCTGCTATCGAAGTAAGGTTGGTGAGGGACGCAATTGTCCGGTGAATGATGCGCAAGTCTGTCTAAATATAAATTAATTCATGCACAAGTTACGCGTGTTGCCCTCACGCCTTCGGGCAAATGGTAGACGTCGTCGCTTATGAAGTTCGAATTGTCAGGTGTGTTTGCGAGTGCAAATGCAAGTGGCAAGGTTCAAGCGTGACTAGAAAATTCAAGTGCTACTTAGACTACGTCAGAAAATTGTAAATTAGCAGAAACTTATTGTTTGGGGTCTCTGACCACACTCCACGAGATATGTTAATGCCTAAAAACAATTATAAATGGTGAGACCCAGCCATCACCGGGGAATCTGTTTTCCACCTACTTAGGCAATATGGATGGCTATTGCTCCGTGACGTTACTTAAAAGAGAGGACAGAGAGATACATAGAGGAATACTCCTTTCTTTAAAATTATCATTCACACTTTTCAGCAAAACTGTATCCATTCCCTGCGCTAAGGCGATGAAGTGATAACTTACGCAGATCGACGGATCTCAGACGCAATAACGTGACTCGCTTGTTTTTTTGGAAACCTACTTCTTGACTGTCGCGAGCTACGAGACCGACTATTATCTCAAATGATGTTGTTATGAGTTGCGTATAGACCTTGTTATGGTGGAGCAAAGTTACCAGGCGTCAACCTCGCTTTCACACTTTCCACACAAGCCGCGTTCCGATGACACGAGAATTTAAAGACCGTCGGTGGTAAGCATGGCCTCAGTGGCTCTCAACTTTACACGACAGTTCGACCGTAGTAGTCCGACGATGTCCAACGAATGCTTCACACCACGGTGGTGCAGGGAACGTGACCTGCGCGTGCTTTAGTTTAAAGTGATAGTAGCCTTGCGCTGCTACTACCGCACTCTCTCCTCCTCCCTACCTTTGTCCGGGTGTCAAGACAGAGTCAAGAAGGCCGGAGCTGGGAGGGGGACACAGGTGGCTGGCGCAGCCGGGGCCCCTAGGCATGTCACCACACCCCCGATGTTCAGCATTTGTTATGGGAGCGCAAACCGAATAACGCCTGCTGTGCCCTGATGTGACCCCCCGTGTTGGTCCAAAGCATCGACCAGGTGGCCCGTTTAGGGGGCACACAGAGTTACACAGCACACCGAAGTACGACATGCGTCATCTGGTCCCGAAGTTTACATGCCCAGTCTAGGAGATTCACGGTCCCATGTAGGTGAGAAGGCCAACGTCAAAAAGTCATTGCGGCCTAAAGTCCAGGCCTGCCTGGGACTTAATTATTTCATCATTTGACAACTCAACAAGTTGCGGCTTTTAATGCGGCAGAGTAGTTTTAATAATGCATTTTTCACCTATAGTAATGGTTGCGGGCACTGATTTCGATCTGAGTATACCTTACATGACCAAAACACCAGCTGATTTTCAGGGTTACATGAACTGGAAGCAATAACTTTTCCTTGAGGACATGAAACAAGATTCGAAAAAAATACTAGCATCTATCCATGCTGAAGGTTTGACATTGCTAAGATATGATTAACTTACCTAGAAATACTGTGGGAATGTATATTTTTGCATCATGTAAACGTCGAAGTTGAGTTTCTTAGATTGGTTTTCGAGATCATACTGTTGTTAGCACTCGTTAGGACAGGGAAACATGGATCCCATTATCTACATGTGAGCTCACGCTTAATGTAATAGGCTTGCTTACTCTCGGTTTGTGGTGCTTTCGGCATGGGCAATTGTCTTCGTGGCTGTGACGTTAAATTCGTGACACTTATCGTAGCGCATTCTGATAATCCCTCGCCATGCCTCACTGTCAGTTTATATTCTTGTGTGGGCGAACGGATTATGTGCTCATGGTAACCTGGGTAGTTACGAGAAGAGTCTGGGTACGGGATGCCATGAAACACATCCGATTGATCACTAGGATTAAAGCGGTCCTTGACGTTTATGACCAGCTTGCGCATGTCAGCTTCGGGCCGTTATGCAATTCCAACCCCTAGTTCCGCTCGGTCGCTTCTGACACTCCTTTGATGAATGGCAGGACGCGTCATATTATAGGTGCCATTTAAGGTTGGGTCATCCGGGAGCGAACATTTATGCATCGGATCATCAGTGCTTTCGGATAGCCCTTCCGCAGCAACTGTTCACGGAGACATCGGACCTCACATAGTTTTTACTGCAGGTTGTCACAACGCGTTTTTATTTGCCTGAAGTGTGTTTTCATGTAGTTCCGTTTGGGGACCCCCAGAGGATTGCTGTGAAAACTGAGTAGCTGCGTTGTGTTCTTTGCTTTTTGGTTGACAATTGTTTCTATTTCGCCATTTGAAGTTCACTGGACAAACACATTAAGGGAGGGTAGCTGCTACTCTTTTTCGTAAATTGTATATCTATAAAGACTGAGTTAAGCAGATTACTGCAGTATGCAGGAAGTTGCTCCTGATGGTAGCAAGCGTATCGTTACCAGGATTACATCAAAAAGCGGGCGCAGGCTGATTGGAGGCAACATGAACGAGTTCCGTTACTAAACTGGAGATTGGGGTGACCCGTTGAAGTTTACTTAATCTTTTCATAGGCTTCTCCTGCAAAGATGAAGCTGGTCCGTTGGCGAAATACAAACCGCTTCGTGAGATGCTGAATTTTGAACGGTTTTGGATTTCGTTATATGACACATCAAGTTTCTTGCGTAAGACTTTTATGCCGCAGTTGACTGGTTGGACGTATATAATGATATCACATCGCAAAAGACAATGATTTTGTTGATTGCATCCTCCAGCCATGGAGATCTACATGGAATTGGGAGGCTAAGTGGACTGCGGTAGCTGAATTTTCCTGAAGGAAATTCAGTTTCAATTGCACCCACTCTATCAAATTAAAGGTGGGGCCGTTTATTACGGCAACGATTGGTAGCAATGAGGAATATGGCTTATGAATATTTTGCAGCTCATATATTTGAGCCAGAGCAGTGTTCTTTGATTTCATTTGGCCCCTTTCGTTCTCTCTTATCCTATTATGGCACTTGAAGTCCCTGAGTAATTTATTCGACCTAGCTGACAGTACCTTGGCTTGTGATTTCTGTGGTTGTCTGTAATCAAGTAGAACCTAGGCTTTTCTCATTGTTGTCTATGTGATTAATCAGAACAGTTGATCGTCCCATACAGTGGGCAGAATGACGAGTTTTTCGTATTTCCTTAATGCTTTCATAGATTTTGAATCACTCTTCAAAGCATACTGGGTTGGTCCGTGCAACATCAGAGAGAAGGTAATATGTGTCCATTTCTTCTCAATGCTGTTCTGCTGTTGCCTCTGGTGATGGGTTCGTGCATAAATCCAACATTTCGAGCAAATCGAGTCCTTTTTTCTGTGATCGCGTCTATTTCTTTTCCAATAACGCGTTGTTGGGTGGTGTTTCCCACAGCAGTTGTTTTATTTCTCACTAGAATGGCTTTCAGGGCTGCCATAAAGACGACAGGGTCGGCTTCACCGGTATGAAGTCAAGTTTCATGCTGGAACATAAGAGGTTGCTGCTCCGATAGCTGCTAATATGAGAGACTTTGCTCCAAGTTCGAAAGCTCAGATGAAAAAAATTAATGGACTGAAAGATTGAGCAGGCTTCTTCATTTATTCTTAGAGAAGCACCTGAAAAGCGAATTGAAGTCTGGATTTTATCCTCTTTGCAGCACAGACAACAACTGGACATTGATATCCGGTAAAACGTTGTCCAGTTTGCTATTTCAGTGCGTACCAGTGATTGAAAAGTATTGGAATGGCCTAATCACCTGTACTTGATTCAAAATATTTTCAGAATTTGCAAGCGTGGCAACTTTTCTCGGAACAAAGTTTTTGTTAATAGAATCATTGTTAAATACCTATGTTACATTTACATACGCTTCCGTATCCGATGAATGATTTTAAAACACACGATAGCATTAATTTGGAACTTTAACCAGTGCCTTCTCCAACAAAGTTGTCGGTTTATTTTGGCATACATAACTATTTTTAAGCCAATGCGTCAGTTAAGGTCCTGCTGACAATGGCGAAAATACAAGGCAAGGTTATCTTCATGTAAATTGATGCAAGCACTTCTATGCTGCGCCAACATGGGCACTTTCAATAATGTTGGACCTTACGTGGATCAACTGCAAGAACCTAATTAAGTGTCTGTTTTTGACTGGGGGCAACGTTATTGTGCTTCCTTATTCGCTTTGCATCCTGCTTGCTGCTAGGTTACTTGCACCTGTCACCCGGCTGACATTGTTTAAATAAAGCACAAACAGAGACTGAGTCAACGCTTGGAAACCATCTGTTTTGGAGTTGCCGCAGACAGCTCGCATGGCTTCGCTCTTACTCTGCCTTGTCAAAGGGTTGCTCATCTGCCTACAATCACACGTGTCGGTCTCTTACAGTGCGTGTGTCATCTCATGAAATTTCCATATAATTTCTAAAATTTGTTCGTGACTTTGAAAGATTAAATCAATTAAATGGTAATGTTAATAGTCCTGCAGCCTAGTTCTCGGGTATTTAAGTCATGTCTGGATGCCGGTTGTGCAGGCGCTTTTTCCGACCGCCTCCAATAAACTGCACCCCGAAAAATGACTTTGAACGTAATATGAATTATTCCACTGAGTCATTATGCACTTCTACACTCAGGTATATTTTATAGAGAACCTGCGTTAAAATATTCGTTGTTCTTAATTGGTGGCAAATTATGGCATTTCCCATTTTTGATCTGCGAAAGGGTATCTTTCGGCTTTAAAAAGATTGCTAATAATAAGATTTTTTGAGACTACGAAATTTTTGTTAACAAGCAACCTATTAACTAACACTTCGTGCGTGTAGAGAGCGTGAGCCACTGCTGTTGCACTATACGACATACTATTTCCTTAAAAGTGACGAAATGTCTGATTTTTCATAGACATAATTTATGCAACATGTGCTTTTGAAACTCTAAGTGCATGTGTAAATGCAGGTCAGGTTCAACATTAATCAAGAATCGGAAAAGATTTATAGTCAAAAACATTCTTTCTTAAAATATCACATTTGAAGTTAACTTCATCTTCTACCAAATCCAGGTTTTATCTTTAAAATATATTTAAATTTATGAGGCCACTTATAAGTAATGAGAAGAGTTCACACGTATTAGGTATTCATTTCTTAATGAGTTAAGTTCTTAAAGGTGGTCGAAAAGAGATTCGTTAATGCCTGCTGATTGCGTTGACTTATCTGATTTTTGGTGCATCCAAAATAGTATTGAAACCTTGGTGGAGTAAGCTTTTTGATTGGAGCAGCTATTTTGAATTACAGCCACAATTTCTTGAGATAACACAGTTGTGTTGCACTGAAATTAAATTAAGTCAGATAAATTGAGGCACGTGTTCATTTTCCGAACCTCGTGACTGTCTTATCTGTGCGTCCAAATCACTGGACACAACAGTATAATAAACCTTCTGTTTGTTCAGTTTAAATCATTAATGCTTGTTTAATGTTATAAAGAAGATTTTCTGGCCAATTTGCTTAATTCATTCGTGGCAGTGCCCATGCGGATGAATTTCCTGCAGCTCACAATTTTCTGAACAGCTCAGAGCATCATGGTCATTGAGAGTGCATAACAGGATGCCTCGGATCATCGATGAAAAGAAGTTCACATCCCACCTGTAAGTAAAACCTCCATCAACTTACCTACCTTCCATCTCACATGGTAATACTCATTCGCCGGTTGTATATCATCTACTATTGTAGAAATGTCAGCATTAACGTCAAATAATCATATCATCTTATCTCACGAAGTGCACTTTAATGCGCTTGACCCAATAAAATCAAAAAGCTCTGAATTTGTTTGTCGGAAATGTTCAGACCATCAGTAGAACAGAAAATAGCTCGATAGTTATGTCATTACAACCACTCGTCTGCACTTTAAGACCCTGAAGTCTAATCTTTTTTAGTCTGCCTGAAAAAGCAGTTTGTGAAATGCCGTTACTTGGCAAAATGATGCATGTTGCGGCAATCTCAGTCCTCCTTATGACTGATAAGTACGCAGCTCTTGCCTACTGTTTCGCGTTCTCGTGTAGGCCTGTAAAAATTTGAATAAGCATTAGTGCATCCATGTGCATAAAAGTGGTTCATCTTAAAGGAATGCCAAAGTAAACTATTTTAGTTCACCTTCGCAGCTAGTTGTTAAGACCAAAGTACACTCTTTGTAGCGAGTCTGGCAGGAGTCTCATACTGCCGATACTAAAACTCATTGAGTGACAGATTAAATAACTATGATTAAAGTATCTAACACTTGAACAAAAGAATCGCATAAGGCACAGGAGAATTCAAATTGTCAATTAGAACCAAGGTAAACTGCTCAAGGTGCAAACTGAGTAACGTTTTTTTAAACTATTGATTCTAAAGTACATTCCACTGAGTTATGAGAACCTCAGTGGTCTCTGTGGGCTTTGAATTCATAACAGCGAGGTAGGTGTCCAACAAATTATTCACATTTGGCAGAACACCTATTTTTGGTTTCTGTAACACTTACTTTCCGTGATGAAACAAAGAGGTCAAACCTGATTAGCCTTCCATCTTCCATGTTGACTACATCTGCTGCAGCATTAATATGAATGTAATTTCTTAATTTCCTGGAGTTCATTTGCTTACTTTGTTCATAACAGCGCAATGATCCTATAAAATGTTCAAGATGTAATCAAATGAAAACGTTGCCAGCTGGCTCTTTCTGCTTATAGGCAGTACCGGTTTTAAGTTCCCATGGAATATAGATACTTGCCAGCAAGGCTGTTTCGAAGAAATTCGTCGATTTAATTGTTAGACGGGTAGCTTCATGAACGCTGTGCAGCAAGTTGTTCAAGTTTAAAGAGGGGATCCCTGACCACCACGAATGCTGTGAAAATTTTGTGGACTAATTAAACCTGCCACTTCGATATCCCACGGATTAGTAGGGCCACACGACGCCTTCGCATGCTTGCTGAGAGCCTCAAATAAATTAATTAACGGGTGCTCAAATTAAATGTGCGAAAACCTACACAGACTTAACATGTGATTGTATTGCGTCGGATTTTTCTATGCTTGCCCTGTTTTCCCTTTCAGTGCTCAGCTCTCAACGAGGCATCATTAGAACTTGCTCATGGATTATGCTCCACATACGCCCAACACTGTCTGGCTTCGTGTGTTTTCCTCCCCTACTGGATTTCTAAATAGGTTCAAACATAAATGACCTGTACTGTCACTCTACGCTAGAAAGTTGGACTCAAGACTTACTGCCTGTTGCCCAATGAATGGTTAGCGCAATCATTGGTAAGGATACCTTGCATGGACACCTAACAAGGATACGGGAATAGGAACCGCTCACAATACATGTGGCTTTGCGCTGAATTCCAGCAACTTATATCCAGAATTAAGGTCAGGTTAAGCGTGAAGTTTAGGGTTAGGTTTGAGTTTGAGGATGCTTTCAGAGGTGAGGTTAGGGTCAGGATTAGGCTCAGCGTTAAGGTTTGTATCGTGCTAACTGTAGGGTTAACGTTTATGGTAGGACTACGATTTGTCTTAATTTGACAGCTAATTTTATTTAATGGTTAGTGTTCGCGTTAAGGAATGGGTACCTTTTCCTTTCTGAAAATTAACCGTTAGGCTGCCTATTTTTAAGTGAGTGGGGCAGTTTCTATTCGTGTGTCCTATTTAGGTGCCCAAAAAGGCATCCCTACTTAATTATTTGACATCAAAATATCGACAGTGTATACCAGAGGTTAATACTTAAGATAAACATTCTGACAGTGCCTGTGAAGGTCCCACCTTTTACTTAACAAATCCACCGATGTACTGATAACCATAATAACAGCTGAGAGATACGATCGAAACAACAAAGTCCGAGCGAAATAGGAATTGATTAGAGATATGGCGTATGTGCCGAAGCCCATGAAACTAACTTACTTTTCTAAATGTACTTATTGGAAGGCAAAGACCACTCACATGGAACTAACGTGCCGATTCATACAACACATGCCCCAATTTTAAGTTCTGGATACTGGTGTTCAGTCAAATGCGCAAATAACTGATCAATTTCCGTGGGTTTTTTTACACTGATCTTACATTTTCCAGACGACATGCCTCGAAGCTTCTCGCAAGATTGTATTCTTAAAGAAACTTCTTGGTGACCCTAGAAACTTTGTCGTTAATATGAATTGTGTTACGTAATCATTGAATAACTAAAAAGAGTAGAAAATAATAGTCATATGACTACTACAAGAAAACTCCTTAGAAGTCTTATAATTCCAGACTTTCTTACAATCGCTTCTGCAGGTATTAAGCTTGAGGAACCATTTTCCTGCGGAATATTTTAAACGAAGACGATTTTCTCCGCATAACCTGACCGACATCATCAAGAAAACGAGACCCAAAGGAAGGCAATACATCCTACATCAGTGGTGCGCTTTTGACAGTATAATTTACATGGACATCCTTCGTGCCCTCAATGAGCGTTTCGGCATGCTTCTGTGTTATGCTTGACCATTGATCCGTTTATCAACCTCATGATCTGAAAACACACAAAAAAATTGTTCCAGTTCTATCACGTGATATAGTTAGGACCTTCATTGCGGAAGACCAGGATGAATGATCGTCAAATCATCTCGCAGGAGACATGTCTAGAATCATATTGCTATTGAAAATAAAGAGTTGGGTTGGAGCGGGTAACTGGTAAGGCAGTTTAGGACATAGCCAAATCATAAAAACTACGACTGACAGGCCTAGACTTGAAAAGGAGTAGAATAAGCTGGTCATTTTACGAGAAAACCCAGGATGGTACGAATGGGCGGCCGGACGAGAGACACATATCTAGAGTCGTCAAAGAAGTTTTCTGACTGCCGCAAAGGAAGGCTTTAGAGCGTCTTGAGCGAGGGCGTGCCCGCAACAGCATTTCACGTTTATTGCCCAGTTTGGGTAGCCGTGATTGGCCAATAAACATGCTGGCCCTGATACGTGCGTGCAATCCCGAGCAAAACGCATGGTGATGTAACACAAATCATTAAAGAACCTTTTGACAGATGTAAGAGATCGCAAAATGCGTTCACACGATAAAGTCTTAGGTAGAGTATGTTTCAAAGCTCACGAAACATTATGAAAAATAACCAATATTCCGGGTAATTTTTCAAACTAAGCCAAACAATATGTCCAACTGTAAAATGTTTTTAAAAAGAATTCAGTACGCACTTTATAATTTTGGCACAAACTGCTGAATAAAATCCCATTAGCGAAGAATTCAGTATTCGTAAAAGGACCCAAACTGCATCCTGGTGATTGGCCTTAAAAATACTATCGAACCTCACGTATCGCCTTCACTTTTTACAATAGTTGGAGTTCTTAGCCTCGAAATTGGCGGATGTCTGTCGTTACTTTGGGTTAACCTAATTTCACTACGGTTCGTTCTTTCGCTTGCTGTCCTGGTCACTGAATTTTACAAGGCAATATCCTCTGCCCTTTCTGTATGATCCAAAAGGCTTCATCACAAAACGAAGATTTGCATGCCTACTTGAAGATTAAAGGCTAGAGGTGGCCGTCAGCAGTAGGTTCTCTCTTTACAAAAAGAGTCTTCGCTCGGACCATAGTATTCAGATGCAGGATACAACCCCATTTTACGAGGTAACAGTTGAAGGTGGCTTGCCACATTGCTCCGAATATTTTTGGGTGATTGACAATGATTATGATAAGTTCATGTATTGTTTAATCTTAACAATTGAACTCGCCGGAAATGCAACTGACGAGTCTTTGTATAGACCGTGAAATATTTTGCTTACCTGGAGTTTGCAAATGTACTTACTAACTATAGGAACCTATAAAGGCATTGAGGAAAAAACAACCTCTTTTGGAATGAAAAAGTTTCTGTCAGCACGTTTCGACTAAATAACACCAATATATGGTCAGATGAAATTATGACCGAGTGTATGTTTTGAGCATAAAAGGAATCCATGAAGGAAGACGTTCAAACGCTCCGACAGGTGTTACTAGGGTAGGGAGTTTAATTAACTACTCATCCTAATAAGTATAGGAGAGAGATATTGTATCAATAACAGTTTACACTGCTGCAGGTTGTTTAGAAATTTCTCTTTTAAAGTGTGCACGGTGAGTCTGCGAGCCGTGCATCGAAGCCGAATGCCCACTTCGACATGGCTTGCTTTTGTTAGAATAACAAGGCTCAAGGAATTATCATTCCTGTATTGTACTGCCTGTATTATACACTGCCTTCATTTGTATTCAAAATGAGGATGGAACCACAGTGAAGGGCGTGCATGAAGATGGAAGCCCAAACGTCATGCTGGCGAGCAGCTAGATTGCGCTCGTATATGTGAGACTTTCATCTTCTATCGATATTTCCAATTCACGTCCGAACGTAAGTAATGCACGGGAGAGAGAAGTAAACGTTAGTTTGACTTTAATTATATGATGAATCAGGTTCTTTGACTTAATGTGACTTAAGAGTCTTCCCAGGGGTTAAGTGGTCCATCACTTAAGTACTGTGTTGTCTCTATAACGACTCAGTAAGATAGTACATAAGAGATGCGCTGATTTTCAGTATAATCTTAAAAAACGCCCGTGGATGTACGCACTTGCTCCACTTGTTCTGGTTGTCAAATAAATCCTAAACGAAACTTGCCGAGGAAATATGAAGATGAATGACCCAACTGTGATTAACCTCACGGCTACCGGTGAGGCCTCATTACGCAGGTGCTTAGAGCTTTGGCTGTCGTGTGTTCGAATCCCACTAAGGCTGCCGGGTGTTTTAAAACTGGGCCGAAACAGCCTATAAAGGATGGTCAAACCAACAAGCCACGCACCGAGGCTGCTTTACATTAGGTGAGTCCGCCCATCTTGCTTAAACTTGCCAGACCCTGCGACTCCGAGCTTATGAGCATTGTTGATCATTGTAAAAGCATTTGGAATTTTTAAAGCACACACAATTAAGAAGTATAGCGTTGCTTACTCGATTGCCTACTTACGGTCTTGCCAAATGGTTATACTTGCATTAGGCCGATCGATCACAGTATAAAATTAAAAGGCTCGAAATCTCTAAAACCATGAGGTTAGTACTGATGACAGCATTCCTTTGTTTGAATTAAATGTACTCTTTTCCGCATTAGTAACTGACATTGCAACTGAAAGCGCCACTTGACGACTATAGGATACTCCTGTTGCTGTTCCAACGCAATACTTTCAGATATCCTTACGCTTTACCTTAAGATGCACTGAAAATTCGATTATAAGTACTTACAGCAGATTGAGACCATCTTTAATGCTCTCGATCATAACATTATTACTTAAGTAGTTTTACGGCAAATTTAAAAATCATCTGCCAACTCTCACGGCAATACCGTGGTTTTTGAAACTCGCATGAAGTATTTTCGAGCAGGACGTACTACGAGTTTGAAAATCAGCATCAACGTGGCAGCAAGAAACATTATCGGGCTTCGAGATGTGAGTCAACGCGCACTTGGTGGAAACAGCCTCACAAAACTTTGTCCTTGAAAAGGCTCTAATGCTGAGATCATAGTTAGCCATAGAAGCAGCCATCCTGCAGCCCGCAAAAGAGGCAACATTTTACTTGTCTGAATTACTTACCACCGAACTTGCATGATGGAGAACTTAAGTGTCTTCTTGTACTCATTGTCTTGTCCAACACCATTAGTTTGCGTTATTAATTATTGGCAGGCGTTTTGCAACTTTTCGCTGACGAACACTCACCAATCGCTAGCGGAACTCACTCTTCCTGTATCGTCTTGGGGTTTATTCTGGAGTCCTACCAGCAGCCGCAATGCGAGGCTGTGCAAATACCGTCAGAGAATTAATCAAGAGAAGTCCATATGCTGTAAGTTCATTGGCGAGGACGGCATAAAACTGCTTCAGCAGCGGGTGAATGAACTAGTGCGCAACCTGAAGGCGACACGCGACGCAACACTGGAGAAGACATTCCACAAGCTACCTTATCCAAAGTCATCCATAAACGACAAACTGGTACAGAACCTGTCGTCAAAGGAACTGATGAAAGAGCAAGTGCAGGTGTTACGACACGAAGCCTCGTTCAACACAGCTTATGCCAAACCTGTTTACGTGATTGTGCCTGTGGAATCGGTCAGCAATCCGATGAAAGTGACAGAGGAGCCGAAGAACCTTATCCGACACCGGGTTTCATCTCTCCTAATGGCTCATAAACTGTCGCATATACCTCTTCTCAAAGATATCTACCTTGCGTTTTATTCCCCTTTGGCTCAGTAATTTGCTTGTCGAAATATTACCAACACGGAAAATATTATTTCAAGGTTTTGGCTCGTTTGGATGATCGGATAAGTCCCTGGCACCAGCTCTACGTACTCTGGCCTTTCACTGAAAGCAGTGCGATACCCAAAACAGGAATTGTATTCGGCTGAATTTGTGGAAATTTACTTGATTTATCATCTTTTGCACAATTTAATGATTGGTTCAAGTGAAAACGCTGAAGCTTAGATAAATAAGATTCTTGATCTCGAGATCGCATTTTCGCATTTTCAAATGCCTCCTTGCAGTCGCTCGTTCGCTGCGTGAGAAAAGGTTACTATCCACGTTCATCTGTAATTCTCTCAGAGGTGAGTTGATTGATGCAGTTTCTCCCATATCACTCAGATTATGTATTGTAACTTTTCAATCTAAATGAATCAGCGCCAGTGGATGTTCGAAAGACCAACTAATCTCCCCTTAACTAACCTATAGTAATTTGACCCAAAAGTGTAAATGCATTACTTTAATGGCAGTCTACAGGCAACTTTGATGTAACATGCGACCGCAGCACGTGAAAACATGACGTGCGTACACAAGTGCATGCTTACGTTCCTTCTCAACAAGCCGCAGGGGGCATCGAACAGCACAAAGTTCGCTGGTCTTTTATCTTCCATGCTGAGACCGTCATCAAGTAGACACTGTACTTTGTCTAGCAGAATGTGCAAAGAAAAACTTAATCGAATTAAGTTGCTCGGAATACCGCAGCCGCCGCAGCATATTCTCAGCCACCGACAGTCTGCTCGTCTGCGTGATCACCCACGTTAGTTCTCACTTATTCCTGGGAGTGGGAATGCTAGGGAACCGCATCTAGACTAATTTAATAAGCGTTGGTAAAAGAAACGGAGGTCATGAGTAAGGCCTGCGTGGAAGATGAATGTACGGGTGACTGACAAAGTCTCCTCCATTGTAGCCTGGTTTCCGATCCGAAGTGTATGCTCCAAGTTGATTGACGTGTGGTTTGACTGATGCTGTGCAGCTGCCACCTTGGGCTGCGTGTGGGCACGTTGGCACACACAGAGAAGTCGGCTTCTCTGGTACATGAAAGGCGGAGGAGTCACCTACCGGATGCTGGTGTGACCGTCTACCACATCTAAGCTCAGTTAATTAGCAGACTCTCCAACAAAATACTGGACGTCTGGCAGTATCGAAGTACTGTTTAAATGGGCTAAAAACAGACAGCAGCTTGTTTTGCTGTGGTGCGCAGGCCTCTGTCTAAAAAGCCAGTCTCGGTCCTATTGAACTTTAATTTTACTATTTTTATATGGAGAGAAAACATTCATCAGTAAGCGCATTTATGCTTTCGTCGCTAATGGTTCGGCATTTTGCTTGAGCTTTAAATTGCCTTTAATTGCTCTCACTAAGTACTAGTCATGATGGCGTGGATGCCCTAGCATTTATTTCTATAACTGACATACTTTTGCATAAAAAGGGGTCATTGTGGTTGCTGACTTTTCACAACAACTCTGTCAAACCCCTATGAAAAAGGAGGAAAGCTGAAGGCTTTTTGGTCGCCAAAACCATTTCTTTATACATCTGAAACCCTCAATTCCTATAGCCGTCCATCTTCGGAGATCAAAGAGGTAACAAAGCATGCAACAGTCGTAGGGGGTAAAACCCAGACTGGCCTTACTGCTAATTGATTGCCTCCTAACCCAGATAATCATTGCTTGTTTTGTTGCCGCTTTTATATCTGATGACGCTTGAATGACTTCAAAAACTCTGGTGAATCGGGAAATGGTTCCGGTAATGTAAAACCTACTTTTTCCTTTAATTTAAAATTAAGCTGGAATACAAACATTTGCCTTTAATTACTGGTTTTGTTAGTTAAGTTCGACATGCGATCGGTCTTTGAATTTTCTACTGCAGACGCATGTCCAGACAAAGAATCGTTTAAATTACAAATTAAAGTTACAACTTTGGTTAAGTTCTTTTAGGCGCTAAATAAATGTAATTTTCTCATTTCAACCAGAAAGACTTTAGAACAGACAAACACCGATCCAAACTGATTTTCAACACCATGTTCGGAAAACCGCTGACAGCTTTACTGGTAACCAATTTAGAAATCCGATAACAGCTGATTAAATCGTGCCAGTTTATGAAAGGATATTTATTATCTGGGACAAGCGTAAGTAATCATTAGTGTTTGAGACAGCAAGGTATGTTACCCACGGTCATAAGCCATACTGAACATACATGGAAGAGTACTTTAAATATATTTTCGAGTAACCCGGCTATGTTAGGTGACCGCTTTTCATGTTTACTTCGTTCATTGCTTGTCCCTGACTACTGTTTTTAATAACTGCAATAGCGATATGTTTTTATCGATTGTCCAAGTACTCAATTGATGGGACTCATCCATCTGTGATGCTTTTGCACTACTGCAGGGTTCCCCTAGAGGCATATAAGCAGCACCTAATTAGCTATCAAACCATCCCAGCCCGCACATACTGACTAGTGCAGAGACGTGTGCCATCGGAACCGTTGCCGATTGCCTGTGTTTTGCTTTGAACGCAAAAATGCCGAGGTTTTGAGTTTATATTCTTTTCTATCTCTATATCAACACATTTAGCTTATGGTATAACATGTTATTTCGGATTCTAGGGCCATTTTGACCATGTGCATACAATCGAATTTGCTGAACACGTGAAAAATCTATCAACAAATGGGCATTTATGGTGCTCCTCGTTTTCCCGGATTGGGTGGCTTAAAAACCGCTTACTCAAATATAATCATTTGGAATGAATCAACAGGCCACAGCAAGGGGTGCCAGCTAACAGCACAGACAACAGCTAACAACCCAGCTAATAGCTAACAGCCCAGCTAACAACAGCTAACAGCCCAGACAGCCCAGACCAAGTTTTTCGCAGATTTTTGGTCCACGGATGCCGCACTGGTGATGTTTTCGGTTCCCAGTGTTCCTCGTGTCTTTATTCTAGTTTTTTTAAAGTTAAGCTTTCAAATTTCCTAAACAATTAATGCGTTATTCGGAAGTAAGTCATTTAAAAAGATTTACTCTTGGTGACTATATCTTTAGTCCGTTAAATGAATCCGGATCATGTTATCTCAAGGTTTATTTTACAAAGTGATCTTGAAGGTTGCTCGTACGATGCAACTCCCTCGGTCATCTTAAAATAAGCCTTCGCTTTACAGCCAACCTTAAACGCTCTCGTAAAAAAATTCAACTTTATACATTCGGATTTTCTGTAATGCATTTTGACGTGTGTATAGGAAGTCAAGTCAACTCTGGCTAGCTTCGGCTCAAATTCCATTACAAATATGGCAATCAAGAACTAAAGTCAAATGCCTGATCAGCAAACGTGCACAAGATCACCTTTCGTCGTCCCTTTCCTCACCCTTACTGCAACCTGATACAGATAGAAAATATCGAGCACGAAATGAAACCGAGGGCTTTTTACAAATTTGTTATGTTAGCAAACTGGGCGTTAAACCTCATCTCAGATTTAAAACATGTCAAATCAAATTTCAACCCGTTCGGCAAATGCACCTTCCTGCATATGTTAGACAACAGACCGGGGTCAAATTCATGATTCTTTACTGCTCTCAAGCTTACTTGCCGTAGTATTAAAGTAGACTTTTTACGGCAAACACAACAAATTTATCATGAGAATTTTGGGTCGATGTTCCGCAATCTTCTCACCTAAATGCAAATAGCATGAGTTTTACCAACTCCACCGCCATCGCGTTCAGCTGCCGTCCTTTTCGATGTTGACACTTGCACCTAGAATTGAATTACTTTAGCTTTCATACTGCCCTGTCAGTATTATGTGCAACCCTAGCTGTTTACTTCATAACCTTGCGTGAATATATATATATATATATATATATATATATATATATATATATATATATATATATATATATATATATATATATATATATATATATATATATATGTGTGTGTTTAGGTGGAAACGACAAAGACAAGGGAGAGCGGAATGGCCATTTCTGGCATATTAGCCGTCATCAGCCAGTCATACCCGAACCCAAGTGTGACACACCTGGAATTCGAACCCGCAACCTTTGGTAATTGAGTCGAACGCTCTACCATTGAGCCACGGGCTCGTTGCCTTGTCGGTTGCGATTGGGAAGATGATGATAGTGTGAGGCTCACCGATCTACTTAAGGGACATGTATGTTCCGTTGTGCCCTGGAGCTTAGACTAGAGCCCTCGCAGGCGGGCGCACAACGACGTGTAGCATATGTTGATAATGTGGAACCGCCAAAGACAAGGGAGACCGGAATGGCCATTTCTGGCATATTAGCCGTCATCAGCCAGTCATACCCAAACCCAAGTGTGACACACCTGGAATTTGAACCCGCAACCTTTGGTAATTGAGTCGAACGCTCTACCATTGAGCCACGGGCTCGTTGCCTTGTCGGTTGCGATTGGGAAGATGATGATAGTGTGCGGCTCACCGATCTACTTACGGGACATGTATGTTCCGTTGTGCCCTGGAGCTCAGACTAGAGCCCTCGCAGGCGGGCGCACAACGACGTGTAGCATATGTTGATAATGTGGAACCGCCAAAGACAAGGGAGACCGGAATGGCCATTTCTGGCTTATTAGCGTCATCAGCCAGTCATACCGAATCCCAAGTGTATAACACCTGGGATTCTAACCCGCAACCTTTGGTAATTGAGTCGAACGCTCTACCATTGAGCCACGGGCTCGTTGCCTTGTCGGTTTTGATTGGGAAGATGATGATAGTGTGTGGCTCACCGATCTACTTAAGGGACATGTATGTTCCGTTGTGCCCTGGAGCTCAGACTAGAGCCCTTGCAGGCGGGCGCACAACGACGTATAGCATATGTTGTTAAGGTGGAACCGACAAAGACAAGGGAGACCGCAATGGCCATTTCTGGCTAATTAGCCGTCATCAGCCAGTCATACCAAATCCCAAGTGTGGAACACCTGGGATTTGAACCCGCGACTTTTGGTAATTGAGTCGAAGGCTCTACCATTGAGCCACGGGCTAGTTGAGCTGCAGTTGCGATGGGGAATATGATGATAGTGTGTGGCTCACCAATCTGCTCAAGGAACATTTATGTTCCGTTGTGCCCTGGACCTCAGAGTAGAGCCCTCGCATGCGGTCACATAGCGACGTGTAGCATAGGTTGTTTAGGAAGTGCAGCATCCATGAGTCCATACAAACTTTTACCTTGATTTTTATGGAGATAATAATTTCGTTGACATCATCTACATCAAACTCCCTCTGCACGTAGATTTGATAAGACATGAACATAGGAAAACCCTTTAGCCTTATACATATGGGTTTGCGCCAAACTCTAGGGAGATCAGAGTCGGGGTAAGGGGCAATATAGGATTATATTTAGCTTAAAGTTTATATTTGGGCAAAGGACTATGGTTTGGGTTTTGGCCAGAACACAAAGTATTTGCTCCTCCTGGATTTAAGCGCAAAGCCATCTCTATTACTGAAGGACTTGACAGTAGATTTTTGTTTACATAAACTCGTATTTACATCCTGTTCACAAAACACACTATCTCGTTTCGACATTTTAATCACTGTATTGTCGCTAATCTGCCTATATATAAAGTCACCTGGGCTCGTGTTGGAACCTCTTAAAAATTAGGTTTTGAATCGAAGCTGAGAATTACCGAAGCAAAGATTGCCTTAAACTACCGATTTGTCATGTTTCTTATATAACTCAATGCAAACTCTTTGCCTTTCTTGGATGAACCGAGTGTCTGATAAACTTACATAACTGTGCTGCTTAGTAGGTCTAACGCGTTTTTTGCAGTTAAACGTTCAGGCATGCCTAGATTTATGCGCAAGATTCAGTAAAATTGCTGCACCTTTGGGCTTCTGCGAATGCCCAATGTCCACCGCTTACTTGCATGCACGACAATACTCTCCTTCTGAAAGTAAGTACACCTCTAAAGTCATACTATCATTATCCTTGTTTTTCTACCGCATTTGACAAAAACGTTTTTCATAGTTTTCATGGAGAACGAGCAAAGGTTTAGTAGAAAGAAGAAAACAGGGAACGTTTACTCCTCGCGGTCTTAGCTTTCGCCTGTGTATCTAGCATAGTTGGCAAGAGCGTGCAGAATGTTCACGGGGTTTTATGGTTGATGACTGGAATTTGAAACGCCAGAAGTGGAATACTTTAATGATCTACGTAACATGGATCAGACTTAGGTAACACGTGTAGCTTGCTCGTGAGTGCCATAAGCTCCGTAAAATTGACATTGTGACTTCACGTTGACCGCTACCCTGTGAGTCAGTATTAGTGAAGACACTTTCGCTGATATCTGCAGGAGACCTGTGAACCTACATACGTCTAAAAATCAACCCCTTGATCTTCGGTTCAGTTAAGTGAAATGGTGGAAAATATTCTTAAGCCTTTGACCAATCTAGCTGATACAGACATGCCAGAAGTATTAGGAACAGTTTTGCGGAGTTATCACCGCCAAGGGTTGTTCCATCCCGGGGTGAAAAGGGTTAGGTTACCCTTGGTCTATCTCTTTTGATGAGCAAGAAGAAGTGTTAATATATCATTTCAGTCGGTTCTTCCTTTGATTCTTTCAATTATAGTAGTTGGTCAATAGTATTTCTTTTCCCACGGCTTCTAATGCAGTAATATATGGCATCTGAAGGCTATAGCTTTATTTGTGTTGTCCACTTATACTGTGTACACTGATCAAAGTACAAGTGGTTTATTTCCTCGTCATGCTCGTCTTATTAGTCCAATTGTTATGAAGGTGTCCGATGGACGACATTCCTAGCGGTGGAGTAATTGACATACGACAGTCCCATCGCTTGGGATTTAAACGATAGCATTTTCTTTCAAAATCTGAATTCATTCCAATCTAAAACTAGTGCAAATTTTAAAAGCAATCGGCGTGCAACATTATCCAATCAAATAATATTTAACTTTCCTGACGTTCGCTTGCCGTGTGACGTCCGCTGGGCTACATTTCTGACCCAATCTTCGAAATGACAAGACGACGGACATGACTTCAAACCAGAGAGTAGGTCAGAGGATGCCAGGTACGCAAGTGAGTGTGCATCCGCGTCATCCACTTTTATCTCAGAAGGGAGAATGTGTATGCGAGGAGGATATTATGTGTTTTTCCCACCCACGGGAGAAGGCCATTGCTGTTGCAGTTTGCCGATCTCAGATTGACTCAAAGCTTCCTAACAGGTAGCTTGCTCCATGCTGGCATTGAATTCACCGAGGAAAATCAAATTTTCCAACTTCAGCCCAGTCCCTAGTAGGGTTTGCACGTCGTCGCTGAAATTCCTCTCCCTACGTTTGGAGAGCATCATTAGGGGGGCTGACGCAAGCATTGACAAAAAGGGCAAATGTTTTCCAGCGGAAATTCAGTTGCATAATCGTGAGATGCTCGTTGATGTCATGCATCAGGCAGGTTAGCCGTCCCCAGACCTCATTAGTGACTTTGAAAGCGACTGATTTATAGTGATTTGAGACTGCTACCGTAGACCTCATCACTCAAAGCCAAACATGGGACTTTGTGGACAGTCCTGTTATGGCAGACGTCAAATCCCCTATTTAACAGTAATAGATGGGAGAGCCGATTCCCCAAAAGGCAAAAATGCACCCAGTTTTGACTAATATCGTCGCAAAAATGTTGAGATGATAAAATTTGAACCTGGAAACTAAGCCGAAATTGAATCCTGCCGAAGACTGACATACATAGCTTCTGTCCAGCCAGTTCACATCCTCTGCCGAAAAAAATATTTGGTAACGGATTTAACTCATGTCCATTTTTTGAGATTTCAGTAGTTGTTTCTTTACTGTAACTGCGAACGGCAAAACACATGCAGTACAAAGTACGTAGAGCAAGATGTCTTATTTATTTTATAAAATTTCGTTGAAAGGTCGCTATTAACGTTAGTCGTTACAGGGAAGAAGAAAAATTCTGTGCCAAAAAGGTGTGGGAAGCATTGCCTGGTTTTCTTGATTTTAAAAAAGAGTTGCTTAAAGTCAGCATTTACCTGAAGAACGCTTTTAAACGTAATTATCGTGGTTTAGAATATACTGACATTTCAGGACAACTAGGACCTATGCAACTGAAGAATTGGAAATGTTATTCAATCCCAATTATTGTTCAACGCTTAAGAAGTGTCTGAAGTCTTTAGAGTTGATAAACTCACTGTTGCTTTCAAACCACTCATTTGTACATTAAATCCTGACTGTTGACGTAAAATAGGTATGTCATAAAAATCCAATGTGCAAAGTTAACCCTGGGCGATGCCTGTCCAACCATCAAAAGCAGTGACAAAGCAGAATACTCAGGAAAACAATGGTAAGCTGTGCGTCTATTTGAATTAAATATGATATTTTTCCTGTTCAATTAACATTATCTTCAATCATAAAAACGGCACGAATTAATTCCCATGGCTAGGCTGTAGTTTGGATCATGGCTTACCAAAGACAACAACGGC
Organism: Schistocephalus solidus; assembly: GCA_017591395.1. Classification (NCBI taxonomy): domain Eukaryota; kingdom Metazoa; phylum Platyhelminthes; class Cestoda; order Diphyllobothriidea; family Diphyllobothriidae; genus Schistocephalus; species Schistocephalus solidus. The sequence continues at coordinate 95,964 of WEDG01003529.1, read as the reverse complement.
TACTTATAAACTTACCAGTACACACATTTTCTTTTAAGTACTTATTTCTCGGATCTGTGAGATTGAACGCACTCGCCTAACCTAAAATGATATACAAAATAGAATTTATGTGCCCCATTCTGCTCTGGCGATGCTCAAAAACTCAGTCATTAAAGCTTCGCGAATGAGTTTCCCCGTGAGCAAGTCTCAGCTACCCATCTCGGGCTCTTAAGGTCAGACAGCTTGCTGGACCGGAATGGCGTTTATGGCAGGACACGGTATCAGGAACGTCCTCACAACGCTCCAACCTAACGCAGATAGTTTTGCGCTAAACTTCAAAAGGGTGAATATTCCCCGTCTTAACCCTAATAAGGAGTTTAATCCAAACCTTGACTCTAACGCTAAGCTTAACTTTAATCCTATCTTTAACGCTCGCTCTAACCTAGGTCTTAACCATATCCTCACCCTTAGTAGAACCCTAACCTTAAATCTAACCGTAACTCCCCTCGGAGAATTAGCTAATCTACATGTATTAGGGGCTGTTCTTGCTGAAATACATGGCTGGGAACACACACGAAATCCATGCTTCCGACCTACGCTGAACATTTCAACAACCATTATTGGCTTGTCGAAACTTCTTAGACGCTTCCTAGTAATCATAGGCTGCCAGAACCGTTACTTAATTCCGTGGCTAACGTCGCAACACTACATTTTCTCAAAGCCTCCATGCTCCAACTTTGCGCGCTCTACTACAACCGCCACAGTGTATTTGAACTCTCAATATTTTTTTGCTGATCATTGTCACCGTGTTGGGCTCAACAGAAGCCTTTGAGGCACAAATACTTCTCGCGCTGAAACAGCCTCCGTCTATACACACAGAAATGAGCCGTAGTAACTGTTTTCGAACCCATTAGGTGCGTTGACCTAGTTTACTTCCCAACGATACTTAACGTAAAAAATACCAGCATAGGTCAAAATAGCCACATAATTTAAATGACTGTGATTTGATGTTTGCATAGAATGCACAGCAAATGAATGAGGATGAAATCCATTGGAGAACTCAATGAATGTAAGTTTAGGCAAGGCAGATTTGCAGGCTTGAGAGGGATGGGAATGTGGTATCCGTATTTCATTCTGAGGTCATTTGTCCGCTTCCGGCAGAAGTACGCCATCTGACCTGCAGCAGAGCACCTACGTATTCAAAGTTGGCTGTGCTGGTAATTGGGGCAAAATTGTGCTCGTTGATACCAGGCTCTTATGCATGCTGATGAGCCGTTCGGAATTTCGACAGTTATTTCGTCTAAACTCCAACTCGTGGTATTGCTGACGGGTCAGCCGTTTTTTGCAGGAACAGCAGCAGAACTTGTAGACTGGATCTGGGATTTCGGGACATTCATTCGCGTTATTTTCAATGTTTGGGTCTTTGCCGGCGGGGTTTGCAAGCTGCTTGCCCTGGTAGCAGCCCATCCTGGCGTCTGCCTTGATAACTATGACTGTTCAAATTTGCTGTGCATGCGAGTCAATACACGTGACTGCGAAGATCGATTTTTGTTAGCATCTCCTAGAGGGAATTTTACAAAGCCCAGAGGGGGCCTTTCGAGCCACAGTGCAAGCATTTATTTTCAATAACTGTGAGGAGCCAAGTAATGTTAAAGTCCCTTGGCAGAGGTCTTAATCAACAATCAAGTATTTTAGTGGATAATGAGCCTTTTTGTTCCAACCGTTACCTGTCCGTCTAAGTAAAGGCTTCCCACAATTCACAGCTCTGGAGTCTTACAGAAGTGGACCAACTCTTTTATTATGAAGGAATCCTATAAAGTTTATCTTTTCCCATACCTCCAAACAAGAATTCTCTATGTTGGATTATTAATGTATACAATCGTGACGGTACAATATATAACAAAGGTGGAGGGGCGAAGTATATTTCCGTAGCAATACAAATATTAGGGTAAAGTTTTGATGAAGGTCCTATCTGAAGCACGATTGTGGTTTCGGCAGTAAGGTATCCTCAGGCCACAGTGTCGGAGTAGGAATTAAATGGTTGTGAAACTCTCAACGTCACTTCTCTCCTCTCCTCTCACAGACACACACGCGTGTTGGCTACTGTCCCTGAAAAAAAGCTTCTCAGAGATCTCAAACTGTTACCAAACTACACCAGGAGCCATGGCTTTGCTAAGTTAAAGGTCAACTGGAGATAATTTGAGCCTTCAGGACGATTGCATGTCACCTCCATAGCTATTGTTGACGAGAGTAGGAGGGGAAAACATATGAAGGAAAGTAGATCAAAATTACTGGGCAGGCAGACACACACAATACCCGATAATCTCAGGTGGTAAGCCCGCCGGATGACGCAGGTATCAGACGAGTGTTGAGTGCTAGTTACGAGCCGCAAGGGGTAGTCATCACACGCTTGAGGCAGGTAATAATAATAATAATAATAATAATAATCTATGCCGGTTTGCAGGCATTATCAGACGAAATATCCAATGAGGATCAGGCTGGCAGGTGATGGGCCCTACTATTTCTTGAACTGTGCGTCACTTATGAGACATCCCACACACTAGGAAAGTTTGACCGTCGAATTCGACTATGTTCATCGTATGCTCCACAGCAGGGTAGTGCAGGGCCGGTGATTATAGTGAGAGCAGACTTTCGCGGCATCTACCTCACTCTCTGTTTTGATCCCCCCCTGGGTCCGTACTCAAAACAGAGTCAAAAAGACCGGAGATGTGAGATGGCACAAGCCCATGCACTATGGTCCACCAGAAACATGAATACAACAGCAAGAAGGGGGGTGACTCGGATCCCAGCTGAGTGGGTGTGTCATAAAGGCCACACTAAGGAGGTGCTATTGCAGCCTGAACCTTAGTCTGGGAGACCGAGTTATCCCGTTAGCTGGAATTCAGTCAAGCCATGGCTTTTAGTGCACCACGATAGCTTCAAATGTGTCAGGTTGTTTATAGTGAGGAAAGTGCGCTGAACCATCAACCTCATGCTTTCCCTCACCCCACCATCAGGTAACTGTCCGAGCCGGTCAATTATCTGATGAAGGGGTGGGCACAGTGGCTGGCAGGGCCAGCAAACCCGTCTGCGCGCGCTGCAGCATGACCTGGTCCCCTTGAGCTCACCCCAGGATTACCAGAACTAGGAGATACGAAGGAGCCATCGCCCTCTGACTCCCAGTTCACTAGTCAGCCACTCAACGCACAGCACACATTGAGCTGACGGCGTGGGCTGGTATAGAGATTTCGTTGGCAGGCTTCCAAGCCACGGTTTTTAGTAAGCTGTAATGGTCTCAAATGCATCATTCTGAAACTAGCGACTCACATGAGGATTTTTGGGTGATGTGTGTGACCTCTAACGGGCCGCGTGGTATATGCGCTAGATCAACATGGCACGGCACAGCAGGCGTTATTCGGGTTACGCTGCCATAACAAATGCCGAACACGGGGACGTATTGGCACGCCTCCACTCACCATTTATGGCACTCCCTCTCCGTGGCATCTGATTCAGGCTTGACGGCACGGTCAGTGGTGTCTGCGGCCACGCCATTCACCTGCTCTCGAACTCGCTTGTGGTTCTCTTGACTCTATCTTGACGCCGGATGCAGATGGTTATCGGACGGAAGAGTGCGGTAGCTGTAGCGCAAGTCTGCTATCACTTAAAACTAATCACTGCGTAATTCACCGTCCCTACACCACCATGCTGTAGAGTAAAGGGTGGACCTCGTTGGCCTACGACGGTCAAACTATCGTTTGTTTGTGTCCCTGGGATGCGGCTGGCCGCGCCAACCATCTGCGCCCTCTCCAATTTCCGGCCTTCTTTACTCTGTCATGACACCGGGCTCAGGTGTGGGAGAAGGAAAGAATGCAGTAGATGCAGCGCAAGTCTACTATCACTTTAAACCAAATCATGCGCAAGTCACTGTCCCTGCACCACCCTTCCATGGAGCATACGGTGAACATCGTCGAAATCGACGGTCGAACTTTAGAGTGTCCCTGGTGTGTAGGGGTACAAAATAGGAGTAGCACCACACAGATAGCATTCGGTCGCTCCATTTGTCACGTGCAGGTGGTGAATGATCCTGTGGCTGCCTCTAACTGATACCCAACTCTCACCTGTGGCTCCTTGAGGTAAGGTTCTTCCAAGTGGCCACAATCCGGGCAACCGTCACGACCGGCGGGCCAAACCAGGTGAGGGTCTCCGGTGTTGTGTTTGCCTCCACACCCAGTATGTCTGACTCCCGAACTTCCCACCTCCCGCCTCTCAAAAATTCCTACGGTGGGCGCGACAGCAACCCCATAGGCAGCCCGGGATAACTCGGCTCACTCTCCCACTAAAACAAAACCTTGACCCATAGTAAAGTTTGGCAGCCATTTGGGGTGTCTTATCAGCCATATTTAGGGACAGCACAGCTTGCAACCTCGCGGATGAAAGGGCTTGAAAAGGTGCCCTAAACAAATGCTTGGTCTCACGTCTTCTACAACGGCCGTGGCTTGCAGATTGAAAAAAAATACGCGGTTATGAAACGCAAATAACTAACGCATCTTCCGCGCGCGAATCGGCCTGGTTGGATATCTTCGGACACAATGCACCAAAAATTCGACAATTCCAATATCTACGTCAAATTCTGGAACACTCCTTTAGACTCCCCCACCCTCACTCCTGGCATCAATTCCATTACTCCCAACATCAAAGAGACTACATCTCAATACTCATCACCTGTTTCACCGACCACCGCAACTACCACCGCCTTCGCCTTCACTACCACCACAACCACCACCAGCGATGGGGACTCTGTCCTAAACTGTCCTTAGTGCGACCGCACATTTACCTCACGCATCGGCCTGGTTGGTCACTTGCGTATCCATCGTACAGAGACCGGTGAAACAGTGCTTGGAGCAGCAAAACACAGCAGAGATCACCGACTCCACTGCTCTTACCATCCTCGCGCATTGACGCATCGCATAGGCCTATTAGGACACACGCGCCTCCACGACCACCTGAAGTAAACCACCGGCGGCTAAGCCATATCAGCGCGCACTACCTACACCAAAACCAAGACAACACCCTCACCATCATCACGTACCTGTGAATATCACAGTTTCCTAGAAACTGTGGCTTGGAAGGCTGCCAATCTGACGCTTACACCAGACCACGCCGTCGGCCCAGTGTACGTGTTGTGCGTGTTGAGTGGCTTACCAGTGAACTTGGAGTCAGGCGGCAATGGCTCATCCATATCCCGTGCTTAAGGGAATACTGGTCTGTGCGTTATGGGGGCCAGGTCTTGCTGTGGCACACAAAGATGGGTATGCCGACCTGTCAGCCAATGTGCCCACTCTCACATCAGACAACTAACCGGCTTGCACGGTGGTCTGATTGTGGGGATGGGGGTGAGAGTAAGGTCGATAGCTCAGCACACTTTCCTCACTATAAACAAGCTGACGCGCTTTCAACTATCACGGTGCGCTTAAACCCGTGGTTTGGAAGTTTGCCAACTGAAATGATATCTTGGACCACGTGGTCAGCCCAATGTGTGTTTTGTGTGTAGTGGCTGACTGGTGGACTGAGAGTCAGGCTGCAATGGCTCCTTCTTAATGTGGCCTTTATGGCTCTCCCAATCCGTGCGATCTGAGCCAGGTGTGATGGTACGCCTAAGGGCGGCTCCGGCCGCGCCAGCCACCTGCGCTCTCTCCCATCTCCGGTCTTCTTGAATCTGTCATGACACTGGGTTCAGGTGGGGGAGGAGGAGAGAGTGCGGTAGATGCAGCGCAAGCCTACTATCACTTTGAACTAAATCACGCGCAAGTCATCGTCCCTGCACCACCCTTTCCTGGAGCATACGGTAGACCTCGTCGTAATCAACGGTCGAACTGTCGTATGTCACTAAACGAATGTGTATATGTACCCTCTAAACTGGTCACTAGGTAGATGCTCTGGACCAACATGTGGGCTAAATAAGGGTGTGGAGGCGTTTTTATTAACTGTAATGAGGTCCCATAACAAATGCCGAAAATGAGGGGCCACGCATGCCCTACATGGCCACGCATGGGTGCAGCCTCATTCCGAACCACAGACTGTTGTCATTTTATGGCTATGTTGGGATATGATTCATCTGAGCCCGACAACGACTGCGGTGTTCTTGAAAATATCTTAACGCCAGGCACAGGTGGTTAAGGGAAGATTGAGTGCGATAGATCCAGTGCAAGGTACTATCACTTAAAACTAATTAGCGCACAAGTTAACATTCATGCACACCCTTTGGTGGAGCATACGGTGGACATCGTCAGACTACGACGGTCAAACTGATGTTTATGTGAGTGGTGTTTAGGGGTTCCAGTTAGGGATAGCACCACACAGCTAGCATTTGGTCACTCCATTTGTCTCGTACAGGTGGTGAATGCTGCCTCTAACAGGTACTTAACTCTCATATGTGGCTCCTCGAAGCTGGGTTATTCCCAGTGGCCACACCCCTGGCAACCGTCACGACCGACCGGCTAAACCAGGTGTGCGCCTCCACACCCGGTACGTCTGCCTCCTTCCCGCTACCCTTTCCCTCCTCTCCCATTCTTTATGCCACCCCCCATTCTCACCCCTGCCCTTCCCCATCTCCGCTCTTCCCACGCCACTCCCCTCCTTTCTCTCTACTCTTTTACCCCTCCACTCTTTCCCATCTTCTTCTCCACTCCTCTCTTTCCCTCCTTCCCCACGGTGGACAAAGTTTTACGGCGAGTGCGACATGCAATCATGTAGGCGGTCCAGGCGAAAAGTTCGTTCTCTAACTAACTCAAATCTTGATCCATAGTGGAAACCGGTTGCCATTTGGGATACCTCAGTAGCCCTTTTTAGGAACACCACTTCTTGCCTACTCACGGAGGAAGGGGCTAGAAAAGGTGCCCTAAACAAACTCTGGGTCTCACGACAGCTGCAGCTGACCATGGCTCGCAGAATGCAATTTCATGCGGTCGAAAAACTTTCTACAACACCAACAACAAGTCCTCTCCAAATCACCCCACCGTACTCTCCCGGGTACCTCCTGGGCTGTTCGAGTGAGCCCAATACACAAAAGTGGCAGCCGTGCTTCCGCAAATAACTACAGGCCGGTAAGTCTCACCTCCATATGTTGCAAGATTATGGAGCGAATCATCAAACGTGAACTGATGCAGTTTCTGGAGCGGCATCATCTTCTCTCTGAAGCGCAGCACGGATTCCGCAGAGGAAGGTCCTGTTTAACTAATTTGCTCTACTGTCTGGAACGATGGACCCGAGCGGTCGATGAAGGAAATGTAGTGCACGCAGTGTACATAGACTTCAAGAAGGCCTTTGATAGCGTGCCTCACCAACGTCTCCTATACAAACTCAACCGTATTGGGGTAAGGGGCAAGCTTTTTGAAGTGGATCGAAAAACTTCTTGATTGGGCGATCTTAGATTGTCCGTCTTGGCAATCAACAATCGGCGGAGGTGGCGGTTGAGAGTGGGGTTCCTCAGGGGCTCCGTCCTGGGCCCTATCCTCTTCCTTATATACATTGATGATTGCGTAAGTGGCTTGGACTGTGACACCGCCATGTTTGCTGACGATATAAAGCTTTGGAAAGTCATCCACAACGCAGGTGATGAAGAAAATCTACAGGCGAACTTGCATCGACTCGAGGAATGGTCGCACAACTGGCTCCTCACATTCAATGCTACCAAGTGCAATATTCTGCGATTTGGCAGAACCAGCTCAGGGCACCAGAGAATTTACTATCTGGACGAAACACCGCTACCAGAGGTAGAGGCTCAGAAAGATCTAGGAGTATGGATCACGCCCACACTGAAGCCATCGTTCCATTGCTCAAAAGTAGCAAAATCTGCCATGTCAAGCTTGTATCTTATTAAGCGAGCGTTTGCAAAGTTCGACAAAGAGTGCTTTAATAAGGTCTTCGGGATGTTCGTGCGACCACAATTGGAATTCGCTATACAAGCCTGGAGACCGTGGTCTGTCAAAGACCACAACACCCTTGAGAAGGTCCAAAGACGTGCAACCAAGCTTGTTCAAGGTCAAAGCTGCCTGCCTTACGAGACACGATTGTCTAATCTTGATCTGTTTCCTCTGGACTATAGACAGCTACGCGGCGACTTAATACAAGCCTTTCGAATGCTGCGGCTTCAGGATTGTTGCCTTGCATCTGGCGACTTCTTTGAGCTGGCCACTACCACTACTTTGCGAGGGCATCCCATTAAACTACGAGTGACAGGTGCAAGACTCGACACAAGAAGGTTCTTCTTCTCCAACAGAGTGATTAAGGCCTGGAATGCTCTGCCGGCCGACATAATCATGTCCCCATCCGTTGACACTTTTAAGCGGAAGTTTGACCAGTACAGCCATAAGTACCACCACGACATCCGAACCTAACACATTTCCTGAAACATATTCCCATCCACAATTTTCGCGTCATATAACATACTACTCCCTATTTTTGAGTAACATTATTTTATAATTGTTTGTCCGATGCCCTGCGGTGTGTCCGTGAGATAACCCTTGTCCAACGTCCATTATATGTCAGCCTTTTTAATTTACAGTGTCACTGACATCAATAGGGAGCTCAAAGGCTTCGCCTATATTTCCCTTAATAAAACTGAACTGAACTGAACTGAACTCACTCTAGCAGCCTGTAATGTTAGATCCGTTTTAGACAATCCAAGGAGCAAAAGACCGGAACGGAGAACGGCCCTAGTCGCTTGGCAACTGGTCTGATATAAGGTGGATATAGCTGCTCACAGCGAGACCCGATACTCTGAACAGGGTCAGCTGGGGGATGTGGGTACTGGCTTCACCTTCTTCTGGAGTAGCCACCCAAACGCAGAGTGACGTGACGCTGATTTCACGTTTGCCATCCGGAAATAAATCATGAGACGTCTGTCCTGTCTGCCGCAGGGCATCAAGTATCACCTGATCAGCTTCCACCTGCCTTTCCGGGCAGACAAGTTCACTGCCATCATCAGCGCATACACGAGCTCCGACGACGCAAAGAACAAATTCTACGAGGACCTACACGCCCTCCTGGCGGCTGTGCTGAAGGCGGATAAGTTAATTGTCCTTGGTGAATTTAACGCCCGCGTCGGCACAGATCGTGGAGAGGAGTGCTGGGTCCTCATGGTCTCGCTGCCTTCAATGACCGTGGGGTCCTCCTCCTCCTCCTACGAACCCATGCATAGCACCGTCTGACCCTGACCAGCATCTTCTTCTGCCTCCCGATGCGGCAGAAGGCGACCTGGATGCACCCCCGGTCGAGATACTGGCACCTGCTGGATTATATCCTCGTTCGCAGGCGTTACCAACAGGACGTGCTGGTGACAAATATGATCCCAAGTGCCGACGGAAGGATGAATCATTGAATCGACATCTCCAAGCTGAGGCTTCGTATGCAACCACGCAAGAGACCCCAGGGTAAGCACCCGGATCAGACGCAATTACTGCTGAGATCTACAAGCATGGCGGCCCCCAACTGATGAACCAGCTAACAGTGCTCTTCCAGGCTTTGAGGTGCTACCTAATACCACCTACAACGCAGCTAGCATCAATGTCAACGGCGCCCAACTGAAATCCATGGAGATCTTCACCTACGTACGCAGCAACCTTGCACTCAACACCAAAATCAACGATGAGATCGCCACCTGGATCGCCAAAGCCAGTCAAGCCTTCGGATGCATGCTGAACGTCGTCTGGAATCAACACGGTCTCCACCACAGCACCAAACTGAAGATTTACAAATCTTTCATATTGCCGATGCTGCTGTTTGGAGAGAATACTTGGACGATCTAACAGAAGCAAGTGCGGAAGCTCAACCACTTCCACCTTAGCTGCCTCAGCAGAATACTGAAGCTGAGATGGCAAGACAGGATACCGGACACAGAAATGTTAGAACGAACAGGTCTCTCCAGCATCTTTGCGCAGCTGAATCAACGGCAACAGCGCTGGAGTGGCCACCTTGTGAAGATGGACGACGAACGGCTACCCAAACGACTCTTCTACGGAGATGTCACCATGGGTTCTCGTCAACATGGGGGTGAAGTACAACGCTACAAGGACGCTTTGTAACTTTCTGAAGCAACTGCAAATCAGTCCGGCAAACTGGGAGGGCCTCGCCCGGAACCGATCGGCCTGTAGGAAGAGTGAAGACAGGGGCAGCAATCGTCGAAGCCAACTGGATCGCTACCACCAACGCCAAAAGGGTGGCATGAAAATCACCAGCGTCCCGGACCCACACCGCCAATGCACAAACTCTTCCAAAATGCTCTCGCTGTCAACGCACCTTCTGCGCGTGAATCGAACTAGTCGGAAATCTGCAGCCGCAATGCACCACAAATCCGACAACTCCAACTTCTACGTCTACTTCTGCCAACCCTCCTCCGGACCTCCCAATGGTCACTCCTGGCACCAATTCCCCCACTCCCACTCATAGTGACCACATCGCTATACTCATCACCTGTTATCTCTGCCACCGCCACAAGGACCATCACTTCCAGTGATGAGGGCTCGGTCCTAAACTGTCCTCATTGCGACCACACATTCACCTCACGCATCGGCCTGGTCGGTCACTTGCGAATCCATCGAACAGAGACTGGTGAACCAGTGTCTGGAACACCAACACCCAGCAGAGATCGCCACGTCCACTGCCCTCACTGCCCTCGAGCGTTCACTCACCGTATGGGCCTATTTGGTCGCATTTGCATCCGTGACAGAGGAATTCACCGCAATGTCAAAAACACACATACCCCATGCACACCCTCCACTCCTTTTAATTAAACCGCAACTGCCACCCCCACTACCACTAACGACAACCACTCAACCCCTCTCGATTTCCTCTGCCCACAAAACGCCCACAAATTCACCTCACGCATCTGCCTGGTCGGTCAGCTGTGGATCAATCGCACGGAAACTGGTGAACCAGTGCTTGGGACTCCGACATACAGTCACCGCGCCCGCCTTTACTGCCCTCACTGCTACTGTACCTTTTCACACCGCATGGGCCTCGTGGGACACCTGCGCTTCCACGGTAACCTGCGGTAAACCACCGTTGGCTTAACCACATCAGCGCACACTACCTCCACCAATACACACAAAACATTCTCACTATCACCATGCAACTGAGAATATCACGGTTCCCTAGAAATCATGGTTTGGAAAGCTGCCAATCTGACGCTTATACCAGACGACGCCGTCAGCCCAGTGTATGTTGTGCGTTGAGTAACTGACCAGTGGACTGGGAATCAGATGCCGATGGGTCCTTCATATCCCCTGCTTTAGTGAATCCTGGTGTGTGCGGTATGGGGGCCAGGTTGTGTCGCGGCGCGCGAAGACTAGTATGCTGGCCCGTGAGCCAATGTGCCCACTCCCACATCAGACAACTGACCGGCATCCATCACAGCGGAATTCACCGTGATGCCGACACACCTAACACATCTTGCACACCCATCAATACTACCATCCCCAGCCCCCCATGAGCGCAGTCACCAGTACCAGCATCACAACCCTCGCTGTACTAGCACATCGCGACTTATCCTATTCTCATTTTCACCACACGCGCACATCCCGCATTGACCTGCTCGATCACTTGCGAATATGTATATGTAACACCACACCTCCTGGTGTTTACCTGCTGTGTTCAGGGTTTACGAAATTACAAAGCTATCGTAGGTGGTGTATTCAACCGTGCTTACTACCTTCGAAGTCCTCAACAGCTACACTAGCCGATCAACTGAATGAACACACCAAATGCGCACGGGCTTATGTAGGTTCAATCCTCGGAATTAGTGGAAAAGCCATCACCTTATCGATCCACTCTACAAATCTGCAATGGCTTGTCTGTCAGAAGTGCCCAACTAACCTAATGGACTGCTTTCACCACGGCTATTCAAGCCCGTCCACACACCGAATAGTGTAGAATTAGGGCCAAGTATTTGCCTAGTTAGATCCTCTTAAAAACTACCACTAGATATCTTTAATGTTAGGGTATAGTAATTGGGTTGATAATATTTCTCGAGTTGGAAATGTTAATCGTCGATATCGATTAGCCTTTAAAACTATGAATAGAAGCGTCCTCGACCAAAGCATGTTATCCGTAATGAGAATTCGCCGAGGGTGCCATATCTCCAACCTCTAATTGAAGGCTAACCTTGGAACGCCTGATAAATTTAGTCTTGCTTTTCCTTAGCACCCGTTACGTAGGTTGTCATCAACCACGTGGTCAAAGAGTTCAAAGGTTGCAAGTTGCATTGGTTAGGATCCTTTTCAGTAGGCACGTTTCCTGTCCTTAACCTTCCGCCAGTGTATATACCTCCTTGGAGAGATTTGAAGGTAATTACTGTGACTGCATTGCATATTTTAAAATGGTAGTTTATATCTCGGAAACGATCGGATATGTGGCCCACGGTCAGAAAAGGGGAGATAAGGACTCCTGTAATACGGGAATGGTGATAGTAGGGGTAACAGACATTAAAACTCACTGGTTGTGGGAAGCTAAATATAAAAACCACAATTACTTCATCAGCTTGTTTAAATACAGCAACAGGGGATAAAATGCAAGCGCTCAATCTGAAATACTTTAAATTGTTAGCTGTAAACTGGCGGAAACGAAAACTAGGAATATAAGTTAGGGAATCTAGGCGAACTGATTCCAGCCCGTAATGGCCCACAACATTAAGGGAGGAAGAGTGAAGAATATATCGCTAAATCTGAACTCGTGGTGGCTGCGAGAGTTCTAATTGATGGTAACAACATCTATAGCCAGAACCTAAATCCTTAACATAGCCCTAATCATAACTTTTAATCCTAAGCTTTATCCTTAACCTTAACCCTGGTTTCCAGTCCTAGGCTAAACCCTAGACCTAATAGTAACACTTAAGGGAGGCATGATGGAGAATGAGCGAAAGTTAAGTGGGGTTAAGTCTACCCGAAGACAGAACCAAGTCTTCCTTAAAACACTTATTCAAATTGAGGTTACTAGATATTCTCCGGGCGGAAAACAATTTCCTGGTAGACCATGTGACTCATCGAGGTGCTGGATGAACCTGAGATTTCTTCTATTTAACCACGGTGTAATAGAAGCAGCTTTAACATCCCCTTCCTACATAACTAAAGGTTACTCCCCAGGCATCTGCCCATTGGGTTTTACGTCAACACACAGAGCGTCGTGGGATTTTTGTAGGATTGATATTGCTTGTGGTCTTTCTTCATGAAAAATATCGATCCATATCAAAATTCAAAGGGCCTGCACGTGGACTGGGGCGACCGCGGGCACCAAAGCTTTATATCTGCATACTTGCTCTCTCAACTAAGGTTGCAGAAAATGGGCTGCACACAGAGCAACCGAGCCACTACTGACAAACCCCAACTGGAAAGGTCGGAAACCAACCAAAGTCAGCTATCTGAAAAGGCAGTTACACCAACTCCTGCGGACGCATGTGGCACTTCCGGGAAGAATAACTGCGAGGACGGGACCGCGCACTATATAGTCAAGGATACGGACGGTACTGTAGATCGGCTCTGCAGATATCATTCAACTCTAGCACAAGCCAACCAGCTTTCTGTCCCAGCGGTCTAACCAATTCCCTAATCTCATCTTTCCGTCTACATGCTCAATGATTGTGCGCCTGACAGTATTCAATTGTTTTAAAAGAAAACCAAAGTCAATGTCGGCGTGAGAGGAGGGTAATATATTCTTCTACTCTCCTATATGTTTTGTTTTTATTTGAATAAACATCACACGGCAAGGAGTGAGTTAATCCATTCTGTAATTTTGTTCTTCAAGGTTTTCTGACATGGACTTTGACAGCATACAGTCTATTCGAGTATGACTTGGCTTTATGGATCCATTGGCATCATGCCGATGAGGTAAAAAACTGCCACAAGATTTTTTACTTAAAAAAAGTAAATATTTTCATCAAGTCAAGTAAAGACGTAACAACCCTGGCATTAATTTACCTGTGTATTTCATCGGTGTTTAATCATCAGTAATTCAAAGGTCAACTGTATTTACTCCGATGCCTTTCCATCGCAATACTCTACTCCTATGTACTTAAGGTTCCTTAATGAATTATGACAGCAGCAAGCATCTTAGACGCTGACGCTTGAGTCGTCCAAAATAGTTCCAATCTCGTTTTCTTTAGTAGTATAGTTTGACTACCGATAATTCATCGTGAGATCCAAGGTCAAGGATAGGTATCACAGTCGTTCGCATACTCACGACTTATTGGCACATGAACGTAAGGGGACAAAGCCCAAGAATGTCCTTGGGGATGCTGAGGATGGAATTTTTTGGAGGTCTCTATTACCCGTCTGCAGGGAGCTTTATCAGCTCCGTTTGAAAGCTGGTATGAATATGTGAGCCGAAATACTTCAGATACGGCAGGTTATCTGCGTAATATTCATAAACGGCCGACAGATAGGCAGCGGTATACGTATGGTTCATGATTTATCATATTGACAGAACAGGTATTAAAAGCCCAGACATTCTTCGACTGCATGGCACTACAAGAGGTTCAGCTCATCCGCCGGTCCCCAGCGTTCCCCGGCCATATAGGCTCATGGAAGGTCTTAGGTGACCTGTGCCGAGCCTGTCATATATGCGCGTTGCCAGTGTTTTCGGAGACACACTGTGATTTTTCGTACCCAACCTAGTCACCAAGCAAGCGACAGGCTCGGGCGGCTCACTGGCACTTGGGAGAGCTAAGCTGACAAATATTGAGGTGACTCTCCCTAGATTAATAAAGTTGACGTAGTTGGAGCTATAGCGAAGCAGTAGGAGGCCTAGGGGTTTCCCAACTGATAGCATAGCCCGCTCCTCCCTTGGAGCACGGCAGTGCGTTCTAACTTGCGTGAACTTCTGAGCAGCCCCCCCACCCTTCACACTTCACTAAGCCTGGTAAGCCTAGGTGCGGAATAGGAACCCCTATGCATGCAGCACGCGAAAACAGGTTACTTAAATTTTTCAACCACTGCACCAATGCCCAGCTATCGTGGCTGTGTCTTTGTATCGGAACACTGGACGTGGGCGGGGGGAGGCAGGCAGATGTCTACAAAGTCGGCTTCATTACAAACAACTTCACGCGCGCTTCAACGTTATGGCTTGGCACGGACAACTACAGGGACGAAGTGACTAGACTCTAGTGCTCAACCTGCGCAAATAGTTATTCAGTCTCCAGTGTCTTTGTCCAATAGCAGCACCCACATTTCCGTTTGTCCCAATCATGCCATTTTATGAAGTTTCAGCTTGGTCAACCCAGATCGGCTGCAAAAGGTTACCCTACAGGCCTTCAAACCTGCAAGTTTCTCCGTGGAGAATGATGGTAACAAATCGATGGCCGCCCCCTCTCTCCCAGTATCAAGTCGCTGTACACAGCGTCCGCGTGGTCGAAATAGGTTATAAATGCTATTTGTTTGCTGCTGATTCTATAGGTTATTTTAAAAGCTGAACTTCAGGAAAAGGCAGTGATTAAGATTTAATTTTAACGACCAAAATGTCTCCTGTTCCTCGTTTCAACTTGTTCGCGTTGACCCACCTGTCTGCGCCAACTTGAATGACTTCATACGAAAGTGCCGTTGTTCCACCGACCTGACTGTACAAGGGGAAGTCTCATCTACTCTACCCTAAAGACTTTATAGAGAGCACTCTCAAGCCGAATTAGAAAACCACGTTATACAGGCCTGTGGTGGCGTTATGGCTGGCTGATGACGATTAGGAACCCAGAAATTATCATTCAAATCATTCCGTGCTTTCGCAAAGGATGACTGTTCTCTGATTTCTGGACCCGATGGAGAGTTTCGTAGGGACAGACGATGGTCCCCACCGCCGGGGAACAATAGCAAATTGCGCTCGAATGCGGCTACACCGGAGGAAACAAGTGCAACGAGTTTATTCCTCAGTCTCTCGTTTGTAATTCCCTAGTAGTCAGACACTGTCAGAACTGACAACGAGCATGGATGAAATCGATAACCTGACATAAATCCTTGCCTACACGTCTCACATCCGCACCGGCTCATCACCCTACATGAACTAACTTCAGTTAAATCGGAGCATGGAGCACTCAAATATAAGGCCTCATTATCAATTATCATTGCGCAGGATCGACTTATCCCACGCACCTGCCGTCTTCCAAACAGCAAGCTTTGGCCTGCTGTCATAGCTCCAGACCACATTATCTTTACTACCGCAAGGAAAGGCTTCAGACTTTCGTCTTCTTATTATTAAAAAGTGGAAGGTCCACGTCAGCTGATAGGGCGCAGTGGTTGACAGGGCAAGAAACCCCTGATTTACGTAGGGCACAAAGTTTGGCTCCAGTTTCTGTCTGGCGCAACAGCACCGTCGGACTTTGGGGCTCATATCTTATCCAAGTCGAGATCCCAATTCGACCAAACGTCAGATAAGACTCGCCAGCTAAGTAACTAGTAATGAAGCACAGATTGTGACAACATATGCATTCCCACAAAATTCACCAGCTGAATTAATGAAAGGGATAAAATTTTTATTCAGTTGTACTTTGGACTTGTTCTCGGGTCTTTGGGTAAAAACGTAAGACCAACGGAGGAAAAACGCGGACTAATAACTAACCAGTCATATCGGTATTAACGTTGCCCAAAGCTGTATAGATTTTTTTAGCAACGTCTACACCTGCCGCTCGACTTAGGCCATAATGTGGATGCGAATTCGACGCAGTACTATTTGCGTGTTTGTTGTAAAGGCTGTGGGTTTTGTGTAATATTCGCGGTCTCTAATTCACGAAAGACAGAATCAGGGCGCAAGATAACGTTCTTTGACGCTCTCGACAACAAGCAACCAAATGACGCTCGGGCCCCAAACATAACACATATCCCTCGTTTTCCCAGTATTTAGCCATGAACGCGCATGGGGATCTGCTCGTGACGATAGCATGTACGAATAAACATCTACTGCGGCAAGCCGAAGACAAATATTAATGCGACCTCCTGCCCACGTAGCCAATTCTGACTAACCGCTTCAGTCCTTTGACCAGACGCCTATAGCCTCGTTCTAAGCAAATGGCAGTGATGAAACATCGCCCCGAATGTGGCATGCATGCATGCGCCCAGGGCAAAACCTAAATATCCGCATCGAAAACTTGCGAACGAACACAATACAGAGCTAAAGTGTATGTTTATAAAGGCCCGACAAAATGCAGGAGCGGAACATAGCGGCACTGTAACAGGTCGTGCGAGGAAAATTCCGCCTTTGTTTCTACAAGTCACGAGTCCAAGAACCCGAAATGGAATTATAGAGCCCGTCTTCATTTTTCGGAAGTACATGGATCTAAAAATTATTTTTAAAGACATTGTATGCAAATATATCTCAATGGGGAGGGTGAGAAGAAGAGGCCGGGAGGAAGAGAAGAATGGGAGGGCGAGACGAAACCTGAAGATATAATCTGAAGAGCAAATGAGCGAAAGGACAGAGTGTTTTGCAAAAATAATTACTAGAACCTAGAGGATTAGAAATGGAAGTGTAAGAGTGGTAATAGATGACCAGTATGCTATTAACAAATGTGCTGGTGAACAGAAGATAATGCTATGTCTTAACTGGTTGAAAGCACGCAAGGTTGAAGTCAGTTTAGTAACGGACGAGCCACACAACCCTGGTTGGTTTATTTGACATCGGCAAGAGCAGCCTGAAGAGAATTCCAGCAGCAAACCGACGAGGAGTTGATGGCCAGCAGGATGCAGTAGTGATCGAAGAGCTGACTAGTGATCTCACGGTCGTCCAAAAGTTCCAATCGTTCAATCCTATAAGTGAGGGAGCGGTTGAAGTAACGGCTGTTACATTATTATTTCAGAGAAAAAGTCTTTTTTGTAAGTAGCAAAGTTAGCTTATTTCAAGGGATTTCTAAGGTTCCAATAGAAAGGGTGGATTAGAAAAGGAGACAGAAATTTTTAAAGAAAGCTGAAGAGAGGCGGGGGTCATGTGAACCTCCAAAGACGCATTCCTTATTAAGACGGACAGAAAGTCCGAAGACTTTTGGCAAGGCCATTATTCAGGTTGGTTGACAAAAGCTCACGGAAACCCGTGTGGTGAAGCGACAACGGAGAACAAACGTGGACAAAATTCAGTCAGATCAGTTCTCAAGGTTTGTTTAAGTTGCTCACAATGAGCCGGCACATTGTGTACAATGGCTCCTATGGAAATGCAAAACCTGTTGCTCTGGCAACGATACCTCGGTTCCTTGGCAAAAAATACTTCGGCCCTATCACAATCCAATATTCTTCTGAGTGACGTAGAGAGCTCATAAAAACTTCCAGCGAAGTTCTCGTTGGGTAATTATGGTTCACCGTGGCAGGTGCCTACCGTGCCATGCGTAGAAACTAAATGCGCGTAAATCCAAGTTATCGAAAGCCTGTTTTAAGTTTAGTAAAAGTGCATAGAAGTGGGGGCATACCGCGCAGCAGTCTCCGAAGGCAGAGCGTTGTAGATCTCATTGATTGTCCACGAATGAACCTCGCTCCAGCCAGCCGAAAGGAAGCTTTCAGAGGTAGAATAAAGGGAGGGGGCGATAAGCAGGCAGGCATTCACATTCACATAGCACAGGCATTCCCTGTGTCATAACTGGAATATGGTCTTTCAAAATTTCAGCCACTTGACGATGCAAACCTATCTCTTGATAATTTTATGGCAGAAAACTGAAAAAAACGCGTGATGCGTGCATTGAAGTCTTTAAAATGTCAAACACAAAATTAGCATTGTAATTAGTCATGTTCGCGTTCTTTTACCCACGGTGACGTACAGTAAGGTGCCAAGGGGTATTTTTGGTTCTTAATTGTCGAACCTTAACGAATAGAGGCCGGCAATTCTTGAAGGCAATTGCATCCTCGTGGCCGCCTATATCCTTAAGCATTTAACTTTTACGAGTAGAGGTTTGCGGCAGAAAAGGCAGGGAAAATTACATTACCTCGACATCACTACTAGCCTAAAACCGATCCCCGACTACTAAAAAGGACATGGGACTATCAGTGGTTCCAGAATGCCACTGATTCAATTTGTGATTCTCGTCCTGATGTATGCAGTCCCAGTCAACTTCGGAAAGTTATGTACGAGTCTACTTCAGCCCTACGATTTAGAGGAGGAAAACGTTCTTCGTTTAGACTGATAAAAGCTCACAATACAACGTCAAATCTAACAACCGATATTAATGTATGCCTCCCACTTACCATGCGTTACAGTCTTACTAACAAGTGATGACACGCCGTCTTCATGCACCACAAAAGTCGTTTGTTAGTGCTATTTTCTTGGCTGTTCTCTATGAATGCATCACAGAGCTTAGGCGAATATGATTATCCGGAGCTCTGAACATCGCTTTTATTAGCTGTTTTCTTACATATAATTATCCACGCACTTTCTCAACCAACGCCTGCCGAAAAATTGGCTTCTCCTTAGGGTTCCAGCAGACAATTGCCAAATTTTGTAAGTAAAACGGGGACCTGCAATCCACCTCACACCGACTGAACTGATCATAAATCGAATGGGACCAAGGCACGCTAGGTTGCCAACGTGGCAGATAAACTGGGACTTAACTCCCAAGCGTTTTGAGTTTTGCCATTACGCCGTATATTGATGCACAATTATGGGCCAAAATAAACATAAAACTGAACAATCAGCTACGATCAGGTTCACAATAAGGACGGGGCTTACCGTTTTTTCTGATCATTCAAAGATCCACAGGCCGAAAGTCCGGGCAATTCACAGGATCTGTCGCGAAAACTGCGAATCATAATTTCACCAAATTTGTCGTTCATATTGACCTATGTTAAGTGGTGTAGGGAGATTATTGAACAGATGGAACATAATGCGAGCGAAGTATCAAGTTAGATTAAGTTGAGTCACATTAAACAGACAGGGAAAAGAGTAAAAATCTGCTATTCATACGCTGAAAAAAGAGTACACTGGAAAGAGCACCACTCTACCACAGATTCAATTCAACAGAGAAGGCAAAATTGAATCCACAAACCGAAGTCCTCGAAAGAGTTACTGCAGGGCCATTTGATGGACTTACGTCCTCAGCATGCATATATATATATATATATATATATATATATATATATATATATATATATATATATATGCCTTCTGCAGTCGCATTTAGTTGCCATCCTCCTTCGCCTTCGACACAGGGAGTCCTAACAGCCCCCTCTAACCGGCCCCAATCCAATTACTATCTGCTCATTCCTCACACCCCAGTTGGTTGTCTGTCCTGTAGCACAAACTGGTCATCTGACAATTTCATTTCTCCTCTGTTCATTTCGTCTGACGACGGGTTGGTGTGACCAACTTGAAAATTCACGAGTAAAACTCGATTTTTTCCGACGAACCTTCTTTCTTCATTATCATCTCGGAATGCATACTACCCCAGTTATTCAACATATTTTTGGGCGTCAAACGCTTATCCTAACCAGACGTTGGGAGAAATTCACACAGAGACAGGCGGCAACTTTCGAGCAGCTAACGTTTCTCCACCGCTGTCGGGATCATGGTATCCTACCTAAGACTCTTCGCTTCAAGCCTACGCTGCCGAATGATACCGGAAAGCTACTTGCTCGGAAGTATGGATTTCAGGTCCTGAGAGCCATTATATCAGATGTTCATCATCGTCTTGACAGATTCAAAGCAACAATATCCGATCTTAGAAGCCGGTGCTTTTCCTTACTACCTGAAGGTGTGCTTGGTGAAGTGCAACAACGAATAAATACCACTACCATAGACGCCAGGCTAAAGAAACGGATCGAACTTCAGATGAAGCTGCAATCCCTTCTCCGTTCTACCATCGAGAACAATATGCCTACGAGTCGTTAACCTCTCGAAAAGGAGTCTCACTCCCGCTGAAATTAGCCTACTATCTAAAGGAAAAAAATTCAGCCATACCGATGCCGCACCTACAAACTTCCTCGCGAGCCTCGAATCTCTCCTACTGACCTCTGCTCTCCCTGAAGACACGCGCGCAGACATATGCAGCTGCGCCACGGGCCTCCTTCGGCAAGGAAACACCGCCAAGTGTTATCGATCAACGAAGAAAATGGATTACGGTCTCTGAAGACTGATGACAGCATAGTTATTGTGCCGGCTGACAAAGGTGGCGCGACTGTCATTATGGAAAAGGTTGATTACATCAACAAAGTCAATCGAATCTTCAACGACCAAGACGCCTACACATCAATCGCTGCAGACCCAACAAAATAGCAGGCCGCAGCCCTGAAGAATAAAGTGAATGAGCTCACCCGACTAAAGCTCATAAGTCCTGCTGATTCCAAATTTATGATTCTTAGTGACCCCCGTATCGCGCATGCATATGGCCTTCCAAAGGTGCACAAAGCCGAAGCACCACTGAGAATCATAGTACCACTCATTGGATCGCCCACGTACAACCTTGCCAAATGGTTATACAGGTACCTGAAGCATCTGACTGATGGATCGCAATATAGCGTCGAAAATTCCCAGGCCTTCCTTCAGCAGAGCGAAGGCGTCAATGCTGATGAATGCATGCTATCATTCGATGTAGTTGCCTTATTTTCCTCAATACCGTATGACCTAGCAATTGAGAGTGTAGCTCGACGCCTACAAGAAAATCCTGTTAATATGCCATTGCAACACGTTCTAGATGTACTTAAACTCTGTCTGAAGAACTATTGTCAATTCGATGGGAAATATTATCAACAGGTTAAGGGCACTCCAATGGGCTCGCCGATATCGGGTCTCCTCGCGGAACTCATATTACAACAATTACAGGAGGAGGTAATGCGAACTTTCAAGCCACGGGCTCGTTGCTTTGTCGGTTGCGATCGGGAATATTATGATAGTGTGCGGCTCACCGATTTGCTTAAGGAACATGCATGTACCGTGGTGCCCTGGAGCTCAGATTAGAGCCCTCGCAGGCGGTCACATAGCGACGTGTAGCATATGTTGTTTAAGTAGAAACGACAAAGACAAGGGAGACCGGATTGGCCAATTTCGGTTTTTTTTAGCCGTCATCAGCCAGTCATACCGAATCCCAGGTGGTCCACACTTCCTAGGATTAGCATTTTCGCTTGTATCGGCAAAATAGACAGTTTTTAGTTAAAGAAATATCCTGCAATGTAGGGCCACTCAAAAGAACACAAGTATGAGATATTCCGAGAGCTGTAATCTTGTACGTTAGGAAAAACCTCAAAGGTAGGCTCAGGAACTCGGAGAATAATGGAAGCTACTCAAAATACTCTGATTGCACAAGAAAAATATCATTGAAGGAAATAAACTAAGTCCCAGGCTGGATAACAAACCACATCGCATGGTATTTTGTAAATAGTCGAATTCGGACGAAAATCAAATGGATACTGTACGTGCTGAAGAAATACAGCACGGTCATGGGAGAATAGTAGACTCCGTAGTTATAGCAGCTGTTCAGTTCAGCTTCATTATTCAAAGCCATGGAAAAGCAGGCAAGATAAAGGAAGGACGTGCAGTAAACCCGAAGACAGTTTTCATAAAAGAACCCGCAGTCAAAAACATCATGCATATTCTCGTTCTCTTATCCGAGTGACCAGAATTCATTATCATCCGCAGGATAGATAAGACAAGTGCACCAGTAAGCTAAGTTCAGCTACAGAGAGAAAGTCTGTTCGTGGAGCTTCCACCGATGGCCTATTCAGTGAGGCGGAATATTCAAATGTATGGCTTATTTGGGTGAGCTATAAAAAGCGTAGGGAGGAGTAGGAGGAGTAAGAAGAGGATGAGGAGGATAAAATCTTGCAACTGAACAAATCACCCAGCGTACGCTGCATACTAGAATGGTGGCACTGACGAGATTGTCAGCAGTCAATGCCAAACGTAGCGGAAGATGTGAGATGCGAAATACTGAGCCGAATAAGGGGATATTCAGACCACAGTAAAATGAAGAATCTTCTTCTGGTCATCAAAACCCTGACTGGAGCCATGCCGTTTTCAAATTCATTTTAAAAATACTATGAACAGACTACTCTAAGTGAGAACTAATGCCCGCCTCGGCCAGCCTCGACCTCGGTAAGGAAACCCTCAAGGTCCAGTCATTGGGGTAAACTATCAGTGTTGGAATCTAGACGGTGTACTCCATTGTACAACCAGGGGTTCTGTTTGTTTACAGAAATGCTACTGATGAGGTAAAGCACACAACTGGAGAGCATAGTTTCGCCTCCTTATCTTACATTTTCTAGGAACGTATTTCTCAGATCAAAGTGGTTAAATAAAACCGTCTCGCTTCAGACAAGGAAGGAGCAACGTAAATGATGAATCGCTCAGCCAACATTCTGTCTGCTACCGACCCATCGCTAACTACTTTACAGGCTCGGGCAGTCCAATAGTGCAGCACTTTAGAGGGAAACGATAGTGAGGTCGACACTGGGGAACCCACACGCACGGCAAATCACTGCATTGCTCTTTGTAATAAATCCGACGTGTTTGGATCAATCATGACGCGCTGTGTCCTGGTGTTTAAGGCTGCCAACCGACGGGATAACTCAGTCTTCGTGGTCAGTATTGTGCAGGTCTGTGACGCGTATACGGGGTGTTTACCTTTGCCAACCACGGCGTTCGTGTCCACTTCCAGTCCTCTTGACACTGTCTTCCATCGCAAAAAGCTGGCTTGGGAAGAAGAGAGTACGGTGGATGCGGTGTAAGTCTGCCTCATCAAAATTATTTCACGCGCAAGTCCCCGTCACACTCCCATTCTGTTGGCACGCGGTGAGCATCCAAGTTCATAACAGTCGAACTATCAATGTCTCCTACGAAGAGATTACTTACTATTCGCCAAGACTACAACAGTGACGTTAGGAGGGGGCCACCTAATAGCTTGGTTGAGGGCTACCTGGCATGTCCACGGGGGTGGATCATGGAGCGGTAAAGGTTAATTGCGACTTGGCCCCATCCTGTGGATCAACGGATAGACAGCCGAGGAGCATAGACAGCCACTAGCTTCAGATGTGGTGGAGCAATAGCCCGGCTAACCGATTGCTATAAAAGTCGCAAATCATAGAGACAGAATATGTCCAATGCTGACCGCATTGAATAAGATTTTATCATCCGCCAGAGACAGAGGGGCAGATGAATACGGCCATTTTAGAATTCAATAAAAAATGGAGGGGAAATGCACCTGCTCGTAGTTTATGAAGGCGGCGTTTGTAAAGTGACTTGCAAGACTTTTGATTAAAGCTTCTGAGGAGGCTGTCGGTATATAAACGAGAACGCATTCAGCCAGGAAGAGGGTGGGAAGCTCAGAGGAAAGCTTGGGTCCCGTCTCCGAGGTACACAATTCCTCGATGAGACTTGCAGGTGGAAGTCGTAAGTCATGACTCAGGAGATGGTAGGAAGCGGCGTTTAAACTTCGGTGTGATTCAGGTGTGGCCACTGCGAAGCTGGACTGAGGGGGAGCATCTAAGGGAGGAGGGTCAAATGAAATAAAATCGTCGGCATGCTGGACGATTAGAAGGATAGCAAGAAAAAGAAACAAGTGTAAGCTAGCAAACTTGGCACAGGAAAAAAGTTGATGCCTTACTCGCCCTGGAGGGTAAAATGCACACGGGCGAGACCGTTCTGTGCCTTCAAAAAAAGAAAACATAGGACGTACTGGTTATTCCGAATATGTGTGAATCAGTCGTATGCTGCTTTTCAAAATTATCGAAGTACCCATTACTCTGTCGTGCGTTCTACCAATATAAGAATATATGGGTAATTTTTGTTTGACGAAATGTACCGTGAAACGTGCAGAATAGATGTGGCAAACTTCTCCATTTTCGTCCACTCTGTTAAGGTCAAACAGTTTCAGCTAAAGTGAATGTTGCTCACTTACAGGGGCTGCGATGCTTACAAACTGACTTTAATCTCAGGCGAGGCCTCACCCTCATTAGTATAGCTTTACATAGATCGGTCACTACTGAAGAACACTGAGGAACACTGCAGTCAGCTTACTAAGGTAAAAGATTATTGGCATATAAGGAATAAGTGGAAGATTTAGTGACACTATAAAGTAGTTCGAAGGGTTTCAAAATCAATGTAAATATTCGCCGAATTCGTGGGTTCCCAAACGTCCACTGGAGAAAACTATTATACCATAAACAGACAGAACAGATGGAAGTACAGTTAAGTCTGCGGTCTACATGGAATGAGGTAAAACAAGGTAATGAAAGAGATGCTGGTTTGATCGCCTTTCCGTCCTGTAGATGAATGAAGTGCATGTCCGATTTAACGGATCATGGTAGGATGCGCTGAATGTATTGGGCTGGGTAATGTGTAACGTTGGATGATGGCTGAAAGATGTAAATCAAAACTGACGAGAAAACCTCGATTTGGTTGAGAAGACTCGCGAACCTTTTCTATTTTTCAACTGGTGTCTACCAAGAGCGGAATTTCTGCACTTTTGAAAGGAGATCGAAGTTTTAGTACTTAAAAGTAAACGAATGTCTCTGAGCTGTAGAGATTGTAAGACCTTGCATCGCATCTAAGGTGACTGCCAGATTCAACAGCTCGATAACCGAAATGATCGTATGGACTGCGTTCTAGGAATTGAGATTGAAAGAAGTGCCCTAGCGTCTGAGTCGCCCGAGGCCCCGATCTCCGACTGTCATGTCAGGAATCAGGATCCAACATCAGATGGGCAAAAACCTTAAGGGTAAGTCGATCCGATGACCGGTTACTACACTATTACAGTTGCCTGTAACTCTAATTAACTGCAAATTGCATGCAGTAAATTAGTTCAGTTTAACTCCTACGCGTTACGCCACTTCTGAAGCGGTTTCGTACTAGGTCAACATACGAGCTAAATATATCGACTGTTAAGATACGGTCAGGTATTCCGTCGGGTATGTTTTGCAGAGAGAAACACTACCAACAAAGTGCATTTTTGCAAGTTTTGAAAATTTAGAAAAAAATGATGCTTAACACTTCAAGGCGTTTTAGAGTAAGATTTTTGAAATTTGTACAGAAGAACCCTGTGCTTGCGATAAAACCACGATTTGGGACGGGGCCCTTAGTCTGTACCAATCATTCTGAGAGCCTATCTGCCAAATTAGTTTGGCCCAGAAAGTTAAGCAACAGACGGAAAGCCGGGTTATGAGAAGCTAGACAGAATCACCTGGAAACAGCTCATTCCAAAGTTGCTTGCATCTCCTCAGGGTAACAATTTTCTTCTTCACATTTCCGGGCAGATCGATTTCAACAAAAACTTTGGGTTGAATTTCCACACTCTTTAAACGGAAGAAAAGGGTATCGGAGCCCGCACCTAGGTTCACAACTTGGCATTCGCCATTAAAGTCCTAAAAAATTATAGTGTAAGCGGATGCAGGAGAGTCAACAGAGTATGCCTGAATAAACCGCTTTGTCATTGCTTCAAAGGTCTGCACACGGACAAAGTAGCCGCGACTTATTTCAGGGGTAGCTGCAGAAGGTATCGGGCAGAAATATTTCATGTATGGGTCAACCCAGTAACCCCTCCGGATGGAATGTGCCTTGCTTGCTGTTGCTTCATCGTTTGTACACTGTACTTGATCCATTGAAGCATTCGGAAACACAGTATGCCTAGACATTGCAGAAAACATATTGAGGGTCAAATTATTATGTCTGCATATCAGCAAAACGTTTTCGATATTTAGAAGCTAGTAACCAATCCGAAATTAAGCTGTGGACGGTTTGATTACGATAACGGGTTTCGAGTACAAAGTTTGTTTGCTAATTTTATGGCAGAAAACTGAAAAAATGCCTGCTGAGTGCACTGAAGTTTCTAAAAGTCAACCACAAAATTATCATTTTAATTAGTCATGTTCGCGTTGTTTTACCCACAGTGACTTACAGTAAGGTACCAAGGAGTATTTTTGGTTCTTAATTGTCTAACCTTAACGAATAGAGGCCGTCAATTCTTTGAGGCAATTGCATCCTCGTGGCCGCCTATTTCCCTAAGCATTTAACTTTAACGAGTAGACGTTTGCGGCAGAAAAGGCCGGTAAAATTACATTTCCTTGATATGACGTGCGTTAAATTGTGATCCGTAGGTAGAAAGGGATGTTTTATGTTTGCAGCGAGATCTCATTCGCAAACCCGGGGATAAACAAAGGTCGTTTGAGTGAACACGTTATTAATTTTATGGCTTACAATTTAATGTCATCGGTAAGATTGAAGCAGTTATGTTTGAAGAAAGACATTTCCCTAAAATAGAGCATCACTCTGATCAGAATCACAGGATCAAATAATAATGAGAGCTAACCAGAGAAGGATTGAATATATCTTAATGCGTTTCCCAGTGGACCATAGGCGTAAAGTTCATCTTCAGCCAGTCGTTGGTTTACCGAGGCAATGTCCTTATTAGTGTTGGGAAAGAGGGTTTCAACAGAGATGCAAGTTCTGAGGTCGTTGTTAAGGTTTCCTACTTTAGTCAAGAGACTATTGAGATGTAGTCAATCATCAGTACAAACGCTTGTTCTAGAAAAGCGCAGACAAGGTCAGGATGTTTTCTACGACTACATGCGACATCCTTAATACCAATCGGGAGATAATGTGTCAGAAATAATTTCGACTGACGTTTATGTAGGATGATATGTGCCTGATTTCGGTGCGTTTACACAAGACTGATACTGAATAGGCTACTCAGGGGAGTAGCTACCAGTGAAGTTGGTTGCTTCAAAATTACTGAAGCAGAAAATCCGGTCCAGATCACTGGTTTGGTCGGATGAGGAAAAGGTTACGCATCAGCTGCGACTTCGAAATTCTAGTTTTCATGTGCATTAGGCTGGTAGAGAATGAGGACAGTGTGAATTCAATAATCTATACCACACCTATTTAGTGAGATAACTTGTTGAATTTTGTAGTGCCTTGATGCATTTTTAGGTCCCTGCGGACAGCCCCCTGGAAAGCAACGCCATTAAACTATGCTCTTCTTGGTGGTAACAAAGCAATGAACACGTTGGCTGGCTAAGGATATCCGGCTTCTCTTAATCGGTGAACGGAGGTGTGAATGTTATCCTGTCCTAACCTGAGTTACAGCAGCTTCGTAAGAAGTTTAAATAGGAAAGGTTCCAACGCTGAGATCACTGACAGCTATGGCAGCAAACATACTGCAGTGTGTATAATAATTTTTGGTAGGACTTGCTCCAGTGGCTTTTTCGTAAGTATAACAGAAATAATCGGCTAAGAGAGAATCGGCTTAATCATATGGGTCATTCTGGTCCAAGGTGTAAGCAATCAACCTTGCAAAACATATATCAGATGCCAACGAAAATCGGAAGGCTCCATTGTTAGTGTAGCGTCTCAGATCAAACAAGAAACAAGTCGATTTGACATCCCTGCCGCCCATAATCCATCACAATTGTGTGTGATATTATCCCGTTCCTAAGGAGCACCTTACCAGTTTTGCTCCTTGTCGCTTACCTATCAAATGATTTTGTATGTATTTTGGTCATGTATTTTGACACCTGGGAATCTTATTAACGGATGCAAATTTGTCGGCCGTTAGCATAACCTTTCGCCTCTCGTCATCACACATCCTGAAAACAGGTTATGACAATCTTTATGTTGAAGCGTACGTTCACTATGAAGGTACGCGTGCACGACTCACGGACTTCATCCCTGTCCTAAATGCAGTGATAGCTTAACCAATATCTAGTCATCGGAAGTATCACTGAACCCTCAATTATTTCTCCATCTCAAAAATGCAGAAACTCATCACAACTCTTACCTTGCCACCGTCAAACTCTCCCACCCCTACGCGTGCGTGATGTGTAAAAAAACTCCACTCCATTGCCACTGTTACATTTTGCCTGGTTTCACTTCGCCGAACTATGGGTCGGTGTCACCAAATTGAAGATTCACAAGTAGAGCTCAATTATTCGGGCGAGTACTCTTATTTACACACATATGCATAAACACATATAGAAGAATGCGGAAAGGAGATCTCTGGAACGAATAATTTATTCATCCGACGTTTCGAACTCATGTGAGCCCATCGTATACTTATTCGCATACATGATGTGCGGTGGAGAACCGACAGAAATCAGGAAGAGTGGGACGATGGTCGTCAGCAAATCATACCTAACCCCGGGTTCGGACAGCTGGGAATTCAGACACACTACCAACAATCTACCAATGGGTCGCAAGTCCATCGCTTATCGGTTGCGGTCGGATATTTTCACTATCGTGGGAAAGGCGTACACCGATCGGGTGACAGATACAGCTCGTCTATTTGCATTTTGGGGATCAATCTGGAGACCTCGCAGACGGTCACATGGTGACCAGTAAGTAGATAGGAAGGATTACCGATAAAGAAAAAGGAGGAGTGACAATATACATAGACGCAAGGGAAAGTGATAGGTTGATTTAAGACAGCTTCAGCATCGGTCTCTGTGTAAAAATTTTCGCCCTCTACTGATAAAGGCTAAACGATTTTCGGATTCCCACATATGGATAAATCTTACTTTTTGGTTTGCAATGAGTAGACTGAATAAATTGATTTTCATGCAGTGATATCAGCAAATAGACTCTATTCGCGATCTTTCGAGACTTAGAGAAGCCGCCTAGCGTTCTGTACCTGGAAGTATTATTTCTAAGCCTGCTTCGTATTTTGGTACGTCTGACTTTGGGTAAGGTGATAGACAATGACCGAGTGGTGGACGCACTATCTTGCAACATACATATCCCGACATGTCGGGATATCTGTGGACACCATTCGATGTTAATTACATATTTGAGACATCCTCGTGATCCAACTGGGGTTAATACGTCCGAGCGCATGCTTATCCGTATAGTCTAGCGTACGTAAAGGATACGTACGTGGGTGGTCTCCGCATGCAGGTCCCGTGAAGAGCACCACAACGTAATTACTCCTAACTGTGCACGGACTTGGTACGAAAAAATTTCATTGCAGTAATTTTTGAGATGCATACCTAAATTATCCTCAACTTAATTAAGGTGAACTGAGCTGAAAAACTTGGATTAATGCATGCAGCCAATGCGGGACAGGATGAGTCACAGGGAAGGGCTAACCACCACTAACTAGTAGGTGCATTTTGGCAGCAGGAAAATCAGAGGAATAAAATACACTTTCTACTGAAAACGCAAAAACTGCGAGGCTGTGTAAAAGGATGAGAGGTGGAATCATACTGTTATCAAATGGGCTAAAATACTCCATTGGAGTGAAGTGAACTATTGTAACAACGAAATATTCCCTTCTTTTCATCTAAACAATTGCGAGTTACTTGTTTTCTTTGGTATTGCTTCCTACTTGCGTTCATATACACCCTTAGGCTTCTAAATCATTTCAGTTACACCGATTCAAATTATGTCTGCGAACGAAAACCAAATCAAGGCGATCAAACGGACTACTCCCCTGTGGAAAGGCTGAAACGGCGGGAACTTTTCTTGGAACTAAAATCAAGACTGAAGGCTTGTGAACACAATCTGACTATTTTCAAGGGGAAGGTAGTTTAAAAAGATTACGAATTTTCCATTGAACCAACCGATTTTATTAAGGACAACGGCAGCCAGCTCGCTAATGCCAAAACCATGAAGCAACCAATTGCCCAAAGAGATGACAGAACTGAGTCCGTAACGCTCAGTGTTCTCATTGTGGAAACCAGAGAAATGAAAAGAGCATACTGAGATCGACGTCAGAGGAGATGCAGTTATGCCCATATAATTGAAAAATGCAACCGGAATTTTGGTTGGCGCAAAATTGAAGTGTTGTATACAACTTCCCAAAGCCTTTTATCAAAACTTGATGAGTTTAAAAGTTGCCTTGCCGAAGTATCTCCTGGGTGTCATAGCAGTAACCGAAACCTGGCTATCGAGCAGTATTTGAGATAGCGAGCTTACATTGTCTGGATACCAAATATATCGGAAGGACAGATAAAACCAACATTATTTTGGAATAATTGTGTATGTGAAAGAGGTGCTTATTGTGTCCGACAAGACGAGCAAGTTGGCGTGCAGCAACTAAGCTATATGGTTCAAGCTACATGGCTCTTGGCTCTCCATGCCTGGATTTCCTCACTGTCATTCGACCACCTAGGGTAGACACACTTGTTGGAACAAGTATAAAAGTTCTCCAGTCGACCTAATATAATGATTTTGAGTGACTTCAACGCATCAGGAATTAACTGGAGAACTGTTCAATTATCATGCCCAAAATTAAGATTAAATTATGTTTTTCTGCAAAAGACCTTGAAGGCACTCCTCAAACAACATGAACTCTTCCCCACCAGAACACGTGAAGGAAAAATGGCAAACTTTCTCGACCTGGTTTTTACGAAAACATAAGGAAGCATCGACGAGATTATTTCCATGCCTCCGCACGGTTGAAGTGATCATGCTGTGCTTATGTGGGACTACCCCTTATTCACCGTTGCGCCTGTTGTACAGCAAATCGCTGTAGCGCTTGGCAAGGAAATTTGCATCAGATGCGAGCAGATTTAACAGACTTCAACTGGACCTCAATGTTTCCAAACCCTGTGAACGAAGATGGGGAGTTCCCCTGGAATGCTCTTCCGTAACTCATGGACAACCACTGCCCATTAACGAGTTCCCATTATAAGAAGCGTCCTGGGTGGCTAGACAGCAACCTAAAAAGGAAAATAAACAGAAAGTACAAATTTCGGAGAAAATATTGCGTGTCTAATCAAGTAATCTATTCTGACATGTATCAAATACAGAGAAATAAACTAAGAAGCCTTATCCTTTAAACGCGACAAGAATTCGAGAAGACTTTGCTGCAATAGAAAACGCGGTATCTTAATGTTAGTCTGCAGTTACCACCACAGATGTACAATGATTAAGCATCAAATCCCGATGATTAAGACTGCCACGGGCGTCGAAATTGCTGAAAACAGGGAAAAAGCCCAGTACTTTACACAGCTCTACCGCTTAGTCTACACAAACGACGCAAGTTTCCTTCGTCACTTAGTGGATAACCTGCCAACTGCAAACATTAGCCACCTACTATTCTAATAATTTATGAGTCGAAGGGAATAAACGGAACTAAACGATTTGAAATCCCCAGGACCAGATTAGCTTCCACCCAAACCTCTGAAAGAACTAGCCAATGAACTTGTCACACCTCTTTCACTGCTCTTTCAAAAGTCATTTTACTCGGGAACACTTCCTTTAGATTTAAAGCTGGCACAAAAGCGTTACCCGGGCGTCATTGACAAACTACAGGCCCATAAGCTTGACATGTATCGTTGGCAAGTTTATGGAAAGGATGATCAAGAGCGAATTGGTGATATTCCTAGAGAATCATAACTTTTTATCCACTGTCAACACGGGTTCAGAAAACGAAGAGCCTGCACAAACATTTGCTGCAATCGCTTCAGAGGTGGACCCAAGCACTGGAAGAGACATGCAATTTACATCACCTTCATTGACTTTCAAAAGGCCTTCGACACTGTGCCGCACCATAGACAGTCAGACAAGCTAGAAGAATTGGAATCAGGTGTAACATTTTCAAGTGGATTGAAATCTTTCCCGTGAGTCGGTGGTAGGTTGGTTGCATCAGCCAAGAGAGGTCTAGTTCTGCTGCTGTCAATAGTTAGGTTCCTCAGGGTTCATTAATAGGGCCAATACTGTTCCTAATATACGTGAAAGACTGTGTCAGGGATCTGGACTGTGAAGCAGCAATATTCGCGGATGACATAAAAATGTGGAATATAATCCAGAGCACTGCTGATGAAGATAAACTACATATCAACTTAACTTTGTTGGAGAAGTGGTTAAAGCATTGGCTTTAGCAGTTCAATGTCGATAAGCGTACAGTACTTCGTTAAGGCAAACAATCTGGATCTACCGACAGTAGAAGCTACTTTCTCAACGGTGAAGCCTTACAAGACGTGGAAACCTGAACAGAATTTTGTTTGCTGATGACCACCACTTTTTGTCCACCCTTTTAAACTAGCATCACCAACTCTTGATAATCTATATACTTTTCCTCCGATTTCACAACCCTGACGATGGTCTCCAGATTCAGTTGATGATCAAGGCAGGTTCTGATGGTTTTGCCTTTTTGATTGGTGGACTTTAGAGTCAGCAAGGTCTAATCTCGATGATGATCTAATGACCTCTACTGTTTCCTCTTCGTTTCAACCATAGTATCCACGATGAGTTGCAACTATCTCACTTCACTGATGGTAAAAAAGAGTAGCTCTGACTGCTATATTATTTCTCACACGACAAGGAGCGTTCCAAACCATCATACGTTTTCAGCAACATCAAAATACTATCCCATTGCATCTACCTATTATTTTTTAGTGAAGCATTATTTTTCTAGGTTTGTTTTTAAATTTGCGGTTCGCCAAACTCCGCCTCCGATTTAATCGTAGGATTTTTTCACTGCTCATTTTCTAGTTCACCGTATATGTCAAAGATTGTTGACTTTTGTTTTATAAATGACAAATCGTACTGAATCTGATATGCCTACCATATTAATCTTTTCTGCTGTTAGTATGGCTGCTCACATAGTGCAGCAATTATCCACTTTGTCCTTCTTTATACTGCAATACGTAGGTTGTAATGACGGGGCTCTCTGGGCCTTAAATATACAATTTATTTATTTATTTATCTTCAAACTGTTCGAAATTGGCGAAAAGCGCAAAAGCTGTGTTTGGACATTCGTATGGCCGCATTTGGAATAAGCTGTTTTAACCTGGAGACCCTGGACAGTTCAAGATCAGAACTGTCTTGAAAGAGTACAGAGGAGAGCCACCAAAATGGTTTGGGGTCAAAGCTTGTTGCCATATCCAACTCGCATAACGAATCTTAATCTGTTCCTTTCAAGTTTTAGGTTAATACGTGGGAGCTCCTGCAGAAATTCCACAAAGGATAGGGATTGGATTGTAGCTTGGAGTTCACGGATTTCTTTGCTACCACGACCCATCTCTGAGGTCACCCAATGAATTTGCGCGTCCAGCAGGCAGGACTGGATGTGCGAATGTTCTCCTTCTCTGTCTGAGTGGTCAAACTATGGAATACACTCCCTGTTGACGTTGTGATGTCACAATCACTGGAAAGCTTGAAAAGGAACCTTTAATGATTTATGTTCCAACATGAGCTGAAGCTATGAGGAATTTAACTGAACCCTCGAGACTCACGCACCACTTGTCATCTTTTTGGATCGTCTTTGAACTTTTGCAACCCACATGGTTTCTCTGTATACCGCACTTAATTTCACAGTACACATAGGGTATTCAAAGACCCATGCCATTTTTCTCAATAAATTGAATTTAAGTTTTCCAATTATCGGGGAAAAAGAAACCATTTTTGAGAAATACTGAGAATAATTTGCTCAGTATTTTATAAATGACTTCGGAATGTTATCAGTTCCAACGGAATGTGAATTGTTTAGGCAAGTTATTTCTTTTTGAATACATGAAGACGAGAAATTAATGGTTATGAGATGTGAATTTGAATTTGACAGCGTGACAGAGTGATGCTAGTTTCAATGTAAAAGTTGCTGGAAAAATGAATTTAAAATGAATTTAAGACTTGGACAGCTGGTCTAGAAAAAGTGCCCGAGACTCCATTTGCCTACCTTGTGCCTACAGCTGCTTCAGGTAGGTCTACAGAGTGTCTTTGTTGCTTCGTACTTGACCTTCTTGCCGACGAGAACCCATTGCAACATTTCCATGAAGAATCGTTCGTCGTGCATCCTAACAAGGTGGCCACACCAGCACAGTTTCAGTTGTTTCATCTGAGCATAAATGCTGAGAAGGCCTATTCGTTCAAACACTCCCTTGTCTGGTATCCTGTCTTGCCATGTTACCTTTAGTATTCTGCGAAGGTGCCTGCTTTTGCTAGATCGTCCACTTCTCCGCTCCATACAGCATCGTTGGCAATAGGATAGCTTTTTATATCTTGAGTTTGGTGCTAAGGTGGAGACCGTGTCAATGCCAGACCTCGTTCTGCATACGTCCAAAGGCTTCGCTGGCTTTGGCGATCCGATTTGCGATCAAATCGTCAACGTTGGTGCAGCCGAACATATTGCTGCCCAGGTATGTGAAGTTATCCACAGATTTCAGTGTTTTGCCATTGAAATTGATGGGAGCTGTGGTTTAGATGGTATCGGGCGGCGGCTGATGCAACACAACCATTTTCTCAGTGTTGAATGCAAAGTACAAAATTTTCACAGGTGACAGCGAAGAGATCCATGCGCCTTTGCATTTCCTCTCTTGTCGTTGCATTGAGTTCACAGTCGTCAGCGAAGAGAAGTTCGTGGATGTTGGCTGTGGAGACACACAAGCGGAAGTGCATCCATCGTTGGTTGAGGAGTCGACAATCCGTCCAGTAGGTGATGCAGATCTCGGGGCGTTCTTCACGGTAAGCGCCCTTCAGCAGGGCAGAGAACATGAGACTGAAGAGTGTTAGTGCAAGCATGCATCCCTGCTTCACTCCATGGGTCACTGCGAATGCTTCGGATACTGTCAATTGTCAGTAACGCGCACCATCATCTCGTCGTGAAGCTGACGCACCATATGCGTGAAGCGTTCAGGACAACTGAATTTCTGCATAATTTTTCACAGCCCGTCGTGATTCACCGTGTCAAAGGCTTTCATCACATCCACGAAGGTAGTTTAGAGGGGAGTCCGCATCTCCTGACACTTATCTTGCAACTGGCGAGCGGCAAAGATCATGTCAATTGTTCCTCGGTGTCTATGGAAGCCACATTGGCTTTCCGGGAGCAGTCCTTGATCCAGGCGATTGGCCAGAATGCAGGCGAATATCTTTCCGGTGATGTTCAACAGCGAGATTCCTCAGTGGTTGTTGCAGAGTTTGGCGGTTCCCTTTCTTTTGTGGAGGTCAATAATGGTTGTGTCTTTGAACTCCTGAGGGACTTGCTCTTGGTGCCACATCTCCTGGAAAAGCATTGTGAGTCGGTTCATCAGTTGGGATCCGCCATGCTTGTAAATCTCAGCAGGGATCGCGTCCAAGCCAGGCACTTACCCACTGGAGAGTTGCTGCACGGCTCTGACGGTTTCTGGAGAGAGGGTAGGAGATCAAGGTCAGCGTTGATTTCCACTTCAGGAAGGCGATCGATGGCGGTGTCGGAGATGGTGGAAGGCTGGTTGAGAACGCTTTGGAAATGTTCTACCTTTCGCATCAGGATTTGCGTCTTCTCAGTGAGTAGATACATGCCGTCGGCCCTGAGAAGAATCACGGTGCCTTTGACGGGAGGTCCATACACAGCCTTGATGGCAGCGAAGAAGGTCTTCCATTCGTTTCAGTCCTTGAATTTCCTCGGCTTTGCACGTCATCCAGGCATCATGCATCTCCCGCAGCCATTGCTGTACAAGGCAGTGACTTCGGTAGAAGGTTATCTTGTTTGCAGCGGTAGGGCGATCAACGAAGGCTTTGTGCAGCTGGTTCCTCTCGACGATCAGAGCGTTGATAGCTGTAACGTTGTCATCGAACCAGTCTTGGTGCTGACGACGTGCGTGGCCGAGGACATCCAGGGCGGTGGATTGGATGGTGTCCCTCAGCTGACACCAGTGGTTTTCCACGGAGATATCGGCGTCGGCGACTGGAAGGTTGGCTAGGCGGCTAGGCAGTTTGCCGTTGAAATGGAGATGATGAACAGGCCTGCTCAATAAAACAGGTTTCAACTTACCTTGTTGTCGTTCACCTTGGGGTTTTCTGCGTGGTTGAAGACTAAGCCTAGTCTTGGAGATGACAAGGCAGTGATCCGTCCATCTGTTGGTACCTGCGATTGCCTTTGTCACCAACACGTCCTGTTTATCTCGCCTTCGGACGAGAAAAAAGAACAAGAGGTGCAAGTGTCTTGACGGGGGTGCATCCAGGTAGTTTTTTTGCCGCATCGGGAGGCGGAACGAAGGTGTTGGTCAGTAGAAGATGGTGTTCCGCACACGTTCGCAGAAGAAGAAGCCCGTTATAGTAAATGCTACGGAGACCATGGGGACACAGTACTCCTCTCCACGAGGCACGGTCTGTCCCAACGCGGGTGTTTAAAGTCACCAAGGAAAATTACCTTATTCGCCTTCGGCATAGTCACCCGGAGGGCGTGAAGATCCTCGTGAAATTTGTCCTTCACCTCATCAGAGCCCGTAATTGGGGAGAGTATGCGTTGATTTTGGTGGTGAATTTGTCTTCCCGAAGAGACAGGCGGAGGCTCATTAGGCGATCATTGATACCCTGCGTCAAACAGGGCAGATGTCATACGATGTCGTTCCAGATGGCAAAGGCGATACCAGCCTCACGCAACTCTGTTTTGGCCAGCTGCTCCAGAAGAACGTGGAGCCGGCACCCACCTCCTCCAGTTGACCCTGTTCAGAGAATTGGGTCTTGCTGAGAGCAGCAATGTCTGCCTTGTAGCGCGCTAGTTCCTGAGTGTCTAGCGATCTCCTCCACTCCGGTCGGTTACTCCTGTGATTGTCTAAGAGATATTGAACATTCCAGGCTTCTTGAGTGAGGAAGCTACTCGAGCAGTCCGGGGCGTACCCCTGAGGGTACGATGGGGGGGTTTGTGAGAGGAGTTGTTGTTGTTGACATTGTTGAGAGTTTTTCGACCACATGTAAATGCAGTCTGCTAGCAACGGTCTGTTGCAGCTGTCGTGAGACCCAGCATTTGTAGGGTACCTTTTCTAGCCACCTTTTGCAAGGAAGGAAGCAGTGCTGTCCCTAAATATGGCTGATCAGTCATCCCAGGCGGCTACTGAACTTCACTATTTGTCACGATTTGGGTTAGTGATAGAACGACCAATTCGTCTGAGCCACCTACGTGATTGCATGTGGCCCTCGCCGTAGGGGGGTTTTAGACGATGGGGGAGGAGGGAGGGGTGCGGAAAGAGAGAGAAGGGAAGAGCAGAAGTAAGGATAAAGGAGAGGAGAAGAGAGAGGAAAGGGTGAGAGGATAGAAAAGAGGAGAAGAAAAGGGGGAAAGGGGAGTGGGCTAGGAAGAGGATAGTGGGCAGCGAGGACGGGGGAGGAGGAAGAGCATGGGTAAGGGAGCAGACGTACCGGGTGTGAAGACGCACACAACACTGTAGACCCTCACCTGGTTTAGCCCGCCGGTCTTGGCAGTTGTCTGTGGTGTGGCCGCTGGGAAGATCCAGCTTCGAGGAGTCAAAAAGATAGTTGGGTACCAGCTAGAGTTTGTCTCAGGAGCATTCTCCTTCTATACGAGACAGATCGAGCGACATATTTCTACCTGTGTGATTTTATCCATAACTGGCACTCCCAACACCCCAGTACAATGTATCAATACAAACATTCGCATTTAAGCATAGAAAGAACTTATTTCAATCGTGGCAATTAAGGTGAGTTAGTAATTCCCCATATTTTGTGATCACAAATGATGAAAAAAGTATTTTTTGGAAAAAGTTTCACCAGGTTTGGTTTCTAGTGTAGAAAGAACTATGTCATGGTCAGAACTAAAAAGTGAATCTAAAAATGACATTGACAATGGCTGACAACCTCTTTAGAAAAAAAAGATCAAGTTTATTTGATCCCCAGTTGGGAAAATAAACTACCTGGTCACACATGCCGATATCTATGGTCTCGAGATAGTCTTCGAACTTTGCAGGACTGGAAGATAGAAACCATTTAACTTTCAGGACGATCAAAGACACCCTCAATCAAGTAGTACTCAAACTGTAAGTCAGCTGCGGCATAATATGCCTGCAAGAGACTGAGATCGTAGTCCTCGCTGGCGTTGGGTGGGCAATAGACAGAAACAACGCCTGAAGAGTAGTTGTCTTTTTGAAAAACTTGAAGCCAACAGCTTTCTTCTACCGTGGTAAATTGTTGATAATCCAACGGCAGAAATGTAATTAGCTGCTTTACCTAGAAACAGCTTCTTCTGCCAAGGCCCTAGTGTCGAGCATTCCGAACGTAGTTAAAGCCTAGAATAGAGAGTTAGGAATCGGCTGCGCAGTGTTGCCCATGACTCTCTTTCTAAAAAAATGTCGGGGCGGTGGAGGAAAAACAGAGTCTGGAGCAAAGGCATCTTATCAAGCAGAGATCTGGAATTTAAAAGGAACAGTTTAAGCGAACACGTTTTTGTTTTCTGAAACGGGAGAATAAGGCTGTCAGAAAAACTCCCTTTGGCCAAAGAAATGCACTTTTTACATAAACTATTTGTCCGTCCTTTATTTGGAGCTGTGCCTCGCCATTGGTCCTTCGTCTTTCCAGTTCTATTATTAATTGTCTCATTTTAATTCGCTGTTATAGCCCATATTCCGGTTGAAAAAAAAACTTAAGAATGCAAACACCATAGGTTTACTTTTCTCGGTAGCAAAAGCTGTGACTGCGCTTTGTTTTCCAAAATGATTTTAAGAGGTTTTTGTTAAGGATTTAAATGGGGTGCTGGCATAGCCTTTCCTATTCTATATGCCTTCAGAATGTTGATGGACTCGCTGGCTGGCAGTAACGATTTGCGTACAATTGAAGGAGATCCATGTCATGTTTTGACTTCTTCTTTGAAATTATTGACGCTGACTCTGGTACCTTTTTTTGACTTCATTATGGTTTCGACTCAATCGGTCACCTGTTTGCAACTCAGCTCTTTCAACTGACCGAGCACTCGTATGCAGTTCACTTGTTCCATTATATACAGAGAAACTGGGCATTAGGCTGGCTGGAGCAAAATCCGTAAACAACTTGATCTTCTTAGACCTGTTCCTTTTCAGCTTTACAAATTCGCCAACCTTTTCAACATCGCATGCTGATGCCATGTCCAGCAGCGATGCAGGGCTAGGTTGTAAAGCCAGATTATTTGCTAATGCTGCCTGAGCAAAGTGATGATGGTTTAGAGCAAGGACAAGATGGGACTCTCTTTCGATCTAGCGAAATTTCCTCTGGTTTACTGGGTTCAGTTAACTCGATATCACTTGTGTGCTAGAGGTATGCTTGAAGAGGCTATAGGTGCATACGAATTTTGCTTCGCGGTGGTTTTGTACGGTTTTTGTTTAACATTTAGACAAGAATAATATTTTTAAGTAATCTATTTATTGCTTAAGATTGCCTTCCCACTGCTCCATCCCTACGAATTCCTGTAGAAATCTGAAACATCCCTTACAAATTTCATCTTTGTAAGCTACATTTATCAATCCTGCAAAACTTTTTTCCAGTTTAGCTGAGAGTAAAAAAATAGCAGAAAAGTGATTATTGCAATTATTTTCTGCTAGTGAATTAATTTGCTGATCAAAACGCTCTTCAATTATAATACCAGGGTTTAAATCTGGTTCCCGCTCGGACATTCATAACTATCGCGGTGTTCATAAAACGCCCTCTCTTGCTAAAATCTTCGAAAAACTAATTGCTAAACAAATCATGGATTTTTGCATAAGCTATCAAATTATCAACTTTCCCCAACACGGCTTCTTACCGGACCGCTCTTGTGAAACCTGCCACATGTCTTTTCTAAATCTACTAACCTCTCTTCGTAATGACCATCACTCTTTGGTAGTTATCTATTTTGATCTTAGTAAGGCATTCGATAAAGTGCCTCATAAACGACTTCTAGCTAAACTAGAAGCTATAGGATTTCGTTGTCCCCTTACTGACTTTATTAGATCATACCTAAATGATCGAAAGCAAAAAGTTTTAGAAGGGGTCCTCGTACTCAAGTGCTACCCCGATTGTTAGTGGTGTCCTTCAAGGTACCGTATTAGGTCCTTTGTTTTTCTTACTGTATATAAATGATATTTCGTCGACAGTTAAACATTCTCAATCTTTTATTTATGCTGATGACCTCAAATGCGTGTATTCCTTCTCTAACTCTACGACCGAACGGTGTCTAGAACAAATTCCATCAGACTTAGACGCTCTTTCGGCCTGAAGCTTCACAGGACTAATGGAGTTCTTACCTACTAAGCGTCGCTACATGAGTTTTGGGTCTGTAAGGCTGCCGAAACCTCTTATTTTTGAAGGTTGCCCTATGATTGAATGTTCCTCCATCAAGGACTTGGGCTTAAGCTTCACCAATAAATAAGATC
Source organism: Schistocephalus solidus (assembly GCA_017591395.1). NCBI lineage: Eukaryota > Metazoa > Platyhelminthes > Cestoda > Diphyllobothriidea > Diphyllobothriidae > Schistocephalus > Schistocephalus solidus. The sequence continues at coordinate 55,021 of WEDG01003529.1, read as the reverse complement.
TTTCACCTCCTGCCGATAGAATTACGGCCAAAGCTGCTCAGATTTGCGGCTTTATTTCTTATAATTTCTACCTTCCTGAAATTAAATTAAAGACTTTTATCGTATGTTTTGTACTTCCCATTCTTGAATTTTTGCTGTCCTTTCTTCGGTTTAATGAACGAATCTAGCCGTTCAAAAATTGAAAATGTCCAAAGACATTTCACAAAAAAACTCCCATTTCCGACTCTTTCAACTACTTCCTACTACACAAGATGCCAGCTAATGAAGCTAAAATTTCTTTCGGTCAGGAGACTTGAAGCACGATTTTCTCGCCTTTTCCGACTAAATAATAGTTCAACTCTCCCAAAGCTTTCTGTCATTACCCCTGATATTCTTCCTCATAACCTAAGAAATTCTGCATTAATCATACCTCCCCCTGCATCCTCCACGTGTAAACGCTCTCTCTTCATTGCTTCTATGTATAGTTTTCTTTGGAATAACTTGCCAATTGAAATAAGGTCGTTAGCTAGTCTATCTGCATTCAAGCGAAGACTGCACATTTATCTTAACACTGATTCTATTAACCTTTTATTTTCCTCATATATTCCCAGTAGCTTTCTTCTTGACTCGGAGAAATGACCATCGGGAATTTAAGTGACCCTCTTGAAACTAAATTTTCGCTACCTCGAGTTGCCCATGAACTATGATGTCTCCTTATATCCCCAGTCATCCAAACAATGACGTCATTCGGACGTACACATTTGGTGGTCCACGGTATAAAATGCTACCGTTTCTTTGGATACTAACCATCATCAGATTTCAATTCTGGATTCTAAGATGCTGAGGTCTTAAGTTAATTGACGCATTTTCGTGAGATTTTTTTATACGCCTAAGTGATCAAGAACGAAGCACCTCGACGTTTCATTATCTCATTCTGAAATGCTTCTACCGTATTACCCTACTCTACCACCTGACCATTTTTCCTTAGCAGTTTTTTTTCTCCTACCTTCTATTTAAATTGAAGGCTTATTGAACTCTGCCTCCATTTTTATGGAAGGAGTTTGTTTTCTCTGCCTATTTTTTCTAGTTCACCATTAATTTTTAAACACCGCTAACCGTCGACATAGCAGGACAAGTTATGTATTTGTACATTTTATCTGCACATATTGTCATAAATTTATTTCGTTACTAATGTTTGCTTAGACAGTGCCCTGCCGATGCTAACCAAATATAAATTCTAAATTCTAAATAAGTCAGTTAGAGCAAAAATAATAAGCACAGTGTCTCCTTAGCCAAACCTTTATCAAGTTTATTTAGAATTTAGAATTTATATTTGGTTAGCACTGGCAAGGCACTGTCTAAGCAAACATTAGTTGCGAAATTAAGTCATGACAATGTGTGCAGTTAAAATGTACAAATACATAACTTGTCCTGCTATGTCAACAGTTAGCGATGTTTTAAAAATTAATGGTGAACTAGAAAAATAGGCAGTGAAAAACTTCTACCATAAAAATGGAGACAGAGTTCAATAAGCCTTCATTTTTAATAGAAGGTAGGAGAAAAATGCTGCTTAGGAAAAATGGTCAGGTGGTAGAGTAGGGTAATAAGGTAGTAGCATTTCAGAATGAGATAATGAAACGTCGAGGTGATTAGTTCTTGATCATTTAGGCGTATGAAACAAAATCACATGAAAATGCGTCAATGAACTTAAGTCATCAGCATCTTAGGATCCAGAATTGAAATCTGATGATGGTTAGTATCCAAAGAAACGGTAGCATTTTATACCGTGAACCACCGAATGTGTACGTCCGAATGACGTCGTTGTTTGGATGACTGGGGATATAAGGAGACATCATAGTTCATGGGCAACTCAAGGTAGCGAAAATTTAATTTCAAGAGGGTCATTTAAACTCCCGATAATCCCTTCTCCGAGTCATGGGGAAAACTACTGGGAAAAGATGAGGAAAATAAAAGGTTAATAGAATCAGTGTTAAGATAAATGTGCAGTCTTCGCTTGAATGCAGATAGACTAGCTAACGACCTTATTTCAATTGGCAAGTTATTCCAAAGAAAACTATACATAGAAGCAATGAAGAGAGAGCGTTTACACGTGGAGGATGCAGGGGGAGGTATGATTAATGCAGAATTTCTTAGGTTATGAGGAAGAATATCAGGGGTAATGACAGAAAGCTTTGGGAGAGTTGAACTATTATTTAGTGGGAAAAGGCGAGAAAATCCTGCTTCAAGTCTCCTGACCGAAAGACATTTTAGCTTCATTAGCTGGCATCTTGTTGAGTAGGAAGTAGTTGAAAGAGTCGGAAATGGGAGTTTTTGTGAAATGTCTTTGGACATTTTCAATTTTTGAACGGCTAGATTCGTTCATTAAACCGAAGAAAGGACAGCAAAATTCAAGAATGGGAAGTACAAACATACGATAAAGTCTTAATTTAATTTCAGGAAGGTAGAAATTATAAGAAATAAAGCCGCAAATCTGAGCAGCTTTGGCCGTAATTCTATCGGCATGAGGTGAAAGATCTAATTTATTGGTGTAGCTTAAGCCCAAGTCCTTGATGTAGGAACATTCAATCATAGGGCAACCTTCAAAAATAAGAGGTTGCGGCAGCCTTTCAGGCCCAAAAATCATGTAGCGACACTTAGTAGGTGAGAACTCCATTAGCCATGTGGGCCTCCAGGCTGAAGGAGCGTCTAAGTCTGAATGAATTTGTTCTAGGCACCGTTCGGTCGTAGAGTTAGAGAAGGAATACACGCATTTGAGGTCATCAGCATAAATAAAAGATTGAGAATGCATAACTATTGACGAAATATCAATTATATACAGTAAGAAAAACAAAGGACCTAATACGGTACCTTGAAGGACACCACTAACAATCGGGGTAGCACTTGAGTACGAGCACCCCTTCTAAAACTTTTTGCTTTCGATCATTTAGGTATGATCTAATAAAGTCAGTAAGGGGACAACGAAATCCTATAGCTTCTAGTTTAGCTAGAAGTCGTTTATGAGGCACTTTATCGAATGCCTTACTAAGATCAAAATAGATAACTACCAAAGAGTGCTGGTCATTACGAAGAGAGGTTAGTAGATTTAGAAAAGACATGTGGCAGGTTTTACAAGAGCGGTCCGGTAAGAAGCCGTGTTGGGGAAAGTTGATAATTTGATAGCTTATGCAAAAATCCATGATTTGTTTAGCAATTAGTTTTTCGAAGATTTAAGCAAGAGAGGGCGTTTTATGAACACCACGATAGTTATGAATGTCCAAGCGGGAACCAGATTGACAAACTGGTATTATAATAGAAGTTTTCCAATAATCGGGGAAGAAACCATTTTTGAGAAATACTGAGAATAACTTGCTTAGTAAAGTTGGAAAATCCCTTTACTGTTTAATAAGAGAGTTTTGAATGTTATCAGTTCCAACCGAATGTGAATTTTTTAGGTGAGCTTTTTCCTTTTGAATACATGAAGGCGAGAAATTAATGGTTGTTAGAAGCGAATTTGAAAGCAGAGGAATTGTGGGTGTGGGGCTAGTTTCAGTGGTAAAGTGGTTGGCAAAAAAAACAAATTTAACAAAGCTGCTTTGCCCCAATCGTCTGTAACAAATTTTTTGTGACAGTCGAGTAAGGGCGGAGTTACATTCAGACGCTAAGCCGATGATCGAACATGGAAGATAAGAGCAACAGATTTGGATGAATTGCCATCACTTAGTGCCCGAGACTCCCTTCGCTTACCTCTCGCGAGCCTTATTTTCGATGCTAATTCAAATATTTGTGCAATCCTTAAATGAACTGACAAAGAGCTTTCAGATGAATTTTTAAGTTGCTTTCGTAATTTTTTAAGTCTGTTCTGGAGACAATGCGGAACAGTAGAAAAAGCTGTTTTTGAATTAAAAATCTTAAACGGGATTAAAGCCTAGATTTGTTCTGTGAGGCTCTGCAATAGCTCACGGAAAAGGTTTGGATCGTTGATTGCGAATATGCTATGCCAATCTAGAGTGCTTACGAAATTATTTATAATTTCATGGTTTGTATTAGCAAAGTCGAGGTTATTGCATTTAACCTCAGGCTTCGTAAGAAGGGGGACTGGAAAACAACAGTGAATTATTGCGTGATCACTTGTGAAAAGATCCTGATGAAAATTCACAAAGAGAGGGTGGACATCCTTTGTAAAAATTTAATCTTAAATGTTGTCATTTCTAGTAACTGATCTGACCAGTTGGGACATGTTTGAAAAGTTAATAGTGTCGACCAATTTCTGATGTTTAGGTGGAGAGGAATTTGCCTGCCAGCCAATGTCTGGCAGATTGAAATCGCCTACGATTATTTTGACATCAAATTGAGTGTCTGCAACTTTTTCAAATAGTTCACAGAGCTCGCTTTTATTGCCAGAATAACACGGAGGATTATAGACACAGCCAAATTAACGCTTTTTTATTGTGAGGGTGGATAACTGAAGCAAAGCATACATTTCCAGAAAAGGACGACATGGCCAGCTGAAAAGGGAAATGTACAAAGGATGACTTAATATAAAGGAGACAACCACCGCCACGTGTTTCAGCGCGGTCTTGTCGGTACAAATTGAAATTATCTATAGCAAGCGTTGAGTCAGAAATAAGAGAGTGAGCCCAGGATTCAGTGATGCACAGCACATCTGGATCAAGCTCAAAGGCTACTGTTCTAAGCTCAGCCATCTTATTTACAACTGATCTCACATTGAGCGAAACTAAGCTGAGCGTATTCCTAAACTGCAGGTTACGCTCATCAGTATTTATAAAAAAGGATGATTTGGTGGCGTAGAAAAAAACTGGAAAGAAGAAACGAAAGGTAGGAAACAAAATTGCTCTGGTCTAAAATTTGTCGAAATGTTACTGTTAAAAGAACTAAGATTATTGTACAACGGCATATTTGGATGAAAACCTTTTAAAGGAAGTCGTCTTGGGGAGCAAACAGCTCTCTCGAAGTCCCGACTACGAAAGAATCATCGTGGAGTTTTTTTTCAGCCGGATTACTCTCTCATCGATCGGATGAAAATGAGGACACTGGTAGCAGAATTTAAAAGACGTCAATACGAGGGGGGAACAAAACTTAAAAATTGTAGACAACAAAATCGTTAAAACGGTGCGCTCGTTTTTATGGGAACATCCGGTGAAATCGACGGCAACCACGCCGGTCAAAAGCCCTACCAAATGCCTATAGATTTGAACCCAGACAGGAGACTGGATATATCTTGTGAAATATCCAGCAAAAATCGCCATGCGGAAGAAAGAACAAAAAATCTTCAGAATTCGAGGGAAGAAAACAAGATTTAAATGATGTACACAAATGCGCAGTCTATTGAACAAAATGGATGAAATTAAACTGGTCGTGGACCATTTGCAACCTGACTTCATAGCTTTAACTGAAACATGGTTAAATGAACAAATCACAGACACAGAAGTCAGAATAGACGGTTTTCAGCTTATCCGCATGGATAGAAACGGACGTAGGGGTGGTGGAATCACAATGTTCATACGAGAAGGCATTGACTTCATTCAGGATGGGCCCTCGCCAAAAAGGATCTCGTCTTGCGAAATACTTTGTTGCAAACTGAAAGTCCCAAACCAACCAGACCTCCATATTGCCGTGGTATATCGATCCCCAGGACAGCAAACGGACACGGATGAAGCACTCCTCACAGAGGTAAAGCAAATTTGCCGTAGCAAACACTTATTAATACTTGGAGATTTCAACGCTCCCGATATCGATTGGGTGTCAATGTACTGCTCGCGATCGGAAATTTCATTCGAACAGAAATTACTTCAGTTGGTAAATGACGAGTTTCTTACCCAACATGTCACAATGGATGCGCGGTTCCGAAATGGACGAAGTGATCATTGTGTTCTTGCTTGGGTGTACAGTCATTTTTCTGTACCCAAACGTTGTGCAGATAGGTAGAGAAATGTATGGAAAGGGGATTATCCGAAATTATCAATTATTCTAAAGGAGCGAGTTAAACATGACTTGGAACTCCTTCAAATGTATGCAAAAACGCTGCTGACGGACGGCGAGTCCATTCATATTCTCAAGGCATATAGAATAGGGAAGGCTCTATCCACACCCGATTCAAATCCTCGACCAAGACCTCTTAAAATCATCTTGGAAAACGAAGCGCAGGCACAGCTCCTGCTACAGAGAAAATCAACCCTGCGGGGTCCGTATTCTGAAGTGTTTTTTTCAACCGGAATATGGGTTGAAAGAGCGAATGAAAATGCGACAGCTAATAATAGAACTGAAAACACGAAAGACCAATGGCGAGGCAAATCTAAAAATAAGGGATGGACAGATAGTTCAAGTGAAAAAGAGCATTTCTCTGGCCGAAGGCAGTCACCCTGACAGCCTAACTGTCCCGTTTCAGAAACCAAAAACGTGCCCGCTTAAACTAATCGTCCTCAATGCCAGATCTCTGCTTAATAAGATGCCTTTGCTCCAGACTCTGGTTTTCATCCACCGCCCGGACATTGTAATAGTTATAGAGACATGGGCAACACCCTGTGTATCCGACTCCGAACGCTCTATTCTAGGCTACGCTTACATTTAGAATGATCGACACGAGGGCCGTGGCGGAGGAAGCTGTATCTATGTTAGGCAACCACTTACATTTTTTCCTTTGGACTATTGCCAATTTACCGCGGTAGAGGAGAGCTTTTGGCTCCGATTAGTCCTAAAAGATAACTACTCTTTACTCGTTGGTAGTGTCTATCGCCCACCCAATGCCAGCGAGGATTTCGATCTTTGTCTCTTGCTGGCATTTCACGCTGCAGCTGACTTGAATCTGAAGTACTGCTTGATTGAAGGTGACTTCAATCTTCCGGAAGTTCACTGGTTTCCAACTTCCGGTCCTGCAAAGTTCGAAGACCTACTTGAGGCCATAGATATAGGCATGTGGGACCAGGTAGTTGATTTTCCCACCCGAGGATCAAACATACTTGATATTATTTTTTGTAGAGGTTGTCAGCCATCGTAGGTGTCACCTTTAGATCCACTTGGGAATTCCGATCATACTATAGTTCTTTCTACACTAGAACTAGAGGCTGCTGAAACGTTTTCCAACAAATATAGCTTTTTCCGTGATTTCAGATCAGCAAATATGAGGGAATTGCTAACACACCTAAATTCCCACGACTAGACTAACTTCTTTGTATGTTCGGATGTGAATGTTTGTACTGATACTTTTTAAAAAGTTCTAGGTTCACTCATTTCTCGTTTTGTTCCCCGTAAGAAAATAATTCATGTCAAGGATGAAGTCTACCTCCCTTTATCATATCACCGTAGACTGCGTAGACTCTCCCGTCGTTTTCATCTACAAAACGACACCTCCGTCCTGCCCTTGATCCAGAAAATATTTGAAGAGGCTAAGAGGCTGTCTGACGAAAAACGACAAGCCTATTAGGTTACCTTTGCCGAAAACCGTTCGTTAAATGTTGCGAAGCCCTTTTTCGCGCACAGTAAAAACGCAGTGAGAAAAACGCAGCACCCCGTACTTCGAGATGCCTTAGGAAACCCAATAGCTGACGCTTAGTTGACTGCTGATAGCTTCAATGCTTTCTTGTCTAGAAAGTTAAGTGAACATACCGTCGCGCCCTTTCCTTACTTTCGGGTTTGGACCGATAACGTCCTCGAAACCATAACTTTTACCCTCTGGGACGTGACCGTAGCCATTCAGCGTTTTCGTCATTTTACAGTCTAGGACCAGATGGCGTCCCGGTCAGCGTTCTAAAGGCGGATGCAAACGATATTTTTCCGTCCCTTCTGTATAAGATATTTAATCTTGCTCTTGAAAGGGAAACTTTCCCTATTTTATGGAAGGAATCGAACATACTGCCTATTCCGAAACACGGCCGACCTACATCATTTGACGACTTTAGACCAATAAATACACTACCAGTAGTCTCAAAGGTCTTCGAGTCCTTGATCAAAGACAAGATGATGTGTCACCTAAAAGAAAATAACCTAATTAATGCGGCTCAGCATGGTTTTCTCGAAAAAAGGTCTTGTGACACTTGCCAGCTCTCTTTTTTGATCATGTGCTACAATCTAGAGACAGCCGTTTTGCAATTTACACCGTTTACTTCGATTTCACTAAGGCTTTTGATCATGTTGACCATGATCTCCTACTGCTGAAACTTGCCGCCTTCGGCATAGGTAACAAGCTTCTGAACTTAATATTTTCCTATTTGAATGCTAGCGCACAATAGGTTAAAATTTCTGATGTTATCTCCAACCCCACGCATGTGAGGAGCGGAGTTATTCAGGGCAGCCTGCTCGGCCCGCTTCTATTTTATCTCTTTGTGAACGATGTTCCTGATTGTTTTCAGTATGGTAGGCCCTTTATGAACGCTGACGATTTAAAAGTTGCCTATCGATATAACCGGTTGATCGCAACATCGTGCTTGAGCTCTTAAAAACGCATCTTCAGGCCTTCGCTCAGTGGTGTCGCACATTGCGTTTCTTACTTTCTTGGCAAAAGTGCTCCGTTATGGTTATTGGCGACAACCATCAGCCCCACCTAAGCATAGATGGTCACGATCAAAACGTGCCCGGAGTTATAAAGGATCTGGGCATATCATACTCTAGTAGTCTTAATTTGTCAGAGCACTGCGCCCTGATTGTCTCGAAAGCACGCCAAACTACTGGGTTTATTCTCAGAAATTTTTTAAACCGTCAAAATTAGAATCAGCCTCTATAAAATGTATGTCAGGCCTAGTCTGGAATACTGCTCGTTTCTATTTAGTCTCCTACACGCTAGTGAACGAAAGAAGATAGAATCAGTCCAACACTTCTTTACAAAAAGAGTTTTCTATTCAGATCACCGAAACCTGTCCTATCACCACCGCTGTGAGCTTACAAGCCTTGACCCACTGTGGCTTCGCAGATTACAGAAGGGACTATTTTTACTGTTTAAACTTCTAAACAGTCGTACATTTAACCCTCATACATCTCTGAGGCACCTCGACCTCTCTCGGCGCACCAGTCACCGGGATGTATTTTTATTTCTTCCTTTGACACGCACGGTTAGATACCGACAGTTTTTTTCGGTAAACGATATAGCAATCTGGAATAAGATACCTAGAAGTATCAAAATTTAGCAAAGCTATCCCTTGTTTACGCGAACTGTCACTAGTTTTCTACATTCAGGACACCTTCCAAAACTTTTGGGTGCTGACTCTGTTGAAGCTCTCTTCGGTTCTGATGGCGTTCACGGACTCTGAATCCTGTGCCGGTCTTCATGCTGAGGACAATATTACTGGCTCTGCAGACCTCAATCGGCTTATTTCTCAGTCGACAGCGAACAGCCGCTCGCCAACATACCTGCTGGTGCAGAATACCGGATCCGTAACACTAACTGGAGAGGTTCTTCACCGGGCACCTGTGTTAACGCGTCCCTGTCCAGAACTTTAATTAATCAATAAGCTGCAGATTTTTTCTCCTGAAAAAATTTGAAACAACAATCAGGAGTTTTTTTCACTGTCAGCTTGACCCTCTACTATATATATACATATTGACATTGCCTGTAAACTGGCAATAAATAAATAAAATAAAAATGAAAGAATTACTGAATGGGGACTATGCTCATATTGCCAGCCCCCTTCATAAGCTGACGCAGAAAGATGTCAAATTTAAGTGGGCTGCTGACTGTGCTCCCAGCTTCCAGACGCTAAAAGATAAGCTTTGCTCTTCTCCGATTCTAGTTTCCCCTAACATCAGCTCTTATTATTGAATATTTGTGTCCAGTTATGGAACACAATTGATGATAGCAGTTCATCATGTCTGGTGGGAGCTAATAGGTTAGCCCAGTTTATTTCAGGACGGTTTAGATCGCCTGCAATTGTTTTATATTCAATTTGAATATCTGATATGGTGTCTATAAGATTGGTTAGGCCAGTGTCATCATTAATAAATTCTGGAGGGGTGTAGAGACATCCGATAAGTATATTTTTTTGTGCGACAGGGATTTTACTGTGGCAAAGCATGCTTCACCAGGGAAAGTTTCGTGTGAAACATCGAAACCAATTTGTTCAGTGGTAGTTTTGATGTATATCATACAGCCACCGCCTTGTTTATTAATGCGGTCTTGTCGATAGAAATTGTAGTTTGGGACAAAAGAGCGAAGCGTTCGATGTTAACTAATTTACCCATGTTTCCGTTTACAAACTTTATCGGGATTATAGGCTTCAACGGATGTCCTAAGTTGTGGTATTTAATGTACTATCGATCTCCCATTAATAATGGCGATACTTAGGACTTCGGATAAAGAAGAGGCCAGCTGTTGTGAAAAAAACTGATTTCTAAAACTGTTTTTGACTGTGCGATGGGCATAAAGAAGGGAAGTGTGTTACTGTTGGAGGGTATGGTGATGTGTATGGTGTGAAATGAGTGAAAGGGTAAGAGGGTATTTGTTGAGTGTATGGTGGGATTTGAGTGCATGGGTTAAAGTGTATGGGTTGTGTGAAAGTGTTAGAGAGCATGAGTTGGTTGAAGAGGTTATGCCCCATATGGGGGTGGATTAACTGGGCGGTTATTGTAAATACCTGGGGTTATTGTTGGGATGTTTTACCGACCTAGGTAACTGGTTTGGTTGCCATTAGTTGCTACTATGTTGGAAAAGTATGCGTGCATTGGTTTACTCTTTCGCCATGCAGTTGGACTTGAAGGAGTTGAGGTGTTATTGTTAGAGCTTTATCCTGTTATATGTGAGTTTTCAGAATTTGGAGCACTCATATTTTTTGGGTTGACATTTTTTGGGCCTTTTAATTGTAATGGTGTGCTCAATAAAGCTTTTTGTATAGGAATACTAACTGGGAGACTAATTGGGTTATCTTTTGAGCTTGAAGGGATTGACAAGTACGTCATAGGATTTGTATGAGTTGCTGGGTCGAAACTTTCTGTTACTGGTTTGTTCAGTTGGCGGAGTAGTAGTAACACTTATATTCGTATCTAATATTGCGACATGACTGAATACTGAATTTGTGTCATTAAGCTGTTCCAGAGAGGTTATAGCATTTTAAGGTGCTCATTTCGTTTGATTCTATCCTTCTCTCGTAACTTTTGAAGCAGCTATAACCAAACGTTAAATTTCTCTAAATAAGAAGATATGAAGCCGGTCTCTGCTTCCTGTTTCGCGTTAACTAGAGCTTAAATCTCCCACGAATTAACGCTCTCACTCCGGTAGGTCAACGATGATGATCTCATGACCTGTACTGTCCCCTCTGCGTTTTGACCCTGGTGTCCACGATGAGTTCCTCCTCTCTCAATTTCCACTGGTGGTTACAAACAAGAGCTCTGACTGCTTCGTTATCTCTCACACTACAAGGAGCGTTCCAAACCCTCATACTTTGTTAGCAACATCACAATACCATTCCGTTGCATCTAGCTATTAACTTTTTAGTGAAGCAGTTTTTTCTCCTTGTTTATTTTAAAATTGGCGGCTCGCCGAACCCCGCCTCCGATTTAACCGTATGAGTTTTTTACTGCTTCGTTTTTATTTCACCGTATATGTCAAAGATTGTTGACTATTGTTTTAAAAACGGCAAATTGTTCTGAATCGGATATGCCTAACATATTATTCATTTCTGCTGTTAATATGGCTGCTCACATAGTGCAGCAAGTATCCTCTTTGTATTTATTTATACTGCGATACTAAGTTTGTAATTATGGGGCCGTCTGGGCCTTTAATATACAATTTATTATTATTATTATTATTATTATTATTAAAGCACGCAAAAATGCCGGTTTTACTCAGAAATTTCAAAACCGTCAAAATGAGAACCAGCCTGTATAAAATGTATATTAGACCTAGTCTGGAATACTGCTCGTTTCTATTTAGCCTTCTGCACGGTAGAGAATGGAAGAAGATAGAATCAGTCCAGCACTTCTTTACTAAAAGAGTTTTCTCTTCAGAAAACCATAATATATCCTACCAAAAAGACTTTGGGCTTACTAACCTTGACCCGCTGTGGTTTCGCAGATTACAAAAGGGACTACTTTTGCTGTTTAACTTTTAAACAATCAAACCCATAAACCCCCCTTATTAATCTGATGCAGCATAACCCCTGTCGACCCACCTGTCATCGAACTGTCGTTTTATTTTTTCCTTTGACACCCACAGTAAGATAAGGCCAGTTTTATTTTCGTTTAAACTGTAGCAATCTAAAATAGGCTACCCAGAAGTATCAGAATTCAGTGAAACTATCATTTGTTTAAGAGAGCTGTTTCTAGTTCTCTAGTTCAACATTTAGATTCGGTGGAACCTCTCTTCTGTTCTGACTGCGTTTGCAGACTCTTTGTCCTGTGCCAAGCTTCATGCTGCGGGCAATATTGCTGGCTCTCCAGGCCGCAATCAACTAATTCCTTAGTCCACAGCGAGCAAACATTCACCGAAACACCTAAACCTGGTGCACAATACCGGCTCCATAACACTAAAGAGAAAAGGACTAAACCGTGCCCCTGTGTCAACCCTTTCCCGTCCCGAACATAAATCACCAAATTAGCTCCAGAATTTTTGGATGAAAATACTTGAAATAACGATCAGGAGTTTTATTAACTGTTAACTCTATCTTCTACTGTATATCTCTTTTGACTTTGTCTGTAAACGGGCAGTAAATAAATATTCAATATTTAGCAAGCCGCTTTTTTATGCCCTTAAAACGCATACAGAAATTATTTTAATTTAACATTTTCAAATATTTTCTGATAGCATCTTTATTTTTACACATATCTTTTTGATTGTTAAAGAATTTGTTTAAAACTAATGGAAAATTTTGTTTATTTGAGGTCAAGCTCCATCCCATGAGTTATAGGCAGTTGCGCGGAGACTTGATACAAACCTTCCGTATCGTGCGTGGCGTGGATTGCGCCCTCCTATGTTATGAATTTTTCCAACTTGCAACTAAGAATAATCTCCGAGATCATCCATTCAAACGAAGTGTGCCCCAAGTAAGATTGGATGTGAGGAAGTATTTTTTGACCAACCGTGTCGTGGAACCATGGAAAAACCTTCCTTAGGCGATTGTTATATCCCAGTCTGTGGATATATTCAAACATCGGCTTGACATGCATATGTTGCAGCACCACAAAGACTATATGACTACTTAACCTTAACAATATTAGTATACCACGTAAATCTGCCTGCATTCATTTGACTGTAACTTCTTTACATTGTTTTTTATTCTTGCATTTTTTATGTAACAAATAGGGATTTCAAAGACGTAAGCCTATTTTTCTCAAAAACACTGAACGGAACCTGTTAGTAGCATAATATTTTTGCATTTTTGGCCTCATATATGGTCTGTATAACTCGCATGGGTGACAAGCCTGATGCCTTGGCGTCCTCTCTCTGTGCTGTTGAATGACGGCGGCAATTTTAAACTGCGCTCCTCGGTTTTTATACATTCAGACAATTGCAACTTTTCAGTTACATTTCTTAATGGCTCCGCTAGATACAAGTTCACCTGAGCAGCAGGCTCTCCTAACCGTCCTCGGTGCAGAAACGTTTGGATCTAGCCAAGGGCATACTGCAATTGACACCAATTTAAAGACATGTCCCACGACTGGACTAATTTCTTTATGTGTCAGGATGTGAACACCTGTACCGGTATGCTTTACCAAGTTTTAAGATTCACTTATTTCTCGTTTTGTTCCCCGTAAGAAATTAATTAATGTCGCGGATGAGGTTTATCTCCCTTTATCTTTTCGCCGTAGTTTGCGGTAACTCTCTCGTCGATTCCATTTGCAAAACGACATTTCCGTTCTGCCCTTGATTCACCGTATTTTTGAGCAGGCTGAGAGGCTAACCAAAGAAAAACGGCTAGCTGAAGAGGTCAAATATGTAGAAAACCGTTCGTTAAATGTAGCGAAACTTTTTTCACGGGCAATTAGAACCCATAGTAAAACATGGCACCCCATACTACTGGATTCCATTGGCAATCCTGTAGTTGATAACAAATAGACGGCTGATAGTTTTAACGTTTTCTTGTCCAGAACATTTATTGAAAATTCGACCGCTCACCCTCCGCCCATCCAGGTTTGGACCGGTGCCGTCCTCGAGACCATAACTTTTACCCTCTGGGACGTTACCGTAGCCATTCGACGTTTTCGTCAATCTTATAGTCCTGGACCAGATGGCGTACCGATCAGTATTATAAAGGCGGGTGCTAATGATATTTTCCCGTCACTTCTATGTAAGATATTTAATCTAGCTCTTGAAAGTGAAACCTTTCCCAGTGTATGGAAGGAATCGCATATTCTACCTATCCCCAAACACGGCCAATCGACGTCATTTGACGATTTTAGGCCAATTAACACACTGTCCGCATCTTCGAAAATCCTGGAGACCTTGATCAAAGATAAGATGATGTATCATTTAACTGAGAATAACCTATTGAGTGCAGCCCAGCATGGGTTCCTCAAAACTAGGTCTTGTGACACATGTCAGCTCTCTTTCTTTGATCATGTTCTACAATCTAGGGATAATGGCTTTGCACTTTACATAGTCTATTTCGATTTCACCAAGGCCTTCGATCGTGTTAACCATGCCCTTCTTCTCCTGAAACTCTCCTCTTTCGGTATATGTGGTAAACTTCTGAGCTTGATATCTTCTAATCTGAGCTCTCGTACACAACATGTTAAGATCTCCAATGCTATCTCAAACTCGGCACGTGTGAGGAGTGGAGTTATTCAGGGTAGTGTGCTAGGCCCGCTTTTATTTTGTCTTTTTGTCAATGATGTGCCAGGTTTATTTCGAAATGGTAGGCCCTTTATGTATGCCGATGATTTAAAAGTTGCCTATCGATACAAGCCGGCAGATCGCGACACCGTGCTTGATCTATTAAAAAATGATCTCGAGGCCTTTGCCCAGTGGTGCTGTACATGGCGCCTTTCCCTTTCTTGGCACAAATGTTCCGTTATGGTTGTCGGTGACAACCATAAGCCTCATCTAAGCATAGATGGCCACGATATAAATGTACCTGGCGTTGTTAAGGACCTGGGCATATCATATTCCAATGGTCTCAATCTTTCAGAGCATTGCGCCCTGATTGTCTCCAAAGCACGCAGAACTGCCGGGTTTATCCTCCGAAATTTTAAAAATATTGATATTAGACTTCGCCTTTATAAAATGTACGTTAGACCTGGCCTGGAATACTGCTCGTTTCTATTTTGCCTTCTATTTTGCCGAACGGAAGAAAATAGAATCGGTCCAACACTTCTTCACGAAAAGAATGTTATCGTTGGAGCACCGTAATCTGTCGTATCAAGAACGCTGTGGGCTTGTTAACATTGATCCCTTATTGTTTCGATGAGTGCAGAAGGGACTATTTTTGCTGTTTTAGCTTTTGAATAATCGTACATTTAATCCCCTTATCACTGTGAGGCAGCAGTCATTGCAATGTCTTTTTATTTCTTCCATAAGCTCGCACAGTTAAGTATCGACGGTTCTTTTCGGTAAACGCCATGGCCATGTGGAATAAACGTCCCCATAATATAAAAGTCCAACGGAGTATTTCTTTGTTTAAGATTACCATTACTAGTTTTTTTGCATTCAGAACAGTTTCCAAGAATTCTGGGCGCCAACACGGTAGAATCTGTTTTCCTGTTCGACGGAGTGCGTGGCATCTGAACTCGATCCCAGATGTTACCTTGAGGGATACGGCACCGTCTCTGCAGCCTGCACCCGTTGACTTCTTCGGCAGACAGTGAGCGACCGTACACGGATGCTTTCTTGCCTGAGGCAGAATCCCGGTTCCTAGCAAAGACAGAGAGACTGCATACAGACTGCAATTGTGTTAGCCCTTCCCTGATCTGAGTTTCTATCATCCTTACAGGCGGCAGTTTTTTCTCCTGAATAACATGAAAATAGGAAAAACACTTATGATGATATATATTCAGGAGTTTTTTTTCACTGCCAGCCTCTACCCATTGAATATTTCATCTGACAATGCCTGTAAACCGGTATTAAATACAACTATTATTATAATTATTTTTATTATTATTATTATAATTCTTTTCATATCGCTGACTGACTAAACAGACACCGATAATTATCCAAATATTTAGTCACATTAGCGATTGTTTCAGCAAAAATACATACCGATTGAGGGTACTTCCCACCAACTCTAATAGCAGCAAAACCAATTCTAGCTTAGAGCCTTGTCTTTCAATCGTCACTGGATTTTGCTTAATTGATGACTCCCTGGATGATTACGTCCATAGTGGCTCCAATGAATGCTTGCATTCTTATTGACGGAAGGTGAGAAGGCAGAGATTGCTTTTACGTGCGCTCTCTCCTATGCCATTTCCTGTTCTGTCAGTTTGTTGTGCACATGCGAGATACCTGCTGACATACATTTTCCTGTTTGCTATTTATTTTTATCGTTCGCTGTTTTATTTAATAGCATGTGGTGAAAATCGAAGAAAATATTTACAAGGCGTTTTAGCTTGGGTTGTATAAAAAAATCTGACAAATCGCATAGCATGTAAGGAAAATGTTATTCTCCGACTCTTTATCTTCATCAGCGTGGGAATTTTCCTCTTCTTCCAGTTCCTTGAGCGACAACGAAACTTCCTTGTCTGAATCCGAGGTCAGTTTTATGGAAGGTTCCTTTAACATTGGCTTGGCTCTGTATTCGTGGGCAATAAGCTCCCACACACCCCTAATCCATTTGACCAGTCTTCTCAAGATTATGAGATGGTTGACCTCTGGCATGCCCTAAGACGGTCAAACGGGGATCGGCAGATCCAGCAATTTGCCAACGATTAAGGCAGTTAAGGGAGTGGTGAGTACGTCCATATGGGACTTGTAAATCAGCTGCCTGAGCAGTGTCGAATCTCATCCATGCATCTCAAAGACAATCAGGTGGTAATTTATTTAGCAGTTGATGGGCTCCTTATACAAAAGAAATATAAGTGAGAATTTTTACATATCCTAGGTGGAATTATGGAGCACTTTAAAAGTGAAGTTTTGTTGTAGTCGTTTATTGTGTCTCAGGTAAGCCATCGAATGGCAGTCATTATAATACAAAATAAATAAATTGTATATTTAAGGCCCAGAGGGCCCCATCATTACAAACTTAGTATCGCGGTTTAAATAAATACAAAGTGCATAATTGCTGCACTACGTGAGCAGCCATATTAAAAGCAGAAATGAGTAGTATGGTATGCATATGCAATTTAGAAAGATTTGAAATTTTTAAAAAATAGTCAACATTCTTTGACATATACCGTGAACAAGAAAAGAAGCAGTAAAAAACCGCTACGGTTTAATCGGGACGGAGATCGCGAGCCGCCAATTTAAAAAAAAACAAGGAGAAAAATACTGCTTCTCTAAAAATTAATAGCTATAGTTGAGGGGATTGGTACGATGCAATGGGATAGTATTGTGATGTTGCTGACAACGTATGAGGGTTCGGAAAGCTCCTTGTCAGTTGAAAGATTACATAGCAGAAAGAGCTACTGTTTATAACCACCAATGGAGGTGAGAGGGGGAGAACTCATCGTGAACAACAGGGTAGAAACGAAGAGGGGACAGTAGAGGTCACGAGCTCATCATCGTGATGCGACCTTGCTGACTGCATAGTCCACCAACAAAGAGGTGAAAACATCACAACTCACCACGATCATCAACAGATCCCGGTTGGTTTCAAATTTAGAGGAAAGTATCAAGGTTGTCAAGATTTGATGGTGCTAGTTAAAAGAGATAGGACGAAAAATTGAATGTGACGATTGACTCCGCAGGGGATGATGAAAACATTTTTAGAAACGATATAATATCGAGGGAGCTGCCTCAAATACCAGGAGGACCCTTTTCAAAATCAAAAATTTGGGAGTTTGGGAAAGAAAGACAATAAGGACTTTTTATCTTCCGAAGTTAAAGGTTTGCGTAATTTGGTTTTGAAAATAGCTAATGTAGACATTAACCTGTTTTTGTGTGAAAGATTATTCCAGATGAAAGCGTATTTGGAGGTTAAAAACGGCAACTGTTAGTACTGGAGCTATGGGTTGGTGACATGATCACGGAGGAATTACAATAGGAACAAGGACGATCTACAGGTGTAAGAGCGTTAATTTGTTGGAGATTTGGGTTAGAGTTAAATAAATAAATAAATTGTTTATTTAAGCCTCAGGGGCCCCCATCATTACAAACTTAGTACCGTGGTTTAAATAAATACAAAGTGGATAATTGCTGCACTAATTGAGCATCCATACGAACAGCAGAAATGAGTAGTATGGTAAACATATCCGATTTAAAACGATTTGCCATTTTTAAAACAAAAGTCAACAATCTTTTGCATATACGATGAACTGGAAAAGAAGCAGTAAAATAAAACTCCTAGGGTTAAATCAGAGGCTAAGTTCGGCGAGCCGCCAATTTTTAAAAAAAATAGGAGAAAAAAACTGCTTCACTAAAAAAATTAATAGCTAAATGCAATGTGATAGTATTGTGATGTTGCTGACAACGTATGAGGGTTCGAAACGCTCCTTGTCGGGTGTGAGATAATATAGCAGTCAGAGCTACTGTTTATAAACACCAGTGCAGGTGAGAGAGGACGAACTCATCGTACACAACATGGTCGAAACGAAGAGGGGACAGTAGATGTCACGAGATTATCATTGAGATGTGACCTTGCTGACTGCATAGTCCATCACCAAAAAGGCGTAACCATCAGAACCCGCCTCGATCATCGACAGAACCTGGAGACTATCGTCAGGGTTGCAAATTCGGAGGAAAGTATCAAGTTTGTCAAGAGTTGGTAATGCTAGTTTAAAAGGAGGGGAAGAAAAAGTGAATGCAAAGATTACCTGCAAAGAATGGTGGAAATATAATTAGAGACCAATATAATATCAAGGGAGCTGCCTCAAATACCAGGAGGACCCTTTTCAAATCCAAAAGTTGCGAGTTTTGGAAGGAAACAGACAATAAGGACTTTATATCTTCCAAAGATGAATGTTTGCGTAATTTGGTTTTGAAAATAGCTAATGTAGACGACAACCTACTTTCCAGTGGAAGATTATTCCATATAAAAGCATATTTAGAGGCAAAAAACTGAGACCGGTCAGTTGTGGAGCTACGGGGTAGTGAAATGATTATGGAAGAATAACGAGTGGCATAGGGTCGATGTACCGGATTGAGAGCGTTAATGCGTAGAAGATTTGGACTAGAGTCAACGCGAAACAGGAAGCAGAGACCGGCTTCATATCTTTTTATTTAGAGAAATTTTACGTTTGGTTAAAGCTGCTTCAGAAATTACGAGAGAAGGTAAGCATTACAGAAATTTAATGTTTCCTAACTGGCATCTATCCGTATAAGAGATACTGGATCGAGGATGAGAAAATAGTCTTCGAGTAAAAACCCTCTGAACTTTTCAATCTTACTGCGGTCAGAGGCGTTCATCAGCCCAAAGAGGGGACAGCAGTATTCTAGGAAAGGAAGAACAAACATGCGGTATAGGTTTAACTTTATTTCCGGAAGGAAGAAATTATGTGATATAAAACCACATATTTGTGCAGCCTTTGCAGAAATTCGATCTGCATGTGGCGATAATGCTAGCTTATTTGTTTAACTTAGACCTAAGTCTTTTATGGTTGATCGTTCCATAAATGTATTATTTTGAAATACTAGGGGTCCAGGAAGCTTGGCGGGGCCAAAACACATGAAACTGCTCTTGGATGGAGAAAATTTCATCTGCCAAGTACAGCTCAAACGTGAGAGCATAAGTAGATCGGTGTTGATTTTATCAACGCAACTATTGGCAGTGTCTTTAGAAAATAAATAAATGCACTTGAGATCGTCAGCGGAAAAGAAATTTTGTGAATTTGTGAGTAAAGTTGAAATTTCGTTTATGTACAGAATGAAGAGAAGGGGACCTAGAACCGTGCCTTGAAAAACGCCAATCGCGATCGTCTGAGGCCTCGAATAGCTATTACCTACTAAGACCTTCTGGCTGCGGTTAGACAAGTAGGAACCAATGAAGTCAAGGAGAGGAGGCCGGATGCCGAAGGCTTCCAGTTTCACCAGAAGACGTCTAAGCGGTACCTTTTCAAAGGCTTTGCTCAGGTCAAAATAGATCATAACCACTGACTGCTGCTCATTACGAAGGGAAGTGACGAGGTTAACAAAAGCTAAGTGATACACTTCCCATGAGCTTCCAGGTAGAAAACCATATTGCGAGTCGCTTAAGAGCTTATTTTCTAGGCAACTTTGTGAACGTCTGTTACCAACCCCACAATAACCTGGTTAATACCTTTGTCTCTGTCTTTACAGGTAAATGTGACCTTTTAGAAGCACTGACCTACATTTGCCGTTTCGTTTACTTTTACTGGCTCTATGCACGAAAGTGACAACAAAGCGCTACCTATCGGTCCTTAAATTGCATCTAATAAGAAATGATTGTTAAGCTAAATAATAAACAGCATCATCTCAAGTTAATTTATACACTGCACTGTGCTGGATGTCAAGTGGTTTTTGATCCAGCCCTCTGTTTAACTAAAACACGCAAAAACAATTTTCGGTTGGTATCATGTTTTGAATTTATCGCTCAAAGTTACATGACTTTAATAATATTTTACACGAAGAATGCTCCATGCTTTTCTATTTAGAACCTTTTCTTAAGAAAGCAGTTTTTTAACTTATAAACATGCGAAATAGAAGTTTATGGTGTTAAGTCACTTTAAGTCACTTTATTGAGGGAATAAGGTTTTTCGCCCTTGAGCTCCCTATTCACATTCAAATATGATAAAAGAATAAACTTTTACAGCAATGGCTCTGAAAAATGAAAACGTAAGGTCATCGATATGTGTGGGCCAGGCATAAGCTGCCTGTGTAATGTTTTCAGTAGATCAGTTTTGATGAACTTTTTGTCTTTATATTGCAAACACGGAAGAGCACTAGTTTCGAGTTTCTGCGTTGTTACTTTGTAAAGAAATCCGGATATACATAGGTGGTCCCATTTGAAGTCAGTATCAGTATCAGTATCAGTATATTTGAGGGAGATGTAGGTGAGTCACCTTTGAATTCCCTATTTGTACATGCGAGTTGTGGTATCAAAAAATAGTATCCCGATATGTTGTCGAGGCCAACATAGTTGGAAAAGAGCAGCCAGTGAAAAAAAAACTCCCGGTGATATTTAGGAGAAAAATACTGTCGCCATTGGGGGGGGGGGCAACGGGGGGCATTTCGGAGGTCACATGAATCCGTTGAGGGATTTCAAAGGCGGAAATATATGACCAGATCATCCTCGGTCCATTGCGGTTCGAACCAAGGAAGAACGTTCATACACCTCATGGACGACGTTCGCCAGGTCCAGCTGATGCGAACACTCACGGTGTCACCAAGATGTGCAAATAAGTTAAGCAGCGAAGACCTGGAGGACCCCAGCATGGGAACAATGGGAGAATGCAAGCCCTTGAACGAAAATAACAAACATAAAGAAATGTTACTCAAATATAGCTAGTATTAACATAAATGTCTTATTTTCTGACGTCACACTTGCAGCTTTCTGTTAGTTGTAGCTCGCACATTTATATCGATCTAACTTTCGCTTAAGAACCTCCAAGGAGTCCGACATTACAACATCCAGAGGAAGACTATTCCAAGCTTCGACTACTCTTTTGGAGAAGAAGTACTTCCGAGTGTCTAGCCTTGCTCCAGTCACACGTAATTTGAGAGGATGACCTCTCAAGTTCGTTGTTTTTGCTAACTCGAAGAAATCCCCTGGCACGAGACAACAGTCCTGGATGCGTAGTATGCGGAATGTTAGTATCAGGTCCCCCCCGAAGCTGTCTATAGTGCAAGGGAAAGAGATTGAGACTCGACAGCCGTGTTTCATAAGGCTGTGAGCCATGTCCAAGGACAAGTTTGGTTGCTCGCCTTTGGACCTTTTCGAGGATGTTGATGTCCTTCACCGCCCAGGGTCTCCAAGCTTGGATAGCGAACTCCAACTGTGGCCGCACGAATTTTCCGAAGACTTTAGCGAAGCAGTCGGTAGTGAAGGCTGCAAAAGCTCGTTTAACGAGGTACAGAATCGACATGGCTGTCTTTGCTACCTTTGCGCAATGTAGGGAGGGTTTAAGCGAAGGCGAGATTCAGACTCCAAGGTCCTTTTGGACATCCACTTCTTAAAATGGAATGCCATTCAAACTGTAAACCGTACGGTTGAAGGATTGATTTTCGGGACTCGTATGATGTTGCACTTGCTCTCATTAAACGGCAAGAGCCAGTCGTTTGACCATTTCTGGAGTCAGTTTAAGTTTGCCTGCAAGTTCTCTTCATCAGCCGCAGTTTGAATGACGCGCCAAAGTTTGAGATCATCGGCAAACATGGCAATATCGCAGTCCAGTTCATTGGCACAATCGTTGATGTAGACAATGAAAAAAATAGTGCCGAGAACAGAGCCTTGGGGAACACCACTCTCAACCTCAATTTTAGTCGACTGTTTGTCGCTGATATGGACAGTTTGTGAGTGGCCAGTAAAGAAGTTTTCTATCCATGTCAGAAGTCTACCTCTTACGCCTATGCGGTTTAGTTTATTAAAAAGGCGATGGTGCGGCACGCAATCAAAAGCCTTTTTGAAATCTATATAACCTGTGTGCAACGTATTTCCACTATCGACCACTTCAGTCCAACGTTCTAAACAGTAGAGCAAATTTGTGACGCAGGATCTACCTCTACGGAAACCATGCTGGGCTTCGAATAGCAGATTGTTGTGTTCGAAGAACTGCATTAGTTGTTGCTTAATTATTTGTCCATAATTTTGCAGCAAACTGAATTTAGGCTGACCGTTCGATAATTGTTTGCAGAGACCCGGCTTCCACCCTTATAAAGCGGCGTATTCCATGCGGATTTCCAGTCGGCTGGTAGACTTCCGGTATGGAAGGATGTTTGGAAAAGCATAGAGAGTGGTTTTGTCAACTCTCTTGCGAGCTCTTTTAACAGCTTGGCAGGTACTTCCTCGGGACCCGGAGACTTAGATTCCTTTAACCCCAAAAGTTCCTTGAGGACAGTAGTCTCGGTGAAATTAACAGTCTCGACTATTGTATCCACTTCGAAGCCATCGGTAGGGTGATCGTATCTCGTTTCCTTTGTGAAAACCCACTGGGAAAATTCCGAAAGATGATCAGTCCTTTCAGTTGTTGGTTATATTTGTGGTCAAATGGAAAGTGTGCCTGCAAGCATTGGCCATGCATAGGTCAAGCAACGTAGTTACGTGGGCGTCCTTGTACTTGAACTCTAGAATTTTGCTAATTTTCTAACTTAATCTTAAACTATGGATGTAAAAACAAACAGGCTTGTTCGAAGGAAACCACTATTCTATCGGCAGAAAATTCAATTGCTCCTAATACCTTTAACAAATCTATAGTGTTCTTAATTACATATTTAAACATCTCGTAGGTGAGTGGAGTTGGTGGAATTAACACTGATTTATGCTGCTAACAGTCACATTGGGCCTTTCGTTGAAGTGAACTTAAGACATCCAATAAAGGAGGCCGGATGCCGAGGGCTTGCAGTTTTACCAGGAGACGTTTGTGTGGTACCTTTTAAAGTCTTTGCTCAAGTCAAAGTAGATCACAACCACTGACTGCTGCTCATTAGGAAGGGAAGTGACGAGGTTAAGAAAAGCTGAGTGACACACTTACCATAATCTTCCAGGTAGAAAACCATATTGCGAAACGCTTAAAAGCTTATTTTCTAGGTAAAAGTTAAGAGTTTTCTTTAAAGAAATTTTTCAAGACGTTTTCCTAGAGCCGGGGTTTTGTGAACGCCTCGATAATTATTAACGTCCGAACGAGATCCCGACTTTACGATTGGAAGAATACTTGATGTCTTCCAAGAATCCGTTTCAAAGATAAATTGAGAATATATGGCTAAGCAATCGGGGCAAGCTCAGCACAGTCTTAATATCTCAGTTTGGAATACCGTCAGTCCCCGAAGAGTGCGAGTTGTTTAGACAAGTTATTTGCTTTCGAATTAGTTCTAAGGAGAAATCAATGGTGCTGATTACATTGAATGAGATGCCTGAAACGTCGGAACCGGTTCAGATTCTATCTTAAAAGGATTTGAACAGCACGCACTAAACAATTATGCCTTGTCAGAGTTTTCGAGAACGAAATTCTTAGCTTCATTTAGTAATGGAGGAATTTAATAACCTCGTTTGGAGGAGGATCGATGGTGCAACAGTTAAAAAAAGATTTTGCAGAGTTTGGCTCACTGAATGCGCAAGATTCCCTCCGTCTGTCACATGTAAGAAGAATTTAAGAGGCTTATTCAGGAATCTCTGCGATCCTTAGATGTACAGATAACGAACTAGTATATTGATCTTTTAACTGCTTCCTAAATTTCTTTAGTCGTGGCAAAAGACCACTGGCTATGTAATTATTATCGTTGTTCAGGGATGGCCAGCATGTATATGTTATTGAAGAAACGCTGGAGTTCCATCTAGCCGCTACAATCTGTGATGCTCCAGCCAAGGCCTTTAGTCAGCAGATTAAGAATGTTGATGCCTATTACGTCTGTGAGCGGTATCGTGTTAGGGTGAAAATGTAGATAAGATAGTATATGACAGCTTGTCTGAGCGTCTCAGGACGGATAAGGATTTCATTTCTACCGCTGATAACTGCCAGCACCTTGGCACCTCGCCAACATCCACAATGAAAGTCAGCGTCCTTGGAGGACTATTGCGAACCACCTGGACATACGCATATATGCGCTTTTAGTTCAAAGTCTGAGGATAAATGTAATAATCTTGACTTTGTTAACACAAACCATGAATTAAGAAATTATCTCGTAAGCACTGTAGATTGGTAAAGCATAATTTCAATCAACCATCCAAACTTTTTCATGGGCTTTTGCAGAGCCTGACAAAAATAATCCAGGCTTCTATCCCGCTTAAGATTTTCAATTCAAATACAACCTCTTCTACTGTACGAAATTTTCTCCAAAAAAACTTTAAAAAATTACGAAATCAATTTAAAGATCCATCTTAAGCCGTTTGTCAGTTCACTTAAAGATTGCAAAAATATTTTAATCAGCTTTGAAAATAAGCATTGCACGAGATAGGCATAGGGAGTCTTGGGCATTAAGTGATGCCAATTCTTTGAAATCCGTTGTTCAAGTCTTAAATGTTCGGTCATCGGCTAAGCTTCTTAATGTCACTACGCCTTTACTTGAATGTAACCAAAATTTTTCACAAAGGATTTGGGCAAAGCAGAAGTGTTAAATTTATTTTTTGCCCACCATCCGTAAATCTCTCTGATGTCAAATTCAAATTCACATCAAACAACCATTAATTTCTCACTTTCTAGTATTCAAACAGAAAAAACTCACTAAAATATCTTATTCAGTTGGAACTTCTGTTCGTAATAAACCTTAAACAAAGCAAAATTCATATTCATATATAGCTTCTTCAAGCTTACATACAAGTCACATTAAACATATCGCGATCGCTGAATCCGGTAAACCAGAGGCATTTTCGCTACTTCCGAAGGGAGCCCCGTCTAGTCCTTTCTCGACTCCACTAATTCTTAGTTCGGGTAGCACCAGCACTAATCTGGCTTTACTGCCCATCGCTACATCGCTGGTAGACGTCGCACCAACATGCGATGTTGAAGAAGTTGGCGAGTTTGTAAAACTAAAGAGACAAAGGTCTAAGAAGAACAACTCGTGCATGGATTTGGCTCAAGCCTGCCCAACAACCGGCTCATCTGGACCTATCGGGCCAAATGAATTGGTTACCAGTACTCACTCAGCTGAAAGATCTAAGTTACAAACGGGCCCTCGATTGAGTCGAAAACATAATTAAGTCATTAAAGGGGTCCCGAAGTCAGTTTCAATTATTCCAAAGAAGCAAGTTAAACATGACATGGATCTCCTTCAATTGTATGCAAAAACGATGCTAATGGACGGCGAGTATATCCACACTCTCAAGGCATATAGAAAAGGGAAGGCTCTGTCAGCACCCGAATCAAATCCTCGACCCATTATTCAAGTGAAAAGAGTATTCCTTTGGCCGAAGGCAGTCACTCTGATAGCCTAACTGTCCCTTTTCATAAACCAAAAACATGCCCGCTTAAATTATTCGTCTTAAATAAGATGCCTTTGCTCCAGACTCTGATTTTCATCCACCGCCCTGACATTGTAATAATAACAGAGGCATGTGCAACACCCTGTGTATCCGACTGTGAACTCAATATTCTAGGGTATGATTATATTCGTAACGATCGACACGAGGGCCGTGGTGAAGGAAGTTGCATCTATATTAAGCAGCCAATTACGTTTCTGCAGTGGGATTATCAACAATTTACCGCAGTACATGAGAGCTGTTGGCTCCGAGTAGTTCTAAAAGATAACTACTCTTTACTCGTTGGTTGTGTCTATCGCCCCGGAAACGCAAGCGAGGATTACGACCTTCGTCTCTCACAGGCATTTCATTCCACAGTTGACCTTAATCTGAAGTACTGCTTGATTGCAGGTGACTTCAATCTACCTGAAGTTCATTGGTTTCAACCTTCCGGTCCTGCAAAGTTCGAAAACTTGCTTGAGGCCAAAGATACTGGCATGTGGGAACAGGTAGTTGATTTTTCAACCCGCGGATCAAACATACTTGATCTCATTTTCTGCAGAGGTTGTCAACCATTTTCAGTTTCACCCTAAGACTCACTTCGTAGTTAAGACCATGCTATAGTTCTTTCTTCACTTGAAATCGATGCTGGTGAAACGTTTTCTTAAAAATATAGTTTTTTCCATGATTTACAATCAGCAAATATGGGGGAATTACTAACACATCTTAATTCCCATGATTGGACTAACTTTTTTCTATGTTTAGATGTGCATGTTTGTACTGATACCTTCTACCAAGTTCTAGGTCCACTCATTTCTCATTTTGCTCCCTCTAAGAAAATACTTAATGTTTAGGATAAAGTCTACCTCCCTTTCTCTTTCCACCATAGACTGCGCAGACTCTCACGTCGTTTTCATCTACTAAATGACACTTCCGTCTTGCCCTTGATCCAACAAATCGTTGAACAGGCTAAGAGGCTCTCTGAAGAAAAACCACTACCTGAAGAGGTGTACTTTGCCAAAAACCTTTCGTTAAATGTTGCGAAACTCTTTTCACGCACAGTCAAAGCACAGAGAAAACTCAGTACCCTGTAGTTTGAGACGCTTTCGGAAACCCTATAGCTAACGCTAAGCTGGCGGCTGATAGCATCAATGCGTTCTTGTCCAGAACTTTTAGCCAACATTCAGTCGTTCCCCTTCCAAACATCTGGGTTTGGACCAGTAACGTCCTCGAAAACATAACCTTTACCCTCTGGGACGTGACCCTAGACATTCGGCGTTCTCGTCAATCTTACAGTCCTGGACCAGATGGCGTCCCGGTCAGCGTTCTAAAGGCAAATGCAAACGATATAATTCTATCACTTCTGTATAAGATATTTAATCTTGCTCTTGCAAGTGAAACTTTCCCTACTTTTTGGAAGGAATCGCACATTCTGCCTAAACGGCCGAACTACGTCATTCGACAACTTTAGGCCAATAAATACACTGCCAGCAGCCTCGAAGATATTAGAGACCTTGACCAAAGACAAGCTTATGCGTCACCTAACAGAGAATAACCTACCTAATGCGGCTCAGCATTGGTTTCTCGAAAAAAATCATGTTAAAACTGCCAGCTCTCTAACTTTGATAATGTGCTACAATCTACAGATTGCGGATTTGCAATCTACACCGTTTATTGCGACTTCACGAAAGCTTTTGATCGTGTTGACCATGATCTCCTCCTGCTGAACCTTATCTCCTTTGGCATAGGTAATAAGCTTCTGAACCTAATATCCTCCTATTTGAATACTCGTGCACAACGAGTTAAAATTTCAATGCTATCTCCAACCCCACTCATATGAGGAGTAGAGTTATTCAGGGAAGCGTACTCGGCCTGCTTCTATTTTGCCTTTTTGTGAACGATGTTCCTGATTTTTTTCAGTATGGTAGGCCCTTTATGTATGCTGATGATTTAAAAGTTGCCTATCAATATAAAGCGGCTGATCACTAAATCTTGCTTGAGCTCTTAAAAAAGGATCTTCAAGCTTTCGCTGAGTGGTGTCGAACATGGCGCCTTTCACTTTCTTGGCACAAGTGCTCTGTTGTGGTTAGTGGTGACAACCATCAGCCTCATCTAAGCATAGACGGTCACGACCTTAATGTGTCCGGAGTTATAAAGGATCTGGGCATATCATATTCTAGTAGTCTTAATCTGTCAGAGCACTGCGCTCTGATTGTCTCGAAAGCACGCAAAACCACTGGGTTTATTCTAAGAAATTTTAAAACTGTCAATATTAGAACCAGCCTTTATAAAATGTATGTCAGACCTAGTCCGGAATACTGCTCATTTCTATTTAGCCTTCTGCATGCGAGCGAACGGAAGAAGATAGAATCAATCCAGCAATTCTTTACTAAAAGAGTTTCACTTCAGAGCACCGAAACCTGTCCTACGAACAGCGCTGTGAGCTTACAAGCCTCGATGCGTTGTGGCTTCGTAGATTACAGAAGGGACTATTTTTACTTTTTAAAATTCTAAACAGTTTTAACTTCAACCCCCTAACATCCCTGAGGCGGCTAGGCCACTCTCGGCGCACCAGTCATCGAGATGTATTTTTATTTCTTCCTTTTGCACGCAGCGTTAGATAATGTCAGGTTTTTTTGGTTAACACTAGAGAAATCTGGAATAAACTACTCATAAGTATTAAAATTCTGCAAAATTATCCTTTGTTTACGAGAGCTGGCACTAGTTCTCTACATTCAGGATACCTTCCAAAAAGTTTGTGTGCTGATTCTCTGGAAGCTCTGTTCCGTTCTGATGGCGTCCACGGACTCTGGATCCGCTGCCGGACTTCATGCTGAAGGCAATATTGCTGGCACGGCAGTCCGTAATCTGGTTATTGCTTAGTCAACAGCGAGCAGTCGTTCGCCGGCATACCTGCTGCTAGTACAGAATACCTGATCCACAACAATAAAAGGAGAAGTACAACACCGTGCACCTGTGTCAATACTTCCCTTTCCTGAACTTTAATCCGTTCAACAAGCTGCAGCTTTTTCTCCTGAAAACTCTATAAAGAACGATCCGGAGTTTTTTAACTGTCAGCTCGACCCACTACTGCATATCCCTTTTAACCTTGCATTTAAATTGGCAATAAATAAATAATTAATTAACTGATAAAATTCAAAACTCACTTATTAAACTGTTAAGAGATTTTTCAACTTTACTTATCAAATTATTCTCAGTTTTTTCTCAATAACGGTTTTTAAATATGGTTCCCGCTCTGACATTGCTAACCATCGCGGTGTTCATGAAACGCCCTCACTTGCTAATCTCTTTAAAAAAAGTATTGCAAAAAATTGCGGATTTTTGCATAAGTAATAAAATTCTCAACTTCTTCCAACATGGCTTTTTAACGGACAGCTCTTGAAAAACCTGCCATAAATGTTTTATAAGTCTACTAACTTCTTTTCCTGATGATCATCTAACTGTAGTAGTTATCTGTTTTAATCTTAGTTAGGCATTCGATCAAGTGCCTCAATGACGACGTCTAGCTTAACCAGTGGCTGTAGAATTTTGTAGTCCTCTTACTGAATTTATTAGATCTTACCTATCTGATCGAAAATAAAAGTTTTAGTGGGGTCCTTAGACTCAAGTGCTTCCAGTTTGTGAGTGGTGGCCTTCAAGGTACCATGTTGGGTCCTTTGTTGTTTGATATTTCATCGATAGTTAAGCATCCTCAATGTTATATTTATGCTGCTGCCCTCAACTGCATGTATTTCTTCTTTAACTCTATGGCAAAACAATGCCTAGAACAAATTCATTCGGACTCAGGCATTCGGTGTGGAGCTCCACGTGGCTAATTTAGCTCTCACATTCTAAGTGTTTCTAAATGAGTTTTGGGCCTGTTAGGTTGCCGCAACCTTTTTTGTAAAGAATGCCCTATGACTGAATGCTCTCTCACCAATAAATTACATTTTTCGCGTCATGCCGATAGAATTATGGACATAGCTGCTCAGAGTTTTGGCTTTATTTCCTATAATTTATACCTCCCTGAAATTAAATTTAGACTTTATATTATGTTTGTTCTTCCCATTCTTGAATTTTGCTGTCCTTTCTTTGGTTTAATGAATGAATCTAGCCGTTCACAATTTGAAAATTTCCAAAGGCATTGCACAACAAATCTCCCTTACCCCCCACCTCCTCCTCATCCACAACAGAGGACCTAGACCTAGACTTTTCACCGACCGTAGTTAAAACCGAATTACTCCGTATAAAGCCTGCCAAGTCGCCTGGGCCGGATAGAATTCCTGCATTAGTACTTAGAGAACTTGCTAACGAACTGTGTACCACTGTCCATCATATTCCAAAAGTCCTTTGAAGAAAGCAAACTCCCAGAAGAATCGAAGTGCGCATTCATCGCCCCGATCTATAAAGGAGGCTCACGACTCGACTGTGAAAATTACCGCCCTGTCAGTTTGACTTGCATAGCGTGTAAAATAATGGAGCGTATTATCAAGAGGAATTTACTGCGCTATCTGGAAAATAACAAAATCCTATGCGATGCCCAACACGGCTTCCGTCCAGGACGTTCCTGTCTCACGAGTGCCCTTCAGTCGCACGAGAAATGGACAAAGGCCACAGATAAGGGTCATGCAGTAGATGTTGTATTTTTTGACTTCAAAAAGGCCTTTGATAGTGTACCACACGGGCTTCTTTTACAGAAGATTTGGAACTTAGAAATTCAAGAAAAACTTTTCAATTGGATCAAGAGGTTCTTGTTTTTCAGAGTACAGAGAGTTGTTGTTGGAAACTCTAGCTCAGAATGGGCAAAAGTAGAAAGTGATGTTCCACAGGGTTCTGTTTTGGGCCCCCTACTCTTCCTTATCTACGTGAACGA
Source organism: Schistocephalus solidus (assembly GCA_017591395.1). Taxonomy (NCBI): domain Eukaryota; kingdom Metazoa; phylum Platyhelminthes; class Cestoda; order Diphyllobothriidea; family Diphyllobothriidae; genus Schistocephalus; species Schistocephalus solidus. Next base: position 24,073 of record WEDG01003529.1, on the reverse strand, counting down.
CTGTCTCAATGACCTAGATTGTGAAGCTGTCATGTTTGCAGATGACATTAAAATATGGACTGAAGTCAGCTGCGCTGATGACGCAAATGGTTTACAATCGAATATCGACAAACTAAGTGCCTGGTCGGCTAGGTGGCTTCTTAAAGTTTAATGTATCCAAGTGCGTGATCCTACACATAAGCGCCGGTCGAAAATTATCTCTGAGACACCAGTACTTTATAAATGGCACTGCATTAAAAGAGGTAAAAACATAAAAAGATCTGGGCATGTGGACAACTGCGAATTTGATGCCCTCAGAACACTGTAAGAAAGCAGTCCAGAAGGCAACATGTACACTACATTGGATCAAACATGCGTTTAAAATATTCCCCCTGATCTCTTCGGAAAAGTCTATGGCGTCTTTGTGAGACCGCATTTAGATAACGGAATACCAGCCTGGATACCATGGATGAAGAAAGATGTTGACCTCCTCGAACAGGTGCAACGGAGAGCAACGAAGATGGTTGACGGTCTTAAGACTTTACCGTACCAAGACAGATTGAAAAAGCTTGACTTATTTCCTCTTTCCTACAGGCACTTACGGTGTAGCCTCCTCTGGACATTCCGGATTATCCGGGGCCATGATTCCTCCCTGAGATCGGAGGATTTCTTCGACTTTGCCTGCACAACTCATCTGCGTGGTCATCCTTACAAGGTTAATAGCGAACGCACGCGATTGAACCTCAGAAAGTTTTATTTCAGCCAACGAGTGGTATGACCTTGGAACTCGTTACCAAGCGAGACGGTTACCTCTGACAGCATTACTGATTTTAAAAGAAGGCTTGATGGCATTATATTTGACAAAAGACGACTTTCACAACATAATTACTTAAAACCAGCCTTTTAAAATCTTTCGGGCTCTAATTTTGTTCCACAATGTTTCGCCTATGGCTGTGAAAACGCATTTGATGTTATGTTATGCTCTGACTCAAACATTTTAAAAAGTACACCATTTTATATTGACTGTACACATGCAATGATACCTTGACATTAATATGGTCATCAAGGGCAATGTCTGTAACCCTTAAAAATATACAAAAAAATATAAATTAAACAAAATCCGACTCTATTAAATAATTCCAACTCAACTAGATGCCAGCTGACGCAGCAAAGGTTTCTTTGGATCAAATGATTGGAAGCAGGCTTTCATTTCCTTTTACTAATTAATAAAAGCGCGAACCTCCCAAGCTTTCTCTCATTACCCCCGTTATTCTCCCTCATAACCTAAGAAATTCAGCAATAATTATAACTCCGTTTGCATCCTACCCATCTAAATGCTCTCTATTCTTTGCTTCTAGGTAAAGCTCTCTTTGGAATAATTTGCAATTTGAAATAAGGTAGTTAACTTGTCTACTTGCATTTAAGCAAAGACGGCACGTTTATCTTAACAGTGATTCTATTAAACTTTTAGTTTTCTCATCTTTTTCGCACAGTTATCTCTATGACTCGGAGAAAGGACCATCAAAACTATTTTTCTCTACCTCGTCCCCCAGGAACCATGGTGCCTTCTTATACTACCAGTCATTTAAACGATGGAAGTAATTCGGACTTACACAGTCTAAAATGCTCCTATTTCGTTGGATTCTTACCGTCATCAGAATTTAATTCTGAATCCTGAACTGCCGAGGCCTCACATCCTCTGATGTCCTTTTTGCGAGATGTTGTCTTATGCGCCTTAGTACTCAAGAACGAACCATATTGAAGTATCATCATCTCATTCTGAAATGCTGCTGCAGTATTACTCTACTATACTCCTTAACCTTATTTTCCTAAATAGATTTTCCTTCCCTCTTTTAAAAATTGGAGTCCCATTGAACTTTGCCTCCATTTTCAAGGTTGGAATATTTTACACTGCCTATTTTCTAGTTCAAAATTAATTTCAAACATCACTATCTATTGCCCAAATTGGAGAAGTTCTGCCTACATTATAAAATATTTTTACATTTATACTACACACAATGTCATAATGCTATTTCAGCACTAAGTTTGTTTCGACTGTGTCTTTCAGAACTATCCAAATTTAAATTCTAAATTCGTAAGTAAGTTAAATAACTACAGCTATGCACATTTGTTTTGGTGACATGGGCACATTACAGGCCTACTTAAAGACTTCTTCTGACAATTTACCAAATAAACTTCTGTATAATTGAGTACTGTGCAGGTAAATTTCATTGCATTACATGAATTTCTGCTTTGTATCAATAAATTAATCACTGTCTTCCGATCGGATGAAAATGAGGACACTGGTAACAGAATTGAAAAGACGTCAATACGAGGGGGAACAAAACTTGAAAATAGTAGACAACAAAATAGTCAAAACGGTGCGCTCGTTTTTATGGGAACATCCAGTGAAATCGACGGCAACCACGCCGGTCAAAAGCCCTATCAAATGCCTATAGATTTGAACCCAGACAGGAGACTGGATATATCTTGTGAAATATCTAGCAAAAATCGCCATGTGGAAGAAAGAACGAAAAATCTTCAGAAATCGAGGGTAAAAACAAGATTAAAATGATGTACACAAATTTGCAGAGTCCATTGAACAAATGGATGAAATTAAACTGGTCGTGGACCATTTACAACCTGACTTCAGAGCTCTAACTGAAACATGGTTAAATGAACAAATCACAGACACAGAAGTCAAAATAGACGGTTTTCAGCTTATCCGCATGGATAGAAACGGACATAGGGGTGGTGGAATCGCAATGTTCATACGAGAAGGCATTGACTTCATTTCGGATGGGCCTCCGCCAAATAGGATCTCGTCTTGCGAAATACTTTGTTGTAAACTGAAAGTCCCAAACCAACCAGACCTCCATATTGCCGTGGTATATCGACCCCCAGGACAGCGAACGGACACGGACGAAGCACTCATCACAGAGGTAAAGCAAATCTGCCGTAGCAAACACTTATTAATACTTGGAGATTTCAACGCTCCCGATATCGATTGGGTGTCAATGTACTGCTCGCGATCAGAAAATTCATTCGAACAGAAATTACTACAGTTGGTAAATGACGAGTTTCTTACCCAACATGTCACAATGAAGACGCGGTTCCGAAACGGGCTGCAGTCAAGCTGTTTAGATCTCATCATTATTTGAGACGACAATCGCATCCTTGCATTAAGTTCTTACGTGCCGCTTGGACGAAGTGATCATTGCGTTCTTGCTTGGGAGTACAGTCATTTTTCTGTACCCAAATGTCGTGCAGTTAGGCAGAGAAATGTATGGAAAAGGGATTATCCCAAAATGAAAGAATTACTAAATGGGATAGACTGGAGCCCTGCACATGTACCTGACCCAAATGCTGCCTGGTTCTTCAGTAGTAAATTGATTCAGCAGTTGGTAGAGAAATTCTGCCCACTTAAAAGGTGATCGTGCGTCTCCCGACCCTAGTGGGTGACATCGGAAATAAAAAGGAATCTCAAGAAGAAAAGAAGACTGTGGAGAACATATGCCAGATATCAACAACCCGAACATTTTTCTGCTTTTAAGAAACAGCGAAATCGGTGTCGGAATCTTATGAGAAAAGAAAGATCAGCCTTTGAGTCGGAAATAGTCAAAGACATACCAAGAAATTTGAAAAGGTTTTATGCTTACGTTAATAAGGCAAAACGAAATCGCGACTGCATTCCTTGTCTTAAAGACAATCAGGGAAACAGGTTAACTGATAACTCTGATAAGACCAGCCTCTTATCAAATTTCTTTATGTCCGTGTATACCGAGGAACCACCTTTTGACGAGGACGAATACTACAGTACTGCCACATCTACAAACAAAATAAGCACGGTGTCATTCCCAATGGACACAGTAAGAAAAACTCTGAAACAGCTACAGCCCACTAAATCACCTGGCCCAGATGGTATATCCGCAAAAGTTCTCAATGAACTCTCAGAACAGCTGGCCTCTCCGCTCTCCAAGATATTTGAAAGTTCGATGGAGGTGGGGGCTCTGCCTACCGAGTGGAAGATAGCCAACATAACCCCTATCTATAAAGGAGGAGAGAGGACATCACCAAACAGTTTCCGACCAGTCAGCCTCACAAGTATCTGTTGCAAAATGAGGGAGAAGATAATCAAAACGGAACTGAAGAGGCATCTTGAAGAAAATAACTTGCTAAGTTCATATCAACATGGATTTCGAAGTGGTCGATCCTGCCTCACAAACCAGCTCACATCCATGGAAAGTTGGACAAAATCATTAGAAATGGGTTTGTCAGTCGATGCAGTCTACATTGACTTTATCAAAGCCTTTGACAGGGTTCCACACAAACGTCTGATCTTTAAGCTCCGTCAAATGGGTGTGACTGGCAACCTACTCAAATGGTTGGCCGACTTTCTCACAGACAGGCACCAGCGTGTTTGTATCGGAGACGCCAAGTCTCACTGGGAAACCGTTCACAGTGGAGTTCCGCAGGGCAGCGTTCTGGGTCCCATTTTGTTTCTGATATACGTGAACGACTGCCTGGATTGTCTGACGTGCGAGAAGGTAATGTTCGCTGACGATTTGAAGTTATGGAACTCGATTGAAAAACCGGAGAATGCGCGGAAATAACAGCAAAACTTAGATCGCTTGCAAACATGGTGTGATGAGTGGCTGCTGAACCTTAATCTTAACAAATGCCAAATAATCCGACTGCGGTCTAGTTCCAGAAGGATGATTAGGTTTGAATACCAGTACTTCATCAGTGGTCACCAACTCCAGAAGGTAAATATTCTAAAGGACTTGGGTATATGGATAACACCAGCTCTGAAACCATCGTCGCACTGTGCGAATATCGCAAAGAAAGCTATGTGTATTTTAGGCGCAATCAGGAGGTCCTTCGTTAATTTTGACGGAGAGCTTTTTGGGCGCGTGTTTGGAACATTTATCCGGCCGGTGTTGGAATATTGCGTTCAGGCATGGCGCCCTTGAATGAAACATGACTACGCTCTGCTGGAGTAAGTTCAACGGAGGGCAACGAAATTAGTCAAAGGATTGGAATGCCTACCCTATGAGGCCGCCTAGCAAGACTTAAAGTTTATCCTCTCTCTTATAGGCAATACAGAGGGGATATGATCTTAGTCATCAAACTTGTTATAGGGGTTGATTGTGCTCTTCAGATGGCCAACTTTTTGAATTGGCAAACATGACAAGTCTCCGAGGTCACCAATACAAACTGAAAAGAAATCACGCCAAACTTGAAGTGCAGGAAAACTTCTTTTCCCAACGGGTGATTGACGAATGGAACAAACTGCCAGCCTCAGTTGTTCAGGCTGAAAGCGTTGAAATGCTTAAAAGAAGACTTGATGCATTTTTACTTGATGAACATATATTTAGTCGACAGCAATGATCGATATACTAAAACGACTATCGCCATGTAACATTTGCTTGTTTTGCTACTGTCTATCTGTAAATAGGGTTTTCAAAGGCTCTGCCTATCTCCCTTATATATACTGAATTATACTGAATTAATTTAAGATAACATGGCATACACTGTCAGTGGAAGTTAACATGCAGGCGCTTCACCGAAACCGAAAAATGGCTATTTGAGGCGATCTATGCCTTACAGTGGCCTTTTACGTAAAGATTTGAACACAATTTTTCGAATGTATATTGGAACGGTTTTTATAAATTTCAATTTTGAATAAAGATAAAAGATCCATACACATATGAAATCTTCCTAGAGTTACCTTCCAAGTTGCATCGGGTGAGGTTTGAGGTAAGGGGATGGTTCTAGAGGAAAAAAAGGTGGAGTCTGCTCGGTTGGAAAATAAGATTCAAATTCTTTTGGTGCCAATTTAAGACTTCTCCTCGGCACCGATTCCAAGCCGAGTCTGGGCGCCAATTTATACTTATTTATTGACAGTTTACAGGCAATCAAAATCAATGGACAAAATCGGCATAGCATCGGCATAGAGGATTCTCAATCTATAATTAGCCTCAGCTTAGATTTGAATCCGAATTTTTATTAGGGAATAAGCCTGCAGGAAAAAGTCATTTCATAAAGCTAGATCAAACATAATCAACACTTTATTATCAACTACACTGTGAGAACTGTTTGAAAGCACCGAAAGTAACTTACCGTTGACTGTTCCATGCCCCTAATCTATTTCCACCTTTTTAAGTAGTCAGTAAAATAAAGTCCAATTAGTTAGCCAACCTCACACCGGAATCGACCGTACTCATATCTGATTGGAAGTGATCATCCCTTCGATTCGACCGCAGCTCTTTCTACCTCAGTTCAATGAATACCCTCAAAATTGCATCAGAGATTATTCTGACCTTAAAAATTCTTGCCATTAATCAGTCTTATGCATTCTGCATTGCTGCTTTATTTCTTATTTTGATATTATTAAACATTTGAAGGTCCGGATTTTTACTTAAAAGACTCCCCATTTCGAACACTGCAATCTAAGCATACCACCAAAACAAACCTAAAGTGGTCACGGAAAAGAGGAGTATTTCTTAGGTTTTTTCTGCGTTCCAAGGAGACTGATGGCGCCTAAAATGTGCTAGATCAATAAAATTATTAATTCATTTTTCAGATATAGGAGAGGCAACTGAGTCACCACTGGCCAGCAGTAGCCATCCGAATTCCCATTTGGTCCTGCCGTTTAACGGTTGCGGCATCTGTTGGAAGTTTCATGGTGGAATGCACTCGCGTGCTTTTGGACCATAGGCACGGGGATACGTGCACATGGTTTGCTGCTATGTTCCCTATGATTGGGAACATCGAGGTAGATATGATTGACTTATGGTTCACTGAAGACTGTTAATGGCGGAAAACATAATACTGACTTATGTGCAGAAAAGGCGTATTGTGTCCGTTAGGTCTGCGCTTTGGCTATGGTGTGAATTAGGTGGTGCACGTGAAAGACCTTTCGATGTTGCGGTTTGTCGGGAGGTGCAACACCAAGATTGCAATTCTAGATATGGAGCTTTACTTTCAGACTTACGAGTGCCTTCGTCGTCAGAGGTGATAACCCAATATGATAATAATAATAATAATAATAATAATAGTTGTGTTAAATGCCGGTTTACAGGTATTGTCAGATGAAATATTCAGTGGAGAGGGGATGGCAGTGAAAAAAAACTCCTGAATATATATCAAAATAAATGTTTTTCCTCTCTTTATGTTATTCAGGAGAAAAAACTGCCGCCTGTAAGAATGATAGCAATTAAGATCAGGGAAGGTTTAACAAAATTGCAGTCTGTATGCAGTCTCTCTGTCTTTGCTAGGAACCGGGATTCTGCCCCAGGTAAGAAAGCATCCGTGTATGGTTGCTCACTGTTGGCCGAAGAAGTCAGCGGGTGCATGCTGCAGAGACAGTGCCGTATCCATCACGGTAACACCTGGGGTCGGGTTCAGATTATATGGTGCAAGAGACTATGTAAATTAAATTTTCGAACATGACATGCCACTGGAGTGCATTCCATGGTCTAATGCGGTGCTCGGGTCAAGCAAGGGAAACGGGAGGTAAAATCTCGAGTAACAATCATGTACGACGTGACCTGTTATAAACATTTCTGATCATGCACATTCAGGACTGGTGTGTCATACCTGACGACTTCTTCGAGATTTCAAACGACCACGAACGTCAGAGATAGTCCGTTTGAAGTAAGTGTGCATAGGCCCAGACTGGACACACGAAAATTATTTATTTCCCACAGAATGATTGAAGCTTAGCATACACTGCTTCTAGATGTAGTTATTTCTGCATACGTCGAGGAAGCTAGGAGAAAAACTGAATCGTTATAGCATTGCGTACTATAATACCACCCAATAAATTAATCTTATTTTATTTGGAAAGCAATTCTTGCAGTTATGCTGTATTTTAATACAATTTTAAATGGAACATCTTATTATACCTAGTTATAGCGTATGCTTTCTGAAAGGAAGCCTGTCACGCACCAACTGTCTATTAACCTACAATTTCAATTGCACATACATTACCTGCTCGTAAAAGACAAGAACTTATTTAGGCTTATTCTTTTCGACAAGAACCAATGGGCTTGTTTTCCAAATGCGACTTTGTAAACAATCTCTTTTGAATTTTCCTTACGTATCGGTTGTCTTGCAGCAACTATGTAACCAATACTTTTTTCAAAGGACTCTCCCTATCAATGCCTTAAAAAAATGAAGTGAACTGCACACGGCGGTCATAGGGAATAATGGTGGATTACCACTAATAGAGGAGATCGACTACATTTAACTTAGAAAGGTTATGAAAAACGCAGAAAAGTCCCATTAGAGCAAGAAGGATGAAGTTCAGATTAGTTGGAATTAAATGCAGATATTAAGGCTTCGAGAAATTCATCGGAAATATAGCGAGATTGCGGAAACAAACAAAAAGGTTTTAGTAGACTAAATTATGGGCGGAAACCCAAAGTAAGGTTACCGGATACGCGTAAGTGGTAGGTTGGCTCGTTGAATTCTATTCAGCATGTCCGTTGATCTGCAGTTTCCGAGTGATTCTGTTCTGGAATTTTCTCATTATGTTGCACCTGTGTAAGATAATTGACCGAAAGCGTTTAATCTCGTGACATATATATGGAACTGAGTTGGTGCTGACTCGGCGTTCATTGAAAAACGTAGCCTTTCTCCTGACAAAAGTGTAATGAACCGTTGCGGGTCACCCTTTTCTCATTTTATTCATGTGTTGTGAACCTTTGAGTTATGTCATTGATATTCTGATACCTTTCCTTAAACCACGTGGTTCAGTGGAATATATTGGTGCTTTGGTTTTTCCAATACAAGTGACCTAATCTAAAATTTTATTTATCTGTATTATAGATAAAGCCAACGAATACCACCGTACTTCACGATTCCTGCAATGTTTCCCCTTTCTTTGGCGTATGCTCTCGCCTTTATATGTGAAATCTTTCGTGTCCGAGGTCATGGCACAGCTTTGTGGGCGGTGAACTGCGGCGGTCCCTTCCACGAAGACATCAATGGCATTGAGTACATGGCCGATCCTCTTGATGTGGGCATAGCGTCTGATTATGGAACTAGGTATAGATCGTTCCGCCGTGTCTCTGAGGAGGATTTAATTTTATATCAGACCGAACGATATGACACCGGAGATTTTTCATATGAATTTCCAAGACCGTCGGATGGCGCTTATGTTTTGACACTTAAATTTTCTGAAGTTTGGTTTGACAAAGCAGGTGGAAAGGTAATCTGATGCATTTGCAGCAACTCCAGAACGTATGCTCCTAGAACATATCTTAGGTAGCGCTAACCTTTTATTTCTGAACTAGTGACTCGATCACAAATAGTTAAGTAATTTCTGCTCTTACATTTGAATGCCTTTAAAATATCCAAGTTTTCTTGGTAAATGTAGTGTTATATGTCAATCTCAATTGTTAGCGGTGTTTTTCTATAAGTTCTAAAAGAATCACCTACTTTTTTTCCTTCAGTTGACACATTTTTTTAATACAGCGAACCCTTATCATGTAGTCTTGGGTGCGTTTTTTGAGCGTAAAGGCCATTTGACCCAACCTGTGCTTCTCCGTCTTTACGGTCTTTTATTTAGTCTATCGTTTCCATCACTGTATGTAGGGAGACTACATAGTGCAACCCAGAATATTCTGAGAAATGAATAGAATTTAAATTGTAAAAGAGTTTTCCGACGTTTAGCGATATTTTGATGTCGACGACTCGACTGCTTATCACTGTACCCATTTTAGGTTTTTGATGTAGCTATCAATAAACACTTCAAAGTGATCTCGGACCTGGATATCTTTGCTACAGTCGGCTTTATTACAGCTCACGATGAGTACATACCGTTCTCCATATATAATAACCTTCTTCAAATTGGGGATGCCTCCATGGACATCACAGGACAAAACTCTATTACAGTTGACTTCCTGAAGGTCAGTCAAATGAGCAGAACGTGTTTGTACAGCATGCCATTATTAAAACGACCGAGTTGGCAGTAATCTCGGTGTTTTTTTCCACGTCCAATTTACATATTTTGTAAATTAACTTTCGAAGCTAGCAAGGAAATTCAATGACCCAAATAGTGGTTTATATTAGTTAATCCTGTCTGCACTTCTATGCTTGACGTTGTTTGCGACGATGACCTTCGCAGGTAGACCCAACTAGGCCGTCCCAGTCGGTAAAACCTGGTTGCCACGTGATTGCCCCTTACTGTGCGACTGCCTTAGAAGGCTCTAGACGCTGAGCCAGACATGCGAATTTCTGTTCTACAAGCAGGATGTCCAGGGTGACTTGTGGGACAATGTTCTGTTCTTAATGGACTCAATATTTGTAGTGCACGTTTAAGCTTTGAGCAGTTCGCAATCATGTGTAATGTGGCAACGATAACTATTTAAATTAAAGTCTGACTTCTGTTTAAATCTTTGTTAAAAACATGTTTTCATCAATGGCAACACTTTATGGAGTCTGCTGAAAAAGATTACCATGTTTTCCTTAGAATTGATTACACATGGCACATATAGACTACCAATTTGGCTTTACGAAACGTGGCTGCCATATTAATTTCGACATTCTTGATTTTGCTTCGCTATTGAAACATGCGGCCCGTTGAGACAACAAAAGGGATGCTGGCTAAATCCATTTCATTATACGCAATTGATGGGCAAGTCAGCTCAGGGTTCTTATAACCTCGTCGAATATGTTAAGTGAATTTCTGGGGAAGCAGAAGCCAGAGCACTAGTGGCTAAGTCAACAGGAGATTTCAGGCTTCCATGCCTGTTATTCTCCAATTTGATCGCACATTTCAATCCTATGTGAACATAAGCATATTTTTTTTATAAAAGATGGCGATCTAAACCTTCAAATATTGTACCATATTCTCCAATCACTGCCTATTAATTTTTGAAGACATCCAGACTAAATTTTACCGACACCTGATTTCGTCCCTGTGAACAAAGCATTGAATTAGTCAAAAGAGTACCCCATTTGAATCACTAACTTGCTATTTGCTCGATGATACATACCGAATTGTTCGAATACAAATGATAATCTTTATTATCCGCATCTACAAGGCACCAATTCACATGAGTGGTGCTCACGTATGTTTACAGACCGCAAGACGGAAATGCCCGCCGTTTTGCCTCTGCCCTCTGCGTCTAGAGTCTTAACGGGTTGTTGCATCGTGACCAACAATTATCTAATCCCCAAGTATTACCGATATAAGCAACGGAGACCAGGATAAATAGGTCGGGTTTGTTTACCATCCTGAATTTTTTATAGGCAACGAAGGCAAGTGCTGTGCTCGCCCAGTCCCATGCCTGACAGAGGGAAAAATACGAGTTAACCCCAGAAAACTAGATTTAATTGACCTTTTTCTACGTTATTGATAACATACGTCTTGAGGCCGAGTAGTGTTTGACCCAAATCTGTACTACAAACCTCAGGTAATTCAAACTGCTCTTCTAAGTGTAATTACTTCTCGAGCACTCTTGACTGAGACCTTGTTGTCATGGGGCATGCCAACTATCGTTTGTTACTGAAAATCTTTTTTTCCAGTCTATACAGCACCTAATTGTGTCATCTGCTACCGTACCGATCGCTATTGGCATCGGGCACCTGTTAGCTCCAGCGTTTTAGCCCTCTTGTGGTTTTTTCTTCACACGTGCTTGTAATTAAATGTTGTTTTAATTTCCTTATTTCTTCTGCGGAACACTGCTGTTGTATAAGTATATTTTTATCATAAAAATGCATGATGTGAAGAGGTAGTGCAAGCAGTTATGCTCGGCTTTTAGAACTACCGGAAGCTTGCTATCATTACTACAGGCCTGATTAGGTTGTCCAGAAGAAATGCTTTTAAAACGAATAAACTTTGCATAAGGTGTCAGTCGATGAGGGTACCTTTACCCTTCACCTCAAAAGCATCTTTTCCCTCTCATCTCCAATTCACAAATCTATAAACGGTGCGGAATACAAGCCGTCTCAAGTGGGGCTTCCAAAAGATAAGTTCGGGTGCATCTGATTCTGCTGTCCTCGGTCAGGTCATCATAGTAAATGGCCCCAATTAGTTCTTGTGTGCAGCTGACTGAGTTCAACAGAAGATACACATTTGCGCTGCGAATATATTGCAAGCCGGAGCCGTATGAATCAAAGTTGATGAATGCCAATCTGTCCTTAGTCTGCAAAGCCTCTCATTTTTTCGCATCATTTAAGGTCGCACAAACGCAAACCTTTCGATGGCCACAGCATCCTTTTCCGTCACTTATTATTCCACTGGCTCTTACTGTGTGCCGCCGTCATACTGCAGTTCCAAGGACATATATCTGATGTTATTCTTGACTGTACATAAAGTATGTGACTGTAGGATGCCACTGTGCGATGTTTATCAGTAACCAGCGAGTCCAGGTTCAAATCGCAGGTTATCCAAACCTGTTATTAGTGTACACCTGGATGATAAGCCCATACTGGACTATCCCAGTCTCGCTTATCTTTGTCAGTATTAGTCGGGGTCCCAGTCATTTTTTGACCAGTAAATTATTCCCCCCCCACCCAATATCATGCTTTTTGAAAGAACACATGCTTAGCTGTCTCACAAAACCCAAGTCTTAATTGACACATTTAATTAATATGCTAGCTCTTATTGTAAGGTTCATCTATCAGACACCCATCACTTGTTGGTATGATTCTGCTTCTTCTTTTAGGGCAGCCGTGATAATCCGAAAGTGAACGCAATTATTCTGTACAAAGGAACAATCGAAGGTATGAGATATAACCTTGTCAGGCATTTGTATTGTTGTACTTCGTTGCACACAGTCGTTCGCTTGAGAATTAGCATTCACACGGGCATTAAGATCATTCATGTAGTTTATTGTACAGGGGAGAGTGAGGCCAATTTTCAGTGCATATTCTTCGCTATGAACAATCGGACGCGTTTGAGAATATGACGAGGCACTAAAGGCCGTGGTTTGGAAGGTTGCCAATTGACGACTTAAATCAAACATAGTCGTCAGCCCAGTGTGTTTGTGTGAAGTGACCGCCTGGTGAACTCAGAGTTAGACTGCGGTGACTTCTTAATTTGACCATTTATAAGACTGCCACTTAGTGGAATCTTAGCTGACTTCCTTGTTGAGGGACCTCCTGGTTCTTTTTGCGTAGGCCAGAGTGTATAATGGAACGCCGGTAAGGATGCCTTGTATGCCCACTTAAATAGGGCACAGGGATAGGAACCGCCTCGCCCACTTATAATAGGTGACCCTGCGATAAATTTCAGGAAGCGTAAATATTCCCGTATCTTCACGTTAACACTAACTCTAACATAAAACTATTATGTATCCCTACCATAAACCTAAGCAGTACAGCTAGCACGAACCCAAACCTTAATCCTGACCGTAACCCCAACACTGATCTTCACCCCAAGATTAAAACTATTTACAACTTACCATCACTTTAATCCTAAACCTAATTTTCTCGGAATCTGGCGCAAAGCCATGTGTATTGTGGATGGTTCCTATTTGTGTGTCCCGTTTAGGCGCCCATACAAAGCATCCTTACCGGTACGCCTAGGTGCGGGTTTCCGTTGTCTTAGCCACTTGCACCTTCTCCTACCTTCGGTCTTCTTGGCTTAGTCTGGACATCGGGCCTGTGCGTGAGAGTGAGAGAGGAGTGTGGTACGCGCTGCGCAAGTCTCGTATAGTTATAAACTGAATCACGTGTACACGATGGACATCCTCGGCAATAACGGTCAAATTATCACAGGGAAGTAAGGGCTTATTCTCATTAAAAAGCCTAATCCATGGCCCTGTCTTCCTGCATCACTCTCCTGAACTATTATGTAATTATCCGAAATTTTAAAATATGAAATTATCATTATGACTAAAGATTTCACTCCAAAATTAACTTTTTTAATTGAATTTCTTGGGAGGGGTGCAATTTGTGCTTTTATATCCCGCAAAAATTCTTAAACTTCGAAACGCACACTGTCAAGTACAATGGCAAGGTAAAGTCATCAGGAGCGGTATTTTTCAATGCGTTCAGTTGCTACGATAGTCGAAGCTGGTCTCTTTGGCGAGGGGTGCTTGCCCGGCAACATGCAGTATAGGTTTAAAAGTCCGTCTTAAGTAATAAACGTGGAGTGACCTCATCTAACTGAGTGGTGAAGTAGCAACCATTGTCCTTTGCTTCAAACCAGAGATTTTTGCTCAGCGGCTGAAGTTTTTCCCATATCACCCAACCATGCATGACCACACTGTGCACTGACTTCATGACTAGTTCCCTCTACACTTTATCTTCTTCTCTCAATTCCTCTTCTACAATGCGCAACGTTGTTCAAAGGCGAAGAAGGGGTGGCAACTCGAGTTACATCACAACCCAGCCTAGATGGCACCGTTAGTTGGGCTACGCAGTTGACTGCATCATGGCGTTTGACCTAATCGAAGGCCAGACTGGTTGGAGGAGTTACAAGGCCACTTAGTGCCACTTCACTCACGGTGCCGGGTCTAATTTCCATTTGAACTGACCCCGACTAGGCACTATTACACAAAAGAAGGTGGGGAAAAGCGAAAGAGGGGGAGAGGCTGATGTTGCGTAACCTTTTCTCACTAATAACATCACTGATGTATTTAGAAACCCTGTCATCTGATGAGATAAATCGTCATATACGCTGACTTTGCCACCGTTCTGAAGCATGTCCTACCTGATTAGGGGAAGACTGCTTCATGTGGAGTGGTAGAGCGGCTGTTTGCAAGCTGGCTGCTGCATCACCCCTATCTCCAGCGATAGCAATCCTTCGATATGAAGAAGCAGCCTATGTACCATTTTTACTAAGCCTGAAATGCCTACCTATTGTATTTTGCTATTCAGATGTGCCAAAGTTGCCACCTCTGCCGCAGGAGCCGAAACCCACCGAGCCGGATACCTTCACCACTCCTGCACCTTCAAGGCGACCTCGATCGCTGCCACTGAATGCCCCTCCTGCTCCGGACCCCTATGGCTCCATGGACAGTTCATATCTCATACCAATTGTCGTTTGTTTGGCTGCCTTCTTGCCTGTTCTATTTTGTCTTTGCAAACTATAATTTCATACACGCTGCTAGGATTATTTATGAATTTATAGCCCCTTAACACCCTACCCTCTGACATTGGTTATTCCGCGCCGTACTTGCCTCCAGCGTACCTCTGCATATCATTCCCACCCTGTAGTAAACCCCTTTTTGGCTGTTTCAATGTTGCACATATTTTTTTTGGGTATTTTTCCCTATTTCCTCTGGGTTTTTGTGAGTACGTAAAAAACTCGCCGAGAGCAGGTAATGCGGTCTGGTAGTGTAGACTTGTTTATGTCACTCAGAACACGGTTTGTTGGTCGTCTGAAAAAAAGACGTATAACTGACGTCAAGGTGACGACCGAGGTGGTTTTGGCGCATGAGCTCAGTGCTTCTACCCTTGATCCGGCTTCGTTACCTACTTGGAAGAGCCAAAGAACAGGCCAACACCAAAGTTGACTTGGCAGTTCAAGACACGGCCCTTCTGTATTCGGTCTCAGTCCCTGCCGGAGAGAATGGGTTGGGTTCACAGATCCCCTGCTGCATCTGGTTAGGCGTGGAGAGGTATAATTCAAGATATTATAGAGACAGGCTATATCACACAGGCATTTGTTGCAGTAACTATCCTCATGAGCTAGCTAGGTTGATTTGGATGGTACAAGGTTGTCGGTTTCGCGAAATTATTGTGTGTCATGAGATGATAGACGTTAACGGGATCTGTGTTCTATATTTTGTGAATGGAAATATGCATATGGGAATGAACCACCAATCTTTTCAGATGACCGAACATTGATACTGCCTTCATCCCACGATCGGAATGAATAGGTGAGCACCACTTCTTCGGGACTTCAAACATTCCCGATCTCAACTGACAAGACGTGGTTGCGCAAATCAAGTGTGGTCACGTCAAACCCAGCGATGATTGATGTTGAACGGCTTCGGGTTCGTATTCCAGTTGCTCTGTGGTGGCATTAAATAATGGCCCTAAATAGATAAGAAGTGTCCACTCCAGAGGCTTGTCTGTCGAAACCCCTCTACCTGTGATAAGAAGCTTAAGTACCTTGACGGACAGTCGCTAAATCAGAGGGAATAAAAGCTGTGCTAGGGAATCCTGTCATATAGACAGGTTTTTGTGCTCGCGCGTGGATGCTCTTGTTGAGAATCTTGTATAAGGTCGCTCCAGGAAGTGCATATGCACGTGAGTAAGTTATACTACTTAATGGAGACCTACGTGGTCGGAGTTTCAACTGCAAAAATGCGTGCAACCTTTGTCTTGAGTAGCATGCTGGGAGTCATGTATTATAGCGCTTAAGTTGTCCAGTAAATGTGTTTAGCTGTCAGTTTGGATTCATTTTGATTCGTTTAGGCTGCAAGCTCACACACGACCACGTCGGGGTCTAGCTTCATATGGTTCGTACGTTGCAACTGCTGAGAGTTCGAAATGCACTGGCCATTGACCATCTACATTTGCTACTTTATCGTCACCAAATAAGTGCTGGCGTTATTCTGGCTGTGGAAAACAATGATGGCCATGCAAGATTCGAGGGACTAGCCGCCGAGCGCTAGAGCGCCAGGTTCGGACTTTCTTTTTATTCTGACTGGCAGGCCGTAGCCGACTAACCAACCTGTACCGAATTGTACCAACCGCGTTGGCAGCTGAAATCCCTCTATATGCTTGCTCGGCGGGTAATATAGAAAAGTGCTTTACTCAGTGACCAAAGCACATATTAGTCAGCCGGAAACCCACAAAGGAGGCAGGTATTCAAATAAACGTCTCAGCGAGTAGATTTACCATTTCATTAAATTTCTTAAATGCGTTTTCGGTTACAAATAAATACTTAAGCAGGGTTTAAATATTAATTATTGTGCAGCATACTCCCAAAATATTTCTGTTAAGAATTGAGGCTAATGTTTGCCTTCAGGATATGCGTATAACGAGGAAAGTTGGAGGCTCGCCCGCGAAATAGAAATGACTGTATACAGGAATGCATCGAATAACACAGTTTTTTTAATTTTGACAGCAACCATCTAGCAGCTCACAAACGAAGCTGTTTGAGAACATTGAATCCAGATTTACCGCAGCAACTCGGGGGGAAAAGCGCGCGAGCCCCGTCATCTCCTCTGCCAGTTTATGCGGAACAGCTATCAGGAAACACTCATAAGTCGTTGTCTACGTGGTTGCCCTCAGAGGACCAAAAAGTAATAGCACGCGCTCTCATACATAAAACAATTGTCAGAGGCGTGCGAGCGCGTTGCTGCGGGACTAGGTGTCAGATTTGCCGATCGACCCACATCTACCATTAGCAACATCATAAAACCCAAGGACCTATTACATACCAATGAGCGGTCGAGGGTAATATACCGCATCCCCTGCTTAAGTTGTCCTTTTTACTGTACAGGTCAGATTGGACGCATGCACGAACAACAAAATAGCCTTGCGATGGGGTAGCGAATTAGTAAAGTGACTGCCTACACCTAAGAACTTAGTCACGAGTTTAACTTCGCAGCCACGAAGATAGTCACCCACGTGCCAATGATTGAAGCTAAGCCCACAAAGAGAACTCAGTCGATCGATTTATCGAGCCGACGCCCTCATACAGGGCCATGCACACGTCCCCACGGTCACGTTACTGCTCTTTCTATCGATTTTTGATAGCCCTTTAAAGTGAAATATATTTTAAAGAAAAAAGGCGGAAAAATATTATCATATACGTATTTGGCAGCGAATTACATATCCTTCAAATTTTATACAACTTCACCTGGTGTTTGTAATGGCTGGCCCATGACAGCATATTAGCCACAAGTGACCATTCCAGTCCCACTTGTCTTTGTCGTTAATGTAATTCAGCCTATATCACTATCCGTTTTGCAGCTGCCGGCATGGCTCGAGAGTAAACATCAAGGCAGAAATAGACGATTGAGTCCCCTATCCGATCGGTAAGCGTCAATCTACCAATGATAAAGAAAAATGTCACCCTTGGCTTTTTAAAACATTTTTGATTCTCGAATAATAGTGAGCCTGAACTGCACTTGCAATAGTTTCCGGGGTTTGTGGAAACTCGCCACATACTTTCCGCGGAAGGAAAATTAATATATCTCGCTTGGTTAGTCGGAAGACATACTACATGGCTTATGAAATTTAGCAGCATTAATAAGTGGACAAATAGGACGATCAAGGAAATAATTTATGAAATTATCAAGTGCAGGGCATGGGAGTCAGGTGACGGGACATGACGTTTTAGGGTCAGACCCGAAATTTAAATGAAAACTTGGCTCGAATTCGATTAACCACTGTGGAATAATTACGTAATGTCCTTTATTAAAACAAGTAGTTCTAATAGTAGAATGAATCTTATATGGCAAATATGTTAAAACGTACTTCTGACATAGATACTAGCTAAGTATCTAGCTAGTATCTATGTCAGAAGTATGGTATGATGTCTTGGAAAAATAGGACGCTTCATGAGTAGACATTTCAGCTTTCAAAACATGTCATAAGTAGAAACTTTTCGAAAGCAGAAAACTAAATTTTCTTCAAGTATAAAATTTGAGAATGTAATTTTTTTACCAAAACAGTACAAGGAAGAATAGTTATGTGCATATTTTCTATGCAAAATGTATAATGAGCGCATCAGGAATTAATGAAAATAATAAGTAGTGATTTTTTTACAGTGTGGTTTTTGCAGGCGTCCCGAAGAAAGGTCGTTGACAAGTGGGCATTCTGATGTGAGTGAAATATTTGGGCATTATTCTGCCCGATAATGAATATTACAAACCAACTTATACAATATTTTTCAATGAAGTAACATTTACCAGTACGGTTAAAATTTCCTGAGATAGCACATCTGTTGAAGATCAGAGCCTCTCAGAAACGATCGTGGGGAAGGCGGACATCCGATTGAACCTTACGAATTCTTGTCTGCTGTAGTCACTGGTTTTCTTGAGGGACCATTTGAGTAATATAAAAGATTAATCAGAATATACAAAATTTCTCCAAAGTTCAGAAACCAAGACGCCACATCAACAATCGACGTCGCCTATAAAATCACTTAAATAACTGGCTTTCTCACCACTGTAGAGGCCAATAGAGGGACTGGTGAAACATAATAAAGTGTTTCTTTTACAAGGGTATTAATGGTGGTCCACAGACGTGGAAAATAGCGGTTCACCTTGTGTTAAAGATTGGCAGATCAGCTGTTGGCTCCATTTAACTGTTTAACTTTCCATGTTTTGCTTGGAAATAGTCCCTACTTAATGAACCTTCAGAGTAACAGCCCTCATTCCATGTAGTTCATAATTTGCGCGCACGGAGTTATTCTCGTAACTCAAAACTTGGGCTACATCAAAATCATCTTCGATAGCAGAGACAAGAAAACCATGGTAGGTTGAACCGTTGAGAGATGCACCGACTGCCACTTAACGCAGGATTCCTGACGCGAATTCGAAGGTTTTACCCACTGACTAATTTCGCCCCCACTTCGTGCAGTCTGTATTGAGAGAGCACTTACAAGTTCAAACCATATTGTTTCATAGTATCAACTCAATCCTCGTCAATAACCTGCCCTAAGATCACGAGGAGGCTTCGTTTACATCAGGCAAGTAGGTGCCAGATGAGTAAATCCGGATTTTACCTGGATGGTTTCACTTCAGGAAGTATACATTTTGTACCAATTTTTGTATAATGGTTTGTACCGATTTTCGGAGGGATGGTAAATAGCAGGCCGTGCCATCATCCGAAGTGTTAGATTGATAACATGCTAAGCAAAAAGCCTTATCGAATTTGTTCCAAGGCTTTTTATTATTATCATTCTAATGCGCATTATAAGAGTAGCAGGCAGCCCGTTGAAATCTGCAAACTCGATGTCGAGGCCAAATTTTACTAGGAAGGCTGCCGGCCTCATTCTTGCTCCCACAGAGAGTCCATGAAATGATGGGTTAGTTCAGCTAGGAGTGACGTGGAGCATGGTGGTCGGCGTGGCATAAAGCGAGTGGGGCTCGCAAGCTGCACGTGATGTGGCAATAAACCAATGTGCAACCATACTAACCCGGCAACTAATGCGAACTATAACGAAAACAATGGATAGGGTTTGGATTAGGTTTGTGCTCTCCTTTAATTCATTCAGCACCGCCTGTTAACCGATTGTACCACCGGACCCGTATTACTCGCTGAAGCATCCTTTGTTTCCTGTGTTGGGTGGCATATTGCGAGATTGCCCCAGAAGTCATTAAATGCTATGCGTCAAGGTGCTTTGACTGACAGTTTCGTTTCACCAAAATTTTCACTGGCGTAGCAATTACTTCAAAAATTATGCACCAATAGTACACATAGCGTTTAATTTCACATTCGAGACACGTTCGACCTGTAACATGCATATTTTTACCTCCTGTAGCTCTAGCTTATTGCTTTTCAATTTCCTCAGAAATTAATTGCCAACTTGGAGTAACTCACGCTACTTGAAAGTTTATAGCCGTAGACTGTCGATTCCCTATTGCGCAGACGACGTTTAAAAATTTGCAGTTCATTGGTGCATTTGTGGTCGCAATTTATTGGTTATAGGATTCTTTTGTCAACGAAACGACAGCCAATGGAATCGAACCAGTATATTTTCCTCCAATTGCCATCCGTTGTTATTAATTGCCAACTTGCAGTAACTCACGCTACTTGAAAGTTTATAGCCGTAGACTGAATGGTGATGTGAACATTTGCACTGATTCTGTCAGACACAGCGAGTTAACCACGTAGTATTTATTAAACTGCCAACAGGCAGACGTAACAGATATGTGATATTCCATCCACATATATGTTCAACAGCATAACTGGACTTGAACAAACACTACTTCTAGAAAGCCTTTGGTTCAAGTAAATTTGCAGGAGTATTTAGGTTTGGGCCGATCCAGGCAATTGAGTCTCCTTACCTAGGGATATTTGCTACAGATAATTAGTAGAAAAGTCATATCAATATGATATTCACTTCACACAAACAAATTTAAACTGAGTTTTCAGGGATTTTGAGATATCTGGTAGTTCAGCAGTTCCCAGTCGATTCTCTATTGCGCGGACGACGTTTAAGGATTTGCAGTTTATTGGTGCATTTGTGGTCGCAATTTATTGGTTACATGATTCTTTTATCAAAGAAACGACAACCAATGGAATCGAACCAGTATATTTTCCTCCAACTGCCATCCGTTGTTATTATGAGTTGAGAAAGAATGGCAGATGATATTTTTTTCAGTTATGATCTCAGCAATGCACCTCCCAGCCTCCTTTATTTCGTTTGTGCATTTTGTCGCTTGCCTGTGTCTGCCCCAGCGATTTCCAGCGGCAACAATGTATCGGAATGTCATGATTTTAAGTCCCACTGCCATGTAGCAGGTGCGCATGTGCTCAAATCCAGGGTCTTTAGGGTTAGGGAGACAAGAATGGAAATTCAGGACTTAGAATCCCTTATCCACAATCATACCCAACCACATGTAAGCGGCACATGCGATACAAAGCTGGAGTCTTTGGGGATGACGTTGAAAACTCTGCCAATGATACACGTGTGTGTTGTTCTGTCTGACTGTGATTAAAAATATTGATCATGTTCACCAGTCTGGGGGTCTGTTGTGTTTTTGAGGTTAACCTTAAACAAACGTTTGTGCAATATTGGCTGTCTGTTGGCAGGTTATGAGTTTAAGCGGTCATCCCGGTGTAACCGATGGATTTAGGTTGAAAGATTCACAGAAACCTTCAGACTGCGCCTCTGAAGACTCATTTGAACTGATTTGCTTCAAGTAAGCAATGCTTCCCGAAGAGCTTAAATGTAGGAAATTTCCAGAAAGCACCTAAAGGGCAATGAGTGCCCCAGAGGTGAAGCAAGTCCCTCGCATTAATGCCGCAAAACACGTGTCTTGTCTTTTAGGTACCAGGAGGGTAAATGAGGAATGAGATTACCGGAGAATGCATCGCCAATTCTGTCTTTATCAACTGTAATCAGCTTTTTCGGTAATCTCATTCAGTCTGTAATATTTTTCCCACTGCGAACACCTCTCGTTCTCACGATCAAGTCACAATGCAGAGCTGGACGAAAACTTCTCAATACCTCGGCTCCTCGAAGCAAACTAGTGTCATAACAACAGAGAATGACAGGTGACGACTAACTGCCTAGGGGCCATCCGTGAGGCTCCGCTTGTGAACCATCTTTGTGTGCGCGCATGTTGGTGTTTCTGATGCCATCCGGCGGTCAGGATTATAACTCGCTGAATGAAGGCGAATAAGCCCAAAATAATTCTGTATCCACTACCCTTATAAGTTATCCGTCACCGAAATGAGAGACCCACCTATGCTGTTTGCTTAGGGTAACATCCGCAATTTGCAAAATATGTATCGTATGAGAAAACAGTTGACACGTATGCCTGTGTCCATTTCAAAATAAACTACAGTTGACCTTAATCTCCAAAATGGCGCAGCTTATTCACTTGTTTAAACATTACCCACTGGCACTTAAAAAGTAGTTTCCTAACTGTTTGCTAGGGGGTTATAGGTATTTTCAGGCTTAGTTCAGGTTTAATAATTCACTGGTAAAGAAAAACAAACAAACTTTTGACATCTTAGTGCGGCTGATTTTTCACTGTCCAGCAAATATTGCTTTGTTTTTACGTCTTTTATCCATTAACCACCATTTGAACACTTTGAGACTTCTCCTGCATAATGTGAAATGCCACACGAAAGTTTAAAATAAGAAGTTTCCTTTCGATAAGCATTATAAATGGGGCTTGAACGGCAGAAAGACTATATCGCATACACGACAGCAAAACCGGCAACAGCTTTGTCTGGCTGATAGACACTACTGTCAAAAGCAGCATTTTATGTTATTGCGGACAATAAATACTTCATTTGCATCTCCATCAGTTGATCGTGGTGACTATAATGGCTATTGTTAGAGCTTATACTCACGCCGCAATACTCTGACTGAAGACTGAAAACGACAGAACGTTCATATGCCACTCTCTAAGCCGCAGTTGTAGCTGCCTCTGGGCAAAAATACCTTTCACCAGTTGCTTATCCCGAAGAGTTCCGACATTACTCTTCGCGTATCAAACGATCGCTTTAACATGACCTTCCAGTTTGTCAACCCGACGCAAGTGACCCTCATTGTGCACAGCATTCTATACGTATCCACTCTCCCATTATTCCTTTATAGTGGTCGCACTTTCTTCTATGGGCCTCAACCCGGCAGGATACGGGAATAGGAAACCGATACCCACCTCCCGCAAAGTGATGCAGATGGTCTAGCACCAGCCTCCCTAACACTAACCTTAACCGTAACCCTAATCTTAACCCTATTCTTGCCTTAACCTCAACCTCGATTTTCCTGAAATTTGGCAGACCATCCTCTCTCTTACTGGCGGGGCCAGTTCTCGTATTCGGGTTGGAAGTGGGAGCGGTGGGCATCTAAGCAACCCCTACATTTTTATTTGCATATCTTCCTTGAGAACTGTGATGAAACGGCACCTTACTGACCTTAATTCCTTCCTGAACAAGGTTTTGCTCAATAGGTTTGGTTTCGGCATATCGACAGGCAAGCCACTTAAAATTAACTTTCCGACAGGATTTCTCGAAAGCAAGAGATTGACATCCACATAATCGGACTGTAAAATATTTTTAATCCAGGAGATCCACTGCACCTCACCGTTCCTCCTGAAATCAGTAACTTTGACATCATGGTTACTCCCCGACTGCTTTCTTGCTTAACTGTTCTGGGAGTCGCCTAAAGCTTCGAGGTCGTGTGACGGCAATATTGGGTGTAAACAGTGTTACTACAGCGACACAATATCAGGAAATTAATAGCGTTTGAAGCAACAACTAAAGGTCGCGTGTTCGAACCCCATGTGGTCCCAAATTGGGATTGTATATGACTGGCTAATGATGGCTAATAAGCCAGAAATGGCCATACCTGACTTCTTTTGTCTTTGTCGGTTCCAGGTCGGTACATCTCAAGTCACCATGAGACTACCCGCCAGGGCTCTCAATTGAGATCAAGGGCACAGCGGAACTTAAGTGTTCCTGAACCAGGTCAGTGATCACTGCGCTTTAA